>OW386553.1:2292477-2768196 GCA_936435175.1 Glyphotaelius pellucidus | reverse complement strand
CAAAAATTCAAGGAAAATTAAATAACGGTTAAAATATAGATATTTATGGTTGAAGAATTCCGTTTTTTTAAAGAATTTAGGTTTCAAGTAATTTTCTTATAATAACATATTTTAATGGGGAATCATTTATTGCTTTCAAACTAAAATTCCTGGAAAAAAGAAATAATGTTTTTAAGATAGTTGTTTGCTGTAAAAAAATTCTATTTTTTTAAAATGATTTACAATTAAAGCAATTTTCTTTAAAACAAAATTTTTTTACTCGGAATAATTTTTTACTTTCACACCAAAATTTCAGAAAAAATGAAAATACGGGTAAAATAAACATTTTTATCTTTGAAGAATTCCATGTTTTGAAAAAATTAAGGTGTTAAATAATTTTATTTAAAACAAAAGTTTTTCATGGTTATTGAATTTATTGCCTTTAACTAAAAATTTCATGGAAAATGAAATAACGGTTAAATAATGGATTTTTAAGGTTGAAGAATTCCATTTTTTTTAAATAATTTAGGTAAAAAAGGAATTTTCTTTAAAATAACAATTTTTCATAGTTATTGAATTATTGTTTTCAAACAAAAATTTTATGGAAAATGAAATAACGGTTAAAAGAAAGATATTTACGGTTGAAAAATTCCATTTTTTCAAAGAATTTAGGTTTAAAGCAACGGGTTTAAAGGTTTATTTAAAATAACATTTTTTCATGGTAAATGAATTTATTGCTTTTTAACTAAAGTTTCATGGAAATCATTTTATTTTATTTTTTATTTATTTATTTCACAAAAACGGTTAAATTATGGATTTTTGCGGTTAAAAAAAACCATTTTTTTTAAAGTTTAAAAGCAATTTTCTTTTGAATGAATTTTTTTACTGGGATTAATTTATTCCTTTTACACCAAAATTTCAGGGAAAATGCCAATACGGTAAGAATATAGATTTTACTGGTTAAAGAATCCCATTTTTCAAAAGAATTAAGGTTTAAAGCAATTTTTGTTTTAAAATAACAGTTTTTCATGGTTAATGAATTTATTGCTTTGTAACCAAAATTATATTGAAAATGAAATAACGGTAAAATTATGGATTTTTATGTTTGAAGAATTACATATTTAAAAGAATTATGGCTGTAAGCATTTTTCTTTAAAATAACACTTTTTGATGGTATACGGAATTATTGCATTTTATGAATGAATTAACGGTTAATCGAAAGATTTTTACGGTTGAAAAATTCCAATTTTTAAAATAATTTAAGTTTAAAGCAATTTTCTTTAAAATCAAAATTTTTTTACGCGGAATAATTTATTTCTTTCACACCAAAATTTCAGGGAAAATGAAAATACGTTTAAAATAAGAATTTTTATGGTTGAAGAATTCCATTTTTAAAAAGAATTTAGGTTTCAAGCAATTTTATTTAAAATAACATACTAAAATATAAAATACATAATAAAATACTTTTTTTAAAAAGAATGATGGTTTTAAGCATTTTTCTTTAAAAAAACAATTTTTCATGGAATACGAATTTATTTCTTTTTTACCAAAAATTCAAGGAAAATTAAATAACGGTTAAAATATAGATATTTATGGTTGAAGAATTCCGTTTTTTTAAAGAATTAAGGTTTCAAGTAATTTTCTTATAATAACATATTTTAATGGGGAATCATTTATTGCTTTCAAACCAAAATTCCTGGAAAAAAGAAATAATGTTTTTAAGATAGTTGTTTGCTGTAAAAAAATTCTATTTTTTTTTAAATGATTTACAATTAAAGCAATTTTCTTTAAAACAAAATTTTTTTACTCCGAATAATTTATTACTTTCACACCAAAATTTCAGAAAAAATGAAAATACGGGTAAAATAAACATTTTTATCTTTGAAGAATTCCATGTTTTGAAAAAATTAAGGTGTTAAATAATTTTATTTAAAACAAAAGTTTTTCATGGTTATTGAATTTATTGCCTTTAACTAAAAATTTCATGGAAAATGAAATAACGGTTAAATAATGGATTTTTAAGGTTGAAGAATTCCATTTTTTTAAAGAATTTAGGTAAAAAAGGAATTTTCTTTAAAATAACAGTTTTTCATAGTTATTGAATTATTGTTTTCAAACAAAAATTTTATGGAAAATGAAATAACGGTTAAAAGAAAGATATTTACGGTTGAAAAATTCCATTTTTTCAAAGAATTTAGGTTTAAAGTAACGGGTTTAAAGGTTTATTTAAAATAACATTTTTTCATGGTAAATGAATTTATTGCTTTTTAACTAAAGTTTCATGGAAATCATTTTATTTTATTTTTTATTTATTTATTTCACGGTTAAATTATGGATTTTTGCGGTTAAAAAAACCATTTTTTTTAAAGTTTAAAGCAATTTTCTTTTGAATGAATTTTTTTACTTGGAATAATTTATTCCTTTTACACCAAAATTTCAGGGAAAATGCCAATACGGTAAGAATATAGATTTTAATGGTTAAAGAATCCCATTTTTCAAAAGAATTAAGGTTTAAAGCAATTTTTGTTTTAAAATAACAGTTTTTCATGGTAAATGAATTTATTGCTTTTTAACCAAAATTATATTGAAAATGAAATAACGGTTAAATTATGGATTTTTATGTTTGAAGAATTACATATTTAAAAGAATTATGGCTGTAAGCATTTTTCTTTAAAATAACACTTTTTCATGGTGTACGGAATTATTGCATTTTATGAATGAATTAACGGTTAATCGAAAGATTTTTACGGTTGAAAAATTCCGTTTTTTCAAAGAATTTAGGTTTAAAGCAACGGGTTTAAAGGTTTATTTAAAATAACATTTATTCATGGTAAATGAATTTATTGCTTTTTAACACAATAGTGTTTCATGGAAATCATTTTATTTTATTTTTTATTTATTTATTTCACAATAACGGTTAAATTATGGATTTTTGCGATTAAAAATTTTTTTTTTAAAAATAGTTTAAGTTTAAAGCAATTTTCTTTTGAATGAATTTTTTTACAAGGAATAATTTATTCCTTTTACACCAAAATTTCAGTGAAAATGCCAATACCGAAAGAATATAGATTTTTATGGTTAAAGAATCCCATTTTTCAAAAGAATTAAGGTTTAAAGCAATTTTTGTTTTAAAATAACAGTTTGTCATGGTAAATGAATTTATCGCTTTTTAACAAAAATTATATTGAAAATGAAATAACGGTTAAATTATGGACTTTTATGTTTGAAGAATTAGATATTTAAAAGAATTATGGCTGTAAGCATTTTTCTTTAAAATAACACTTTCATGGTATACGGAATTATTGCATTTTATGAATGAATTAACGGTTAATCGAAAGATTTTTACGGTTGAAAAATTCCAATTTTTAAAATAATTTAAGTTTAAAGCAATTTTCTTTAAAATCAAAATTTTTTTACGCGGAATAATTTATTTCTTTCACACCAAAATTTCAGGGAAAATGAAAATACGTTTAAAATAAGAATTTTTATGGTTGAAGAATTCCATTTTTAAAAAGAATTTAGGTTTCAAGCAATTTTATTTAAAATAACATACTAAAATATAAAATACATAATAAAATACTTTTTTAAAAAGAATGATGGTTTTAAGCATTTTTCTTTAAAAAAACAATTTTTCATGGAATACGAATTTATTTCTTTTTTACCAAAAATTCAAGGAAAATTAAATAACGGTTAAAATATAGATATTTATGGTTGAAGAATTCCGTTTTTTTTAAAGAATTTAGGTTTCAAGTAATTTTCTTATAATAACATATTTTAATGGGGAATCATTTATTGCTTTCAAACTAAAATTCCTGGAAAAAAGAAATAATGTTTTTAAGATAGTTGTTTGCTGTAAAAAAATTCTATTTTTTTAAAATGATTTACAATTAAAGCAATTTTCTTTAAAACAAAATTTTTTTACTCGGAATAATTTTTTACTTTCACACCAAAATTTCAGAAAAAATGAAAATACGGGTAAAATAAACATTTTTATCTTTGAAGAATTCCATGTTTTGAAAAAATTAAGGTGTTAAATAATTTTATTTAAAACAAAAGTTTTTCATGGTTATTGAATTTATTGCCTTTAACTAAAAATTTCATGGAAAATGAAATAACGGTTAAATAATGGATTTTTAAGGTTGAAGAATTCCATTTTTTTAAAGAATTTAGGTAAAAAAGGAATTTTCTCTAAAATAACAGTTTTTCATAGTTATTGAATTATTGTTTTCAAACAAAAATTTTTGGAAAATGAAATAACGGTTAAAAGAAAGATATTTACGGTTGAAAAATTCCATTTTTTCAAAGAATTTAGGTTTAAAGTAACGGGTTTAAAGGTTTATTTAAAATAACATTTTTTCATGGTAAATGAATTTATTGCTTTTTAACTAAAGTTTCATGGAAATCATTTTATTTTATTTTTTATTTATTTATTTCACGGTTAAATTATGGATTTTTGCGGTTAAAAAAACCATTTTTTTTAAAGTTTAAAGCAATTTTCTTTTGAATGAATTTTTTTACTTGGAATAATTTATTCCTTTTACACCAAAATTTCAGGGAAAATGCCAATACGGTAAGAATATAGATTTTAATGGTTAAAGAATCCCATTTTTCAAAAGAATTAAGGTTTAAAGCAATTTTTGTTTTAAAATAACAGTTTTTCATGGTAAATGAATTTATTGCTTTTTAACCAAAATTATATTGAAAATGAAATAACGGTTAAATTATGGATTTTTATGTTTGAAGAATTACATATTTAAAAGAATTATGGCTGTAAGCATTTTTCTTTAAAATAACACTTTTTCATGGTGTACGGAATTATTGCATTTTATGAATGAATTAACGGTTAATCGAAAGATTTTTACGGTTGAAAAATTCCGTTTTTTCAAAGAATTTAGGTTTAAAGCAACGGGTTTAAAGGTTTATTTAAAATAACATTTATTCATGGTAAATGAATTTATTGCTTTTTAACACAATAGTGTTTCATGGAAATCATTTTATTTTATTTTTTATTTATTTATTTCACAATAACGGTTAAATTATGGATTTTTGCGATTAAAAATTTTTTTTTTAAAAATAGTTTAAGTTTAAAGCAATTTTCTTTTGAATGAATTTTTTTACAAGGAATAATTTATTCCTTTTACACCAAAATTTCAGTGAAAATGCCAATACCGAAAGAATATAGATTTTTATGGTTAAAGAATCCCATTTTTCAAAAGAATTAAGGTTTAAAGCAATTTTTGTTTTAAAATAACAGTTTGTCATGGTAAATGAATTTATCGCTTTTTAACAAAAATTATATTGAAAATGAAATAACGGTTAAATTATGGACTTTTATGTTTGAAGAATTAGATATTTAAAAGAATTATGGCTGTAAGCATTTTTCTTTAAAATAACACTTTCATGGTATACGGAATTATTGCATTTTATGAATGAATTAACGGTTAATCGAAAGATTTTTACGGTTGAAAAATTCCAATTTTTAAAATAATTTAAGTTTAAAGCAATTTTCTTTAAAATCAAAATTTTTTTACGCGGAATAATTTATTTCTTTCACACCAAAATTTCAGGGAAAATGAAAATACGTTTAAAATAAGAATTTTTATGGTTGAAGAATTCCATTTTTAAAAAGAATTTAGGTTTCAAGCAATTTTATTTAAAATAACATACTAAAATATAAAATACATAATAAAATACTTTTTTAAAAAGAATGATGGTTTTAAGCATTTTTCTTTAAAAAAACAATTTTTCATGGAATACGAATTTATTTCTTTTTTACCAAAAATTCAAGGAAAATTAAATAACGGTTAAAATATAGATATTTATGGTTGAAGAATTCCGTTTTTTTAAAGAATTTAGGTTTCAAGTAATTTTCTTATAATAACATATTTTAATGGGGAATCATTTATTGCTTTCAAACTAAAATTCCTGGAAAAAAGAAATAATGTTTTTAAGATAGTTGTTTGCTGTAAAAAAATTCTATTTTTTTAAAATGATTTACAATTAAAGCAATTTTCTTTAAAACAAAATTTTTTTACTCGGAATAATTTTTTACTTTCACACCAAAATTTCAGAAAAAATGAAAATACGGGTAAAATAAACATTTTTATCTTTGAAGAATTCCATGTTTTGAAAAAATTAAGGTGTTAAATAATTTTATTTAAAACAAAAGTTTTTCATGGTTATTGAATTTATTGCCTTTAACTAAAAATTTCATGGAAAATGAAATAACGGTTAAATAATGGATTTTTAAGGTTGAAGAATTCCATTTTTTTAAATAATTTAGGTAAAAAAGGAATTTTCTTTAAAATAACAATTTTTCATAGTTATTGAATTATTGTTTTCAAACAAAAATTTTATGGAAAATGAAATAACGGTTAAAAGAAAGATATTTACGGTTGAAAAATTCCATTTTTTCAAAGAATTTAGGTTTAAAGCAACGGGTTTAAAGGTTTATTTAAAATAACATTTTTTCATGGTAAATGAATTTATTGCTTTTTAACTAAAGTTTCATGGAAATCATTTTATTTTATTTTTTATTTATTTATTTCACAAAAACGGTTAAATTATGGATTTTTGCGGTTAAAAAAACCATTTTTTTTAAAGTTTAAAGCAATTTTCTTTTGAATGAATTTTTTTACTGGGATTAATTTATTCCTTTTACACCAAAATTTCAGGGAAAATGCCAATACGGTAAGAATATAGATTTTACTGGTTAAAGAATCCCATTTTTCAAAAGAATTAAGGTTTAAAGCAATTTTTGTTTTAAAATAACAGTTTTTCATGGTTAATGAATTTATTGCTTTGTAACCAAAATTATATTGAAAATGAAATAACGGTAAAATTATGGATTTTTATGTTTGAAGAATTACATATTTAAAAGAATTATGGCTGTAAGCATTTTTCTTTAAAATAACACTTTTTGATGGTATACGGAATTATTGCATTTTATGAATGAATTAACGGTTAATCGAAAGATTTTTACGGTTGAAAAATTCCAATTTTTAAAATAATTTAAGTTTAAAGCAATTTTCTTTAAAATCAAAATTTTTTTACGCGGAATAATTTATTTCTTTCACACCAAAATTTCAGGGAAAATGAAAATACGTTTAAAATAAGAATTTTTATGGTTGAAGAATTCCATTTTTAAAAAGAATTTAGGTTTCAAGCAATTTTATTTAAAATAACATACTAAAATATAAAATACATAATAAAATACTTTTTTAAAAAGAATGATGGTTTTAAGCATTTTTCTTTAAAAAAACAATTTTTCATGGAATACGAATTTATTTCTTTTTTACCAAAAATTCAAGGAAAATTAAATAACGGTTAAAATATAGATATTTATGGTTGAAGAATTCCGTTTTTTTAAAGAATTAAGGTTTCAAGTAATTTTCTTATAATAACATATTTTAATGGGGAATCATTTATTGCTTTCAAACCAAAATTCCTGGAAAAAAGAAATAATGTTTTTAAGATAGTTGTTTGCTGTAAAAAAATTCTATTTTTTTTTAAATGATTTACAATTAAAGCAATTTTCTTTAAAACAAAATTTTTTTACTCCGAATAATTTATTACTTTCACACCAAAATTTCAGAAAAAATGAAAATACGGGTAAAATAAACATTTTTATCTTTGAAGAATTCCATGTTTTGAAAAAATTAAGGTGTTAAATAATTTTATTTAAAACAAAAGTTTTTCATGGTTATTGAATTTATTGCCTTTAACTAAAAATTTCATGGAAAATGAAATAACGGTTAAATAATGGATTTTTAAGGTTGAAGAATTCCATTTTTTTAAAGAATTTAGGTAAAAAAGGAATTTTCTTTAAAATAACAGTTTTTCATAGTTATTGAATTATTGTTTTCAAACAAAAATTTTATGGAAAATGAAATAACGGTTAAAAGAAAGATATTTACGGTTGAAAAATTCCATTTTTTCAAAGAATTTAGGTTTAAAGTAACGGGTTTAAAGGTTTATTTAAAATAACATTTTTTCATGGTAAATGAATTTATTGCTTTTTAATTAAAGTTTCATGGAAATCATTTTATTTTATTTTTTATTTATTTATTTCACAAAAACGGTTAAATTATGGATTTTTGCGGTTAAAAAAACCATTTTTTTTAAAGTTTAAAGCAATTTTCTTTTGAATGAATTTTTTTACTTGGAATAATTTATTCCTTTTACACCAAAATTTCAGGGAAAATGCCAATACGGTAAGAATATAGATTTTAATGGTTAAAGAATCCCATTTTTCAAAAGAATTAAGGTTTAAAGCAATTTTTGTTTTAAAATAACAGTTTTTCATGGTAAATGAATTTATTGCTTTTTAACCAAAATTATATTGAAAATGAAATAACGGTTAAATTATGGATTTTTATGTTTGAAGAATTACATATTTAAAAGAATTATGGCTGTAAGCATTTTTCTTTAAAATAACACTTTTTCATGGTGTACGGAATTATTGCATTTTATGAATGAATTAACGGTTAATCGAAAGATTTTTACGGTTGAAAAATTCCGTTTTTTCAAAGAATTTAGGTTTAAAGCAACGGGTTTAAAGGTTTATTTAAAATTACATTTATTCATGGTAAATGAATTTATTGCTTTTTAACACAATAGTGTTTCATGGAAATCATTTTATTTTATTTTTTATTTATTTATTTCACAATAACGGTTAAATTATGGATTTTTGCGATTAAAAATTTTTTTTTTAAAAATAGTTTAAGTTTAAAGCAATTTTCTTTTGAATGAATTTTTTTACAAGGAATAATTTATTCCTTTTACACCAAAATTTCAGTGAAAATGCCAATACCGAAAGAATATAGATTTTTATGGTTAAAGAATCCCATTTTTCAAAAGAATTAAGGTTTAAAGCAATTTTTGTTTTAAAATAACAGTTTGTCATGGTAAATGAATTTATCGCTTTTTAACAAAAATTATATTGAAAATGAAATAACGGTTAAATTATGGACTTTTATGTTTGAAGAATTAGATATTTAAAAGAATTATGGCTGTAAGCATTTTTCTTTAAAATAACACTTTCATGGTATACGGAATTATTGCATTTTATGAATGAATTAACGGTTAATCGAAAGATTTTTACGGTTGAAAAATTCCAATTTTTAAAATAATTTAAGTTTAAAGCAATTTTCTTTAAAATCAAAATTTTTTTACGCGGAATAATTTATTTCTTTCACACCAAAATTTCAGGGAAAATGAAAATACGTTTAAAATAAGAATTTTTATGGTTGAAGAATTCCATTTTTAAAAAGAATTTAGGTTTCAAGCAATTTTATTTAAAATAACATACTAAAATATAAAATACATAATAAAATACTTTTTTAAAAAGAATGATGGTTTTAAGCATTTTTCTTTAAAAAAACAATTTTTCATGGAATACGAATTTATTTCTTTTTTACCAAAAATTCAAGGAAAATTAAATAACGGTTAAAATATAGATATTTATGGTTGAAGAATTCCGTTTTTTTAAAGAATTTAGGTTTCAAGTAATTTTCTTATAATAACATATTTTAATGGGGAATCATTTATTGCTTTCAAACTAAAATTCCTGGAAAAAAGAAATAATGTTTTTAAGATAGTTGTTTGCTGTAAAAAAATTCTATTTTTTTAAAATGATTTACAATTAAAGCAATTTTCTTTAAAACAAAATTTTTTTACTCGGAATAATTTTTTACTTTCACACCAAAATTTCAGAAAAAATGAAAATACGGGTAAAATAAACATTTTTATCTTTGAAGAATTCCATGTTTTGAAAAAATTAAGGTGTTAAATAATTTTATTTAAAACAAAAGTTTTTCATGGTTATTGAATTTATTGCCTTTAACTAAAAATTTCATGGAAAATGAAATAACGGTTAAATAATGGATTTTTAAGGTTGAAGAATTCCATTTTTTTAAATAATTTAGGTAAAAAAGGAATTTTCTTTAAAATAACAGTTTTTCATAGTTATTGAATTATTGTTTTCAAACAAAAATTTTATGGAAAATGAAATAACGGTTAAAAGAAAGATATTTACGGTTGAAAAATTCCATTTTTTCAAAGTATTTAGGTTTAAAGCAACGGGTTTAAAGGTTTATTTAAAATAACATTTTTTCATGGTAAATGAATTTATTGCTTTTTAACTAAAGTTTCATGGAAATCATTTTATTTTATTTTTTATTTATTTATTTCACAAAAACGGTTAAATTATAGAATTTTGCGGTTAAAAAAAACATTTTTTTTTTAATTTTAAAGCAATTTTCTTTTGAATGAATTTTTTTACTGGGAATAATTTATTCCTTTTACACCAAAATTTCAGGGAAAATGCCAATACGGTAAGAATATAGATTTTAATGGTTAAAGAATCCCATTTTTCAAAAGAATTAAGGTTTAAAGCAATTTTTGTTTTAAAATAACAGTTTTTCATGGTAAATGAATTTATTGCTTTGTAACCAAAATTATATTGAAAATGAAATAACGGTTAAATTATGGATTTTTATGTTGAAGAATTACATATTTAAAAGAATTATGGCTGTAAGCATTTTTCTTTAAAATAACACTTTTTCATGGTATACGGAATTATTGCATTTTATGAATGAATTAACGGTTAATCGAAAGATTTTTACGGTTGAAAAATTCCAATTTTTAAAATAATTTAAGCTTAAAGCAATTTTCTTTAAAATCAAATTTTTTTTACGCGGAATAATTTATTTCTTCACACCAAAATTTCAGAGAAAATGAAAATACGTTTAAAATAAGAATTTTTATGTTTGAAGAATTCCATTTTTAAAAAGAATTTGGGTTTCAAGCAATTTTATTTAAAATAACAATTTTTTATGGACGTTGCTTCTCAACCAAAATTTCATGGAAAATGAAATAACGGTAAAATTATGGATTTTTATGGTTGAAGAATTACTTTTTTTAAAAGAATGATGGTTTTAAGCATTTTTCTTTAAAAAAAACAATTTTTCATGGAATACGAATTTATTGCTTTTTACCAAAAATTCATGGAAAATTAAATAACGGTTAAAATATAGATTTTCATGGTTGAAGAATTCCGTTTTTTTTAAAGAATTTAGGTTTTAAGTAATTTTCTTATAATAACATATTTCAATGGGGAATCATTTATTGCTTTCAAACCAAAATTCCTGGAAAAATTGAAAAAATGTTTTTAAGATAAGCTATAAAAATACGATAGCTGTAAAAAAAATTGTTTTTTCAAAATAATTCTGTCTTTGAATGCCATTTAGATATTGATCAAGGAAGAATGTCATGTTTAATGGAAAATGAAATAACGGTTAAATAATGGATTTTTAAGGTTTAAGAATTCCATTTTTTTAAAGAATTTAAGTTAAAAGCAATATTCTTTAAAATAACAGTTTTTCATGGCTATTGAATTTATGGCTTCCAAACAAAAATTTTATGGAAAATGAAATAACTGTTAAAAGAAAGATATTTACGGTTAAAAATTACCATTTTTAAAAAGAATTTAGGTTAAAAGCAATTTTATTTAAAATTACAGTTTTTCATGGTTCATGAATTTATTATTTTTTAACTAAAATTTCATGGAAAATGAAATCTGGGTTTAAATAAAGATTTTTATGTTTGAAGAATTCCATTTTTTTTTAAATTTATGTTTAAAGCAATTTTTGTTTAAAATAACATTTTTTCATGGTTAATGAATTTATAACTTTTAAACCAAAATTTCATGGTAAATGAAATAAGGTTTATAAGATTTCTATGGTTGAAGAATTCTATTTAAAAAAAAATTCAAGTTAAAAGCTGATTTCTGAAAAATAACATATATGAGTTTATACTTTTTAAATCAAAATTTCATGGAAAATGAAATATTGCTTAAAAAAAGATTTTTACTGTTGAAAAATTCTATTTTTTTTAAATGATTTACAATTAAGGCAATTTTCTTTAAAACAAAATTTTTTTACTCCGAATAATTTATTACTTTCACACCAAAATTTCAGAAAAAATGAAAATACGGTTGAAATAAACATTTTTATCTTTGAAGAATTCCATGTTTTGAAAAAATTAAGGTGTTAAATAATTTTATTTAAAACAAAAGTTTTTCATGGTTATTGAATTTATTGCCTTTAACTAAAATTTCATGGAAAATGAAATAACGGTTAAATAATGGATTTTTAAGGTTGAAGAATTCCATTTTTTAAAGAATTTAGGTTAAAAGCAATTTTCTTTAAAATAACAGTTTTTCATAGTAAATGAATTTATTGCTTTTTAACCAAAATTATATTGAAAATGAAATAACGGTTAAATTATGGATTTTTATGTTGAAGAATTACATATTTAAAAGAATTATGGCTGTAAGTATTTTTCTTTAAAATAACTCTTTTTCATGGTATACGGAATTATTGCATTGTATGAATGAATTAACGGTTAATCGAAAGATTTTTACGGTTGAAAAATTCCAATTTTTAAAATAATTTAAGTTTAAAGCAATTTTCTTTAAAATCAAAATTTTTTTTCGCGGAATAATTTATTTCTTTCACACCAAAATTTCAGGGAAAATGAAAATACGTTTAAAATAAGAATTTTAATGGTTGAAGAATTCCATTTTTAAAAAGAATTTAGGTTTCAAGCAATTTTATTTAAAATAACAATTTTTCCTGGACGTTGCTTCTCAACCAAAATTTCATGGAAAATGAAAAAACGGTAAAATTATGGATTTTTATGGTTGAAGAATTACTTTTTTTAAAAGAATGATGGTTTTAAGCATTTTTCTTTAAAAAAAACAATTTTTCATGGAATACGAATTTATTGCTTTTTACCAAAAATTCATGGAAAATTAAATAACGGTTAAAATATAGATTTTCATGGTTGAAGAATTCCGTTTTTTTAAAGAATTTAGGTTTTAAGTCATTTTCTTATAATAACATTTTTTAATGGGGAATCATTTATCGCTTTCAAACCAAAATTCCTGAAAAAATGAAATAATGTTTTTAAGATAGTTGTTTGCTGTAAAAAAATTTGTTTTTTCAAAATAATTCTGTCTTTGAATGCCATTTAGATATTGATCAAGGAAGAATGTCATGTTTCATGGAAAATGAAATAACGGTTAAATAATGGATTTTTAAGGTTTAAGAATTCCATTTTTTTAAAGAATTAATTAATTTAAGTTAAAAGCAATATTCTTTTAAATAACAGTTTTTCATGGCTATTGAATTTATGACTTTCAAACAAAAATTTTATGGAAAATGAAATAACGGTTAAAATAAAGATATTTACGGTTAAAAATTACCATTTTTAAAAAGAATTTAGGTAAAAAGCAATTTTGATTTAAAATTACAGTTATTCATGGTTCATGAATTTATTAATTTTTAACTAAAATTTCATGGAAAATGAAATCTGGGTTTAAATAAAGATTTTTATGTTTGAAGAATGCCATTTTTTTTAAAATTTATGTTCAAAGCAATTTTTGTTTAAAATAACATTTTTCATGGTTAATGAATTTATAACTTTTAAACCAAAATTTCATGGTTTATGAAATAAGGTTTATAAAGATTTCTATGGTTGAAGAATTCTATTGAAAAAAAAATTCAAGTTAAAAGCTAATTTCTGAAAAATAACATAAGTGAGTTTATACTTTTTAAATCAAAATTTCATTGAAAATGAAATATTGCTTAAAAAAAGATTTTTACTGTTGAAAAATTTTATTTTTTTAAATGATTTACAATTAAAGCAATTTTCTGTAAAACAAAATTTTTTTACTCCAAATAATTTATTACTTTCACACCAAAATTTCAGAAAAAATGAAAATAAAGGTAAAATAAAAATTTTTATCTTTGAAGAATTCCATGTTTTGAAAGAATTAAGGTGTTAAATAATTTTATTTAATTATTTTTAAAATAATTTAAGTTTAAAGCAATTTTCTTTAAAACCAATTTTTTTTTCGCGGAATAATTTATTTCTTTCACACCAAAATTACAGCGAATATGAAAATTCGTTTAAAAAAAAATTTTTATGGTTGAAGAATTCCATTTTTTAAAAGATTTTAGGTTTAAAGCAATTTTATTTAAAATAACAGTTTTTCATGGACATTGCTTCTCAACCAAAATTTCATGGAAAATGAAATAACGGTTAAATTATGGATTCTTATGGTTGAAGAATTACCTTTTTTTAAAAAAAAATAATGGTTTTAAGCATTTTTCTTTAAAAAAAAACAATTTTTCATGCAAAACGAATTTATTGCTTTTTTACCAAAATTTCATGGAAAATTAAATAACGCTTAAAATAAAGATTTTTATGGTTGAAGAATTCCGTTTTTAAAAGAATTTAGGTCTTAGGCAATTTTCTTTAAAATAACATCTTTTTAAGGGGAATCGTTTATTGCTTTCAAACCAAAATTCCTGGAAAAATGAAATAACGTTTTTAAGATAGTTGCTTGCAGTAAAAAAATTTGTTTTTTCAAAATAATTCTGTCTTCGAATGCCATTTAGATATTGATCAAGGAAGAATGTCTTTTGCTTTTAAAAAACAAAATTTTCATGTTAAATGAAGTAACGGCTTAAAGAAAGAATTTTGTTGTAAAAGAATTTTATTTTCATAAGGATTTTTTTCTTTAATGGATAACGAATTTATTGCCATAAAACCCAAGTTTCATGGAAAATGGTATTGCGGTTAAAAGATATAATTTCGTGGTTGAAGAATTTTAATTTTAAAATGAATTAAAGTTTAAAAGCACAATTTATTTAAAATAATTTTATTTCATGGTTATTGAATTTATTACCTTTAACCAAAAATTTCATGGAAAATGAAATAACGGTTAAATAATGGATTTTTAAGGTTGAAGAATTCCATTTTTTTAAAGAATTTAGGTTAAAAGCAATTTTCTTTAAAATAACAGTTTTTCATGGTTATTGAATTTATTGCCTTCTAACAAACATTTCTTGGATAATGAAATTTCCATTTTTTAGAAAGATTTAAGTTCAAAGCAATTTTCTTTAAAATAACATTTTTACATGGTTAATGTACTATCGTTTTTAAACCAAAATTTCATGGAAAATGAAATTACGGTTAAAATAAAGAGTTTTATGGTTAACATTTACATTTTTTTAAATAATTTAAGTTTAAAGCAATTTTATTAAGATAACATTTTTTCTTGTTTTACGAATTTTTTGCTTTTGAACCAAAATTTTATGGAAAATTAATAACGGTTTAAATATGGATTTGTATGTTTGAAAAATTCCATTTTTTAATAGAATTATAGTTAAAAGCAATTTAAAAAAAAAAAAACATTTTTTCGTGTTTAACCAATTTATTGCTTTTTAACCAAAATTTCATGGAAAATAAAATTACGGTTAAAATAAAGTCATTTGTGGTTGAAAATGTCCGTTTTTTAAAAGAATTTATGTTGAAAGCAATTTAATTTAAAATATCATATTTTCATGGAAAGTGAAAATTTTATGGAAAATGAAATAACGGTTAAAAGAAAGATATTTACGGTTGAAAAATTCCATTTTTTCAAAGAATTTAGGTTTAAAGTAACTGGTTTAAAGGTTTATTTAAAATAACATTTTTTCATGGTAAATGAATTTATTGCTTTTTAATTAAAGTTTCATGGAAATCATTTTATTTTATTTTTTATTTATTTATTTCACAAAAACGGTTAAATTATGGATTTTTGCGGTTAAAAAAACCATTTTTTTTAAAGTTTAAAGCAATTTTCTTTTGAATGAATTTTTTTACTTGGAATAATTTATTCCTTTTACACCAAAATTTCAGGGAAAATGCCAATACGGTAAGAATATAGATTTTAATGGTTAAAGAATCCCATTTTTCAAAAGAATTAAGGTTTAAAGCAATTTTTGTTTTAAAATAACAGTTTTTCATGGTAAATGAATTTATTGCTTTTTAACCAAAATTATATTGAAAATGAAATAACGGTTAAATTATGGATTTTTATGTTTGAAGAATTACATATTTAAAAGAATTATGGCTGTAAGCATTTTTCTTTAAAATAACACTTTTTCATGGTGTACGGAATTATTGCATTTTATGAATGAATTAACGGTTAATCGAAAGATTTTTACGGTTGAAAAATTCCGTTTTTTCAAAGAATTTAGGTTTAAAGCAACGGGTTTAAAGGTTTATTTAAAATTACATTTATTCATGGTAAATGAATTTATTGCTTTTTAACACAATAGTGTTTCATGGAAATCATTTTATTTTATTTTTTATTTATTTATTTCACAATAACGGTTAAATTATGGATTTTTGCGATTAAAAATTTTTTTTTTAAAAATAGTTTAAGTTTAAAGCAATTTTCTTTTGAATGAATTTTTTTACAAGGAATAATTTATTCCTTTTACACCAAAATTTCAGTGAAAATGCCAATACCGAAAGAATATAGATTTTTATGGTTAAAGAATCCCATTTTTCAAAAGAATTAAGGTTTAAAGCAATTTTTGTTTTAAAATAACAGTTTGTCATGGTAAATGAATTTATCGCTTTTTAACAAAAATTATATTGAAAATGAAATAACGGTTAAATTATGGACTTTTATGTTTGAAGAATTAGATATTTAAAAGAATTATGGCTGTAAGCATTTTTCTTTAAAATAACACTTTCATGGTATACGGAATTATTGCATTTTATGAATGAATTAACGGTTAATCGAAAGATTTTTACGGTTGAAAAATTCCAATTTTTAAAATAATTTAAGTTTAAAGCAATTTTCTTTAAAATCAAAATTTTTTTACGCGGAATAATTTATTTCTTTCACACCAAAATTTCAGGGAAAATGAAAATACGTTTAAAATAAGAATTTTTATGGTTGAAGAATTCCATTTTTAAAAAGAATTTAGGTTTCAAGCAATTTTATTTAAAATAACATACTAAAATATAAAATACATAATAAAATACTTTTTTAAAAAGAATGATGGTTTTAAGCATTTTTCTTTAAAAAAACAATTTTTCATGGAATACGAATTTATTTCTTTTTTACCAAAAATTCAAGGAAAATTAAATAACGGTTAAAATATAGATATTTATGGTTGAAGAATTCCGTTTTTTTAAAGAATTTAGGTTTCAAGTAATTTTCTTATAATAACATATTTTAATGGGGAATCATTTATTGCTTTCAAACCAAAATTCCTGGAAAAAAGAAATAATGTTTTTAAGATAGTTGTTTGCTGTAAAAAAAATCTATTTTTTTTAAATGATTTACAATTAAAGCAATTTTCTTTAAAACAAAATTTTTTTACTCCGAATAATTTATTACTTTCACACCAAAATTTCAGAAAAAATGAAAATACGGGTAAAATAAACATTTTTATCTTTGAAGAATTCCATTTTTGAAAAAATTAAGGTGTTAAATAATTTTATTTAAAACAAAAGTTTTTCATGGTTACTGAATTTATTGCCTTTAACTAAAAATTTCATGGAAAATGAAATAACGGTTAAATAATGGATTTTTAAGATTAAAGAATTCCATTTTTTAAAGAATTTAGGTTAAAAGCAATTTTCTTTAAAATAACAGTTTTTCATAGTTATTGAATTATTGTTTTCAAACAAAAATTTTATGGAAAATGAAATAACGGTTAAAAGAAAGATATTTACCGTTGAAAAATTCCATTTTTTCAAAGTATTTAGGTTTAAAGCAACGGGTTTAAAGGTTTATTTAAAATAACATTTTTTCATGGTAAATGAATTTATTGCTTTTTAACTAAAGTTTCATGGAAATCATTTTATTTTATTTTTTATTTATTTATTTCACAAAAACGGTTAAATTATAGAATTTTGCGGTTAAAAAAACCATTTTTTTTTAAATTTTAAAGCAATTTTCTTTTGAATGAATTTTTTTACTGGGAATAATTTATTCCTTTTACACCAAAATTTCAGGGAAAATGCCAATACGGTAAGAATATAGATTTTAATGGTTAAAGAATCCCATTTTTCAAAAGAATTAAGGTTTAAAGCAATTTTTGTTTTAAAATAACAGTTTTTCATGGTAAATGAATTTATTGCTTTGTAACCAAAATTATATTGAAAATGAAATAACGGTTAAATTATGGATTTTTATGTTGAAGAATTACATATTTAAAAGAATTATGGCTGTAAGCATTTTTCTTTAAAATAACACTTTTTCATGGTATACGGAATTATTGCATTTTATGAATGAATTAACGGTTAATCGAAAGATTTTTACGGTTGAAAAATTCCAATTTTTAAAATAATTTAAGCTTAAAGCAATTTTATTAAGATAACATTTTTTCTTGTTTTACGAATTTTTTGCTTTTAAACCAAAATTTTATGGAAAATTAATAACGGTTTAAATATGGATTTGTATGTTTGAAAAATTCCATTTTTTAATAGAATTATAGTTAAAAGCAATTTTAAAAAAAAAAACATTTTTTCGTGTTTAACCAATTTATTGCTTTTTAACCAAAATTTCATGGAAAATAAAATTACGGTTAAAATAAAGTCATTTGTGGTTGAAAATGTCCGTTTTTTAAAAGAATTTATGTTGAAAGCAATTTAATTTAAAATATCATATTTTCATGGAAAGTGAAAATTTCATGGAAAATGAAATAACGTTTAAAATATAGATTTTTATGGTTGCAAAATTCAATTTTTTAAAAGAATTTAAGTTTAAAGCAATTTTCTTTAAAATAACATTTTTTCAAGTAAATGAAATTATTGCTTTTACACCAAAAATTCATGGAAAATGAAATTACGGTTAAAATAAAGGTTTTTACGGTTGAAAATTTTCACTTTTTTAAAGAATTTAGGTCAACATTAAATTTTCTTTGAAAATTACAATTTTTCATGGAAAGTAATTTATTGCTTTTCAAACAAAATTTCATGGAAGATGAGACTACCGTTAAAATAAAGATTGAAATGGTTGAAGATTTCCATTTTTTAAATTTAATTTAAGTTTTGGAAAAAGAATTTCTTTTTAAAAATATTTATAATGTTTTAAATTTTCTGTTTTTTTTTCGTTAAAAACAATATTCTTTTAAACAACCGTTTTTCTTGGTTAATGAAGTAATTGCATTTAGATAAAATTTCATGGTGAATGAAGAATCGGTAAACAAATGGTTTTTTATGGTAAAAAAAATCTTCTTTTTGAAGAATTTTCTGTTAAAATGCGGCTCAGATATTTATAAGGTCCTTGTTTATTTTTTTTTTATTAATTTTACGAAAATTATGCTTTTCTCAGTAAATTAATATCCTATCTCTAACAGTGTTTCAAGGAAAAAGAATTTCCATTTAAAATTTTTAAAATGATGATTTTTAAATTTTCTGTTACAATTTTTTTTCGTTCAAAGCAATTTTCTTTTTAATAACCGTTTTTCTCGGTTATTGAATTAATTGCTTTGAAACAGAATTTTATGTTTAATGAAATAACGGTAAACAAATAGTTTTTTATGGTTATTTCATTTGAATAACAGTGTTACATGGATAAAAAATTCTTTTAAAAAAAATTATAAGATGGTTTTTAAATTTTCTGTTAAAATTTTTTTTTTCAAATAGATTTCATAACAAGTCATAATGAATATTCTAATGAATTTAGACCATGACGTGTATTTTTCCATAGAAAACGGAGAAGGCGGGCCGATAGTCAACATAACTCCTTGTTTCCGAATCTCGACTGGCGATTGGCGTGTACCGGAAATGACCTAGACCGAATGATCTTTGACCGGCAAGCGAACATTATAGCATTGTAAAAAGAGCAAACGAAATGCGCAGTGTAAACAAACGGGTTCTAGTCCTTTCCACTAACAACTTAGAAATTACTTGTCCCGATATGGGGACAATTCTGAATCCGGGTACGGGGTAACGCCCGAACAGAGGGGAAGGAGGGCGGGCGGGACAGATTCTCAGAAATTATTTTATAATAAGAAAAGTAGTAATGCGATATAATTTTTTTAATGCAGATCGATAACCAAATATTTTTTCTAAGATTACCCAAATTATTGAGTATGTGGTTTAAGCTTAAGCTTAAGCTTTTTATTAAGTATGTGGTTTAAGCTTAAGCTTAAGCTTATTATTAAGTATGTGGTTTAAGCTTAAGCTAATACTTAACGGACCGGGGGATGGCACTTAAGTGCCATCCCCCGGTCCGTTAGGAAGTGTTGTGGAACGTTTGCCCGGCCCTTTTCGGCCCGTTTCATACAAATCTTAAATTTAGATTTGAGAACAAAACATTCAACCAAACTGAAATATTATTTTTGTAATCAAAAGGTGTATCAAATTTCCAGTACGGATACGAGCTACTTTATTTATTTTTGCTGTAAAATTATAAGATATAGGCCATTAAAGATTTAAGTGTTTCATGATTTTAGAGGAAACATTGGCAATTATTTGTGAGTAAATGAAAAACAATATTGATATGATTTTGCTATATTTATCACTGAAATATAATGAAATATAAAATAAAAAATAAGAGAAAAAACATTTTGATAAGAGTAAATTCAAAATATAAATTACTTATTTACGGCGGAGCAAAATTTTTTCGTATACACATTAAAATTATTACCCAAAATATGCATTCTTAAAGATTTTTTTTTATTTTTGATTGTATTTGTAAAATAAAGTTAGTAAAATTATTTTCTTAATGTTTTTCAATTACTCACAAATATTTAAAAATTAATAATTTTCAAATAATTTTTTCACTTTTACGCCTTTTTAATTTTTTATAAAAACGTAGGTTACACAGCTTTACCATTCCACATGAGTTATATTTTTAGTATTGCCATTTGAACAACAGTGGCGCCCTCATGTGTTTTCTACTCTTATTCGACAACCCGTAATTGTAATTGGTTCGCAGCTACATAATAGTACGAATTTACTGATCCGAAAAATACACAATAAATTTGATATGAATAGTAAATTTATACGGGTGCACCGCCTTTTGACCACTAGATAAATTTTGTTAATTTTAATGCGAATTCCCAGCTAAACCATTAATTGAGCCAAGCTTTACCTGATTAGACCGAATAACCGTTGGTAATTACATTATTTTATGGCTGTTAAATAAATAGTGGACTGTCATTCAGAATTAGTTAGTTCGGGGACGAACGAGGGTTTAGTCAAGGATGGGTTGCGCTAAACTAGGTAATAAATTAGATCATGACCCGCATGTACTAAACGCCCAAATTACTTCATAAAAGTTCAAAGGTTGACACGTGAATCGAATGGGTGAATTTATCTCTCAAACCGCAGGGACCGTAAATCTATTTGTATTCTGTATTTGAGGTTAGGTTTAGGGCCGATGTACGTGTCAATTGTAACGCTTGATGACTGCAATTCCATTTTAAGTAAGGTTGCGTACTGCGTAGTACATTGATTATTCATGTAGTTTTAGCTTCCTTCAAAAGATGTCGATAGAATTAAAGGAATTCAAATGGAAACAACGGTTTTTCAGGTAATTCAACGATGGCTTTTTGTTTGACAAGCCTCCAAAGGGCACACAAACCATAACGTACGGAGGGCTTTGAAGCAAAGAATGGACGGTTACTTCGAGATTGTTTTATCTTCAAGTAAGAATAACTTCGTCGAATTCAATGTTTCAAAGACCCAATCATGTCTGATTACGTCTAAAAGGGATCGAAATGAAAATCTAGGCTCCTTCAACGGAAGCAATCTTCCGATCAGACCCTCCATTGGTATGCTTGGTGTAACTGTAAGTGACCAACCAGCTCAGGTATGGGGGCTCCATCGAAGCCAGAGTTAAATTAGCCTCCCAAAAACTAGGTGTACTGTACAGGGCCCGCAGATACTTTAATAGTACACAACTGCTAACGCTGTACAAATCGCAAGTGCGCCCCACGGTTGAATTTGGCAGCCACCTCTGGTCTGGAGCTCCAAAATACTTGAAAAATAACCTCGACTCTGTGCGGAAACGGGCGGTCCGTTTGATAGATTCTCCCACCTTAACGAACGGATTGCAATCTTTAGAGCACAGGCGTCGCGTTGGGTGGGAATGCTATCCCTGTTCTACTGGTATTTCAATAGGAGATGTTCTGAAGAACTGGCATCATTGATTTCTTCGGCACCGGTGTATAGTTGGCACGCCAAACGCACGCCTGACATATGTACACGGTTGACATTTGTCACATGAGAACGGGTAGTTTTTTCGACTCGTTCTTGAGTTCAACAGCTCGGCTATGGAACAATTTGCCAGCCTCTGTGTTTCCTCCCTCCACAACATGGGTCTCTTCAAGACCAATATTCATTCCTTCCTCTCTTCAAAAAGACTCTCCACACAGCATCTCAGGTGACATAGGCCCTGAGAGAAATTATTTTCCTCAGGGCCTTTTGTGTGGAGTTAATGTAAAAAAAACCGTAAGTTGCACTTGCGATTTGTACAGGGTTAGCAGTTGTGAGCTATTAAAATATTTGTGAGCTGAATTGAACTGTTAAAATAATGGTAATCACACAAAGCATGATAGAGGGACTTGAAACAAAGTTTAAATACTGTTTGGATTAAAGTCAGGAGTACGATTAACAGGGCTGTAATATTGTAGTCGTATTTTGACGTGAAATGCAACGAAGTTTCCCACCGCTACAAATTTATTGCATTATAATGTATTATACAACGAACTACATGGATTTAACAACTTTCCCACAAAATTGAATACACCAAGCCAAAATTCAGCACACATTTGGGCTTTTAAGTGAATTAACGAAAAACCATATTATTTCCTGAAAGTTTTCATAAATATTTATACAGGGCGTAACAGCATTTACCCGAACGATTCGCGAGCATTTTTGAAGTAAAAAATGTGGATGTCATTTGTCTGTCCGATGATATATTTTCATCTGACAATATTGAAAATATACACAGGGGGTTAAGGGACTTTTTGAAGTGAAAACTTCTTTAGCACCGCTGTGATTTGAAACCCGATGAAACGTCACAAAAAAGAAACAATCTATAGCAGTTTTTTTTTGTTATTGTTTTTGGGGTGTTATGCCGTGTTTCGCTACCTCCTTGAGTCACTGAGTCAATGAGTCACTCATCTGCCCTGATGATGGACACTGTAACGCTGTCCGAAACGTTGGCTAAAGAAGGAGGTAGCGAAACACGGCATAACACCCCAAAAACAATAACAAAAATACTTTTTGGCCGTGAAAACCTAAAAACATACCCAATCTATAGCAGTGGTCCCCAACCTTTTTGTCGCCGTGGACCGATAAACGTTTGATAATTTTACCGCGGCCCGCTGAGGAGGGGGGTGGCTTTGATTGTTTAGATTGTTATTAATATTACACGTTATCTTTAAAGTAAAACTAGTGCACATCGCTTCAAAAATGTAAATATCTCTAAAAAATAGTAAATACAGGATTCAGATTTTGGTGAATCCATCATTATACACTTAAAAATGGATTAAAATAATTGAAAACATAATAATAAGTTGCTCTTTGGTCACGATAGAAGTATTTTGTTGATAACCAATACAATCAAACGCGTGTTAGGTCCTACGTCACGTGTTCTCAATAAAACGATTCCACTTGCATTTGGGCAAGCAGAATATAAGAGCGGTGACTGACGTCATTGCGTCTCACATGAGCTCTTTACGTTATATATGCGAGTGCGCAAGATGAAAGCCCAGTCGTATTTTTCACTTCGAAGGTATTGTGTCGGCAATAACTTGGTGTGAAGGGGTTCTCAATTGAATAATTATTTTTGTCGTTGATTATAAAAAAAAATATTGGGTGTGTTCGATTTTTTAACGTAATTTTGATTTTTAAGTAGGGTCACTGCCTGGTAACATTTGATCCACGGACCGGTACCGGTCCGCGGACCGGGGGTTGGAGACCACTGATCTATAGGACTTAGCCTGCGAGAGAACGAGATGGTATAATCGATATCTTGTTTGTGCGGTGCTTCGTAGCCTCCCCACTCTTGTCTACTTTGGTTTTCTGAAGGTTTCACTTCTACAGCGTGTGAATTGCAGAATTTTCAAATTAAATCATAAAAAAATCAGTATGCTTTGGACAGTTAGCGGAGGAGTGATGGGTTACGCGGTTACTCGGCTGAGTGACCAGTGACTGGTTGTAGTTAGTCAAGTACGTTCCGTAATACTTTATATAATGGTCGGATATTAGCAAAGCTGGTCACTTGATAAGCACTCCGTTTCGTATCAGAAGCAAGGTAATACACAAAACAGCGAGCGTGTCACGTGATTCCGTCGCGACATGTAGGAGAGTGATCAGTGGCGAAGTGTGATTGATTTTTTTTATTATTGTTGTTTTTAATACAAAACAAATATCATCGGACATCATAAATAAATCCATTATCAATAAACAAAAAAATATTATTTTATAGCCCAATCCTAGATATGTTTCCAATAAATGTCCGTTCCTTTTCTCCCACCCACTCTTCATTATAATCCCTGGCCACGCCCCCACCCCTATCACAGCACTTAGTAAAAATTTATTGTACTCACCCACTGTTTTGTAATTGTCAACTCATTGTATGTTTGCCCTGAGGATGGAACGGTCGTTCCGAAACCGATCGGCGTAGATAAAATATAAAGTGGTTTTAACAAAGTTATATTGTTTCATTTATTTGTAATGGATAGCCACAAAGTTATAGCTACATTCAAAAATATTTGTTCTCTCTTTTTGACGGCCTTCACCTTCGAGGGGTGAGGCTTTCGACTGGCAATCAGGAGGCCGAAGGTTTAAATCCCGGCGTTTAATTTTATTTGATTAATTTTGGTTATTTCTCAATAATCATAAAAAAATTAAGGTACATTTATGGCACGTGGAAGACACCCACTCTCTGTGTCTCTCTGACCACTACTCAGAATTAAAGCTTAATCACTGGCTTAAAATGGCTTTAACCGTGTTGAATTCCGATGGCAAGAAACGCCGGGCCACTTGCGGTTACATAGTTCCTTTTCCATAATTCGTGGTTCGGTTCGCGTCTTTGTTAGCCTTGGGAGAATTTGGAGAATTTCTGAAAAAGCACTTATTTTGATGGTAGAGATTTACGTACAGTATATTTTTTGGAATAGTTTGGTTATTCAAAGTAATTTTTGTACAAGATTAGTTTTTGTGACTGGTAACGATGGTCTGTAACGATGGTTTTATCCAGCCAACCTTATTACTGCCAACCGTTTATAAAGTTCAATGTACCACTTAGGAGAGGCACGCGAATAGTGAACCACTGACGCACAATATATTCAGTGAGAATAGCACCACTGAATAGAAAGTCTGTAGAAGTGTGGTCCACACCGATTCGAAAGAAAAATCATGTCACCAATTTATAAATATAAATAATAAACAATAAAACCTTTTTTGTTTGAAAATTTCATTGCTTAGAAATATTTTAGATATTATGCTAATTAAATGCTGCGAGTAGAAAACATCTTGGCCTTTGAAATAATCATGTATTATTTTGATGTCATTTTGAAACGAAAAAAACTGCTTTGTAGTTCAAAATCTTCTACTAAGAACCCTCTTTCAGTTATAGTTTTTTTGTACGAGAATAGTGTGGCAAATTGAGTTCTTTAGAAAATGATCAAAAACATTTAATTGTTTGTACCTGAACTTCGCAAAATAAAATAAAACACACCTCTAAGCGGATATTTCTTTCTTGCGAAAATCGAAACTGGATGCTGTTGTTAAACGGGAATATATATTTTATCGCCATCCAAATATTATAAAGAGTGCTATTGTAAGCTGCCCGATTACAAATGTTATACGACGTGGTGCATCGCCTTAAGGCGTTATATATACAGTTAAAAATTTCAAGAAATCGATTTTTTAAATTAAATTTTCGTCATGTACATATATTTAAGTGCACACAGAAAATTTCAAGTCAATTCGGCGATTATTTTCGAAGTTACACGCATATTTGTAAAGACGTGTCAGAGCATTTGAAAGTAGGAGGCAAACTTTAAACGAGTTTTTCTCAAAACTATGTTTTTAAAGTCGGTCTTTTTAAAGATGTCTCGGAAATGGCTGAACCGATTAGTCTCAAATTTTAATACAAGTTTTTTAAGTACATTTTTTAGTTATTAATTGAAGGTCAGTTCTCACCAATAAATATCTTTTTTTATAAACAATATAAGGCCAAAGTTTTGGTCAAAAATGGATTTGTTTTTTGAGAAGCCGCCATTTTGTCAAAAAAAATTTTTTTGCTTTGTCCTTCGATTAATTAGAAGATTACACATTATTTAAACGAAATCCGTTTGGTTTTTTTCACTTTAAATGAGATCATTGTCTCACTGTTTGTTTTTCACTTTATATGAGATCTTGCGGTGACCACTTTATCTCTAGACAAAATTGTCTAGAGATAAAGTGGTCACCGCAAGATGTCTTTTTTGAGAAGAGCTTCTGGAGATCAGCTATAGTAGCTTTCAAAATTATTATTTTTACAAATAAAAAAATGTTAAAATACTGTTAAAAGTTTCCGTAATACGTGCACACATTTTTACATTAATAAACATTAAGGGATTCTCAGAAAAAAATCTTGAAATATCACTTTTTTGGGGCCTCCTAACTGTATATAACCCCTTAATAACCAAGATCTCAGAACTCACCTTTTCACATAACGCTGTTTTTACTCATTAGGGTTCAGTTGTCCTTACTTCGGGCATAAGAATAAGCCAATATACACTTCTGTCATTTTACATCTTCGGTTTACAGCACAGATAGTGTTCCTGCCATTCTCCATTGAGGGGGATGAATCCGAAATCCATTAGCCGGGCTAACGAGCAGTCTTCGGTTAAAACATCCTCCCTCTCACCTACCTGTACCTGCCAACCATCCCTTGTAGAGCTAAATTACCGGTAAATCTGTAGAGAACCAGGTTAAAACGGTTTAACGGTAAACGTGAAGGTTGAAGATTGATTAAAATTGCCATAAGTTTATTTTATTTTGAAGGCTTTATTTAATAATGTACATTTGTTACATAATTTTTGTTTATTTGCTACCGATTTCTACTAGAGTTCTTAAAGCTAGTAAATGGCACGAACATGTCAAAACTGGTAGCAAAAAACAAAAGGTAATAAATGTATATTGTAAAATAAAACACTTCATAACGAAATGTCTCAGTTACAGAATTATTGACCAAGAAATACATAACAATTTAATAGTGATTAGAAAATGATCATCACCATCATCTTCATCCCCTTATCCTATTTGGGCCGGGGACCCATTGCATCGACAACGCTCCTCCATACGTCCCTGTCTTGTGCTGACTGTTCGGCCTCCGTCCAGGCCAGTCCCATCTTCTCCCCACACAGTTTCTGGAGTTGCCTCGCCCAGCTGTGTCTGGGGCGGCCCACTGGACGTCTACCCTCTGGAATCGCACATAGTATCTTCATCGGAATTCAGTAAACAGGCATTCTTAGTACATGCCCAAGCCACCTCAGTTGCGATTTTTCTATGAAGGTTCAATGTTTAGATCGTCTCGGATCATCGAGTTTCTTATATGATTCCATTTTGTAACCCCTGCTACTCCTCTCAAGTACCTCATTTCGGCGGTTTGTACTCTAGAGCGCGTTCGTTCGCTTAGCATCGATATCTGGTGGCAGGAGATGAGCATCGGGCGATATACTGTTTTGAACACTGCCATCTCTGTGTTGATACTGAGCTCGGCTTTCCTTATCACTGAGCTGTAGAGAGGACGCAACACACCGCTTGCCGCACTAATTCTTCGATCAAATTCTCCGTCTTGCCGTTCATCGCTGGAGAATTCAACCCCGAGGTATTTGAATCAGTCGACCTGTTTCAAACGAATCCCATTAGCGAGTATGTTGCACTGAGTTAGAAAATTATCATGAATAATAATTTCGGTTTTCTATGATGTGCGTTAGTTATTCCTGCGGAAATGTAAGAGTTATTTACAAAATGAATTTAAAAGTTATTTTTAAAACCAAATTGTATGAATAATTTAGACAAGTGATAAAGTAGGTAATTTTGTTAATAATCCGGTATTTGATATTTTTTGTGTAAAATTTGACAGATTCAGTTATTTTTTAAGTTTGCTGAGGCCGAGTTTTTTCTCACAAAATCAAACGGAAGGCCGGCGTGGTCTAGCGGTAAGGCTCTTGACTCCCAATCTGAAGGTCGCGGGATGGAATCCCGGCTTGGCAAATAAATTTTAATTGATTAATTTGTGTTATTTCACATTTAAAATAATTTATAGTACATTTGCGGCACATTCCAGAGTGGAAGATACTATAAGTATCGCCCTGGTATAAGACCACCATTCAAAATTAAAACGTTGCTTGAAATGGCTTTAGCCGTTTTCGGTGACCAGATCTGAATATCCAGGTACCTCCTTCATCTTCCTCTTCCCCATCTCCTTCCCCTCCCCGCTATCTTCAGCCTCACAACATACCCCAATTGGGGATAGTCATATTGGGGGCCATAGGCTATATTGGCTACTGGAGCAGTTGGGAGTCTTGTGCGGTATTCATATTAAAAAAAAAAATGTAACAAAGTCATCAAGTAGCCATTTAGCGCCATTTTGTTTTATTGACAGTTGAAAGGCCCCAGCTAAATGCTTTTTTCAATGAGTATACAAATTGATAGATTACAATTTTTATAAATGAATTCGGTAACATGCAATATTTCAATGGTACTTATTGTAATAAATTGGTTTATTGCGAACTAGAAATGCAAACTCTATCCCCCCTACCGCCCCCACCCGGCCGACCTCAGCACGGTAGGTAATTCACTTGGCCGAGTCACCGCCCCCCCCCCCCTCCCCCCGGGCTAAGGGCGGACAATAGCCTAGGATTGGATTCACCGAGATAAATAATGCGAGCTACATTTTGTTCAATCGTTTTGCCATCTAGCTATTGTAATTGATTTTCTTTGAGATTTTTTCATACACTGGGGAGCATTACATTCGGATTGTCAATGAAACCTTTGTTGTTGTGGAAATTAAGTAAATAGTTAATGTCATGGTATTTTCTTTGAAATTTGTACGTTAAATGCAATTATAATGGGGTGAAATATGATGGGATGGTGCGCTTGATGTATTTATAAAACCTTTACAAATAAATCAAAATTATATTGTCAATAATAATATAATAATAACGTAATCCAAAATTAAAGCGCCACAGACGAAAATATTCAATTTATTAGGTGGGAAGGGGTACCATTTATTGGATAACCAACACCTCTGCCGTAGGTCACTCTAAGTGGTTGGCTATGTTTGGTGACTTAGCGGGAATGCCCGGGTTCATGGGATGAGGTTTGTCTGGATCTGGCAGCGGATGACCTGGACACACTGAGGCCTGGATTCCTACCCACCCCTCTTACCTTTTTCCTTCATAGAACTTCCCCTCCTTCCTTTCATTAAAAAGACCCTCCACACAGCATCCCAAAAGTTGACACAGGCCCTAAAGGAATACATTTCTAAGGAATAAATTAGTTTTAGCAAATTAATTAAATAAAACGTACTTTGGAATTGAACCCGCGACCGCCGAATTCAAAACCGAAGATCGTAACCACTTAACCGCAGGGGCCGTCATATTTCTGTCAAAATAAGTTAAATGTATCTTATAATTTTAATTAAATGAAGACATTATGAGCGAAACTCAATCGAAAATCTGGAAACAGAAAAATCAGAAAAAGATATTGGCACCTCTGGGACACGAACCCAGGAGTTGAATCTTGCAATCATTCATAAAGATGGCAGCCAATAAAAATATGCGTTAAGAAAAATGAAGATAATATGGGTGGTTCTAAGTCGAAGTATGGTACAGTTAAAAGTGACCGAATTGGATATCGACACCTTAGCTCAGTGGATAAGAGCCCCAACCCGGAAAGTAGGGAGGTCCTGGGTTCGTGTCCCAGAGGTGCCAATATCTTTTTCTGATTTTTCTGTTTCCAGATTTTCGATTGAGTTTCGCTCATAATGTCTTCATTTAATTAAATATTACAGTTTGAGGTTTTACTCATAAAGTTAAAATAATAAATAATAATCTTATAATTTTACTTTATACAGCTCACCCACATTATCAAACTTACTGGTTCGTTTGGAATTTACAAAAAACCAGACATGTAGATACCTAAATCCCAACTAAAGACTCAAAAAACACTCTAAAAGGGCTTACCAATAAAATATTCTGTCAAACGGTTGTACAAAAATTGCGGCCAAGATGAAACCAATATTTATTACTTATCATATAAACTGAATAACAACCAAGGAAACCATTTGAAAGTAACGCTATTTTTGAATAACAGTTTGGACTTGTATGTATTTGGATCGGTATGAACAGGTCCATCTCTTATTTTGTTTAGTCATTGATTCCAACTTGCCCGGTACTAAAGCAGGCATTAGCCATAAATTCACAAACAGATATAAAATCATTTTAGTTTCCGATCAGATTTTGCCTGTACCCGTGTTTCATCTTGGTTTTGCTGTACAGGAAACTTTTCATTTGAATGCAGGTTGTACTGGTATTGGGTGTCCTCTTGTGTCAATTCCTTTCAAGAGTGTATACCCGCTAACTAAAAGCAGGAAATTTGATATTCAAAAGCAGAGAATATTATATTCCTTCCTTAACAGTCAATAAATACTCAGACGACGTTCATTTTCTTCAAATTATAACATAATTAATGCACCAGTAAATAAGGCTTTCGTCCGATCGGAAATATTGGAATTGAGAAAAAATAAAATGAACTGTTTTAATACCGCGTTTTGTCCGAAACTTTGATTGAAAATCAATAGTAAAATAGTATTGCGCCTTGAGCTGTATTTATTGAGAATTAAACGAGCTTAAAAAATACACTTTCGGCAGGATATCACCTTGCCAGATGAAAGAATTGATTTTAAATTTTCAGACAGAAAAACTGTTGAAGTTTCATAAAGAAAGAATTCACCGTCGAGAGTTTTAGTTATTTCAGAATGCGGATTAGGTATCTGCTGATTTAACAGTCGGTTATTTCACAGTAATTAAATTTAAAGAGTTATTCTGTGACAATTCTATTCGAATTCTGTTATTATTCTAGCTCTGTAAAATAGCTGGCTCGTAAAAGAATAATAATAAAAATTGATTATCAACATCACTATTTGATGAATTTTTTTAAATTTTGTGAAACAACTGACCCAAAGTTGTAGAAAAAGACAGAAATTAATAGAGAAACGTATAAATGGTAGGATACCAGAACGTAGCGTGGAAGGGTATTTTTCGATTATTTTTTTTATTTTTACATAAGCTTTACATAAGAGATTCTGAAGAAAAAAAATCCCCCAGGGCCTATGACGTCTTTGGAGATGCTGTGTGAAGGGTCTCTTTAGGGAAAGTAAGGAGAGAAAGTTCTGGGAAGGAAAAAAGTATAATGGGTGGATCTAATAATCTTAGGGTTAACGCGTCCAAGAGTGACGGAAGTGTGAATCCATCCCTCCCACGGTACAAAACGATGGGTCGAGAGAGTCCGGCTGGAGAGATTACAAGGTCGCCTTCAACCAGTCTCTTCCGATCCGGCCCGCCACGCAGTTGGAGGGTAAAAGCATCTCCCCACGAACCCGGGCACTCCAGCTAAGTCACCAAAGTTAGCGAATCTCTGGCAGGGGTGTTGGTTAACCAATAAATAGTTCTCGGGGCGGCAGTACCCATACCAGCTTCCCAGTTTTTGCAATCCTTCTACTGAGAGTGGTAGATATTCTAGTATTTCCCCAGTGAAAAACAGAATTTCCACAACCTTCCTCTTTCCTATAATATAATATAATAGAATATCTATCGCCCTTGAGTTGATTTTTCACAAAAATAGCGCTCTAAAAATTATCCAATTATAAATAGTATTATTATCCCTTCAGCCTCACAACATACTTTCATTGGCAATGCCGTAGCCGCCTTCGCTCCGGGCAATTGGAATTTTCGCACAGAAATCACACAAATAAAAACAGTTACAGTTCACAAAGTTAGTAAAACATTATCAAAGTTTCAAAGTATTTATAGCAAGCGGTAATTTAAGTGATTTTTTACGAGCATGTTAACAAAACCATTCGACACGGAATTACATACAACGCTTCGTAATGGCCGATATAGTGAAATCTCTCACAATGGTTCTGACCTACATTACACCGGAAAGTAAATGAACACTAATAAAATTGGTAATGGCGGCGTGACGCCTATATGGAGGGCTGTTTCACATTCAGTCAGTGTTGCGAAATGTCGGGGAGAGGATCCAACTCTAACTATAACTCTAACATATGCTCCCCTTAACACCCATTAGTTACAAACATGAAGGGTCTATTGCCATTATCGTAAAAGCAAGAGATCATAATGTTATGAGAAACCGTTTCGGAAAAGCGCGAATGGAATCGAAGAAGGGAAATTATAACACTTTATTGGACGCGTAAGGCGGAAAAAGTAATAGTAAAGACTATGCATATATATTATGTCAATTCTATTCATTTTTGTAGAACTTTACTTTACGTACTTTAAATTTAGTGTAAAATTTCGGAAACGATCCAAATCCATTTATTGGATAACCAACGCTTCTGCCATATGTCAAACTAAGGGGTTCGTTACGTTTAGTGATAACAGGGGTACCTGGTTAGGTGATAACAGGGTACCTGGTTCATTCAGTTTTGGATCGGAATCAGGAGATCAAGATCGGAAGAGACTGGTTGAGGGAGACCTTTTGACCTCTCCAGCTAGACCCTGTCGACCCTTGCAAAGCAGTGGAATGGATGAATTCGTACGTTCGTCATTCCTGAACACATGGACTACTTGGCTACTAGCCATCCCTCAAGCCAATTTCCTTTCCAGAACTTGCTTTCATTTCTTTCCCTGGAAGCCATACAGCATCCCCAATGATGACTAAGGCTCTGAAGGAATTTTTCCCTCGTAGCCTCCTGCTTTGGAGATAACTTAAAAAAAAGTCCATTTTGTATCTTGTTTATGACCTTGAAAATCTGGGGAAATTATAAAATCTTTTCAATGACAAGGAGGTTTAAATTGTTTTACCATTTTGACCACCTCTCTCAAAGACTGCTAATACGGCTAACAACCGTCCACACTGTCAAATAAATTATTGTAAAAGTTGTACGACATCTTAGATTACGCTATAATTAAAATTGTAACACTAACGTAAAATGCATTTTGCACTGTTACTAAGATAAAATGCACTTTATTTGGACTTACATATTGTAACAATTTGTTTCGTTTATAACATGGAATGACTCCCCAGATTGTACTTCCAGAAACGAGGATGTAAATTCTAATATTTTTGGTCTTCCCTCTCTAAAACTAACTCGCCTCCGTTCAACAACTAATCTCAAGTCTGAACTCGACTTCAATCTTACAAATATTTAAGAGATTTGCCTATTTAAATAAAATTAATACGTAAGTTTACCTTCCTTCTCTCCACAATTTGAAATGGGGCATAGAATATCGGTCGGCAGCTTAGATCATATGAGATTTGAGCCGCATGTGACTCCTTGCTTGTAGAGAATACATTATACTCTATTACACATTTGTTATTCTATTCCCCTGACAACTTGGCTCTTCTCACTTGAACATTCACGTTAAAGATGTCGTAATACTTATAAAAGAATTGGTCCATAGTGTTAAGAGGAATATAAACGCTAGAAATATTTCGATTCTCATGCCTACAAAATTTAAAATCGCGCGTCGTATTTGCACGAGGCAAGTAAGCAAAAAAGTGGTTTTTATTTATTTTGTGCATAATTTTATAAGAATGAAAAAAAGCAAGAGCATACAAAACCTCAAAAATAGTCTTAGCCATAAAGCAAAATTTTTTATTTTTTTTTCTTATAAGTTTCTTCATAGTTAAATCATTTTTTGAAAAAACATTTTTTTTTTGTAGTTTCGTTTATATTTTTTGTTAAGTAAATAATAATTTTATTGTAATTCCAGTTCAAAGTAAAGATAGTAAGAGCTTCAATTTATCCGTAGCATATTTTTTGATGTTCATAATGTAAACCGATTCGTCGTAAAGATGAATCTAAATAGTATCTAAATAGGATTTCACTTTTAGCTTCATCTTAAGGGCCGTTTATCGTGATACTTAAAATAATTCAAAATATTCTCTTTCATAGATGGCGCGAACTTAATTATTAAGTTATGTTTTAAAATACAAAGATGAATTAATTGTTTGCGCCCGTACAAGAACAATATGAAAAAATTGACTTTTTCTTTAAAAAAAAACTCAAATATTTAAAAAAAGGCCAACGAATTCAGTGCAATGTTGTATTTTTTAGCCTTTCTTGAAAGATTTGAGTTTGTTTAGAGACAAAACTATTCATATTGCGTTAATATGGGTGCAAACAATTAATTTATTTTAATAATTTAAAGCAAGACCTGTGAAAAGTTTTTCCCTAAAATAATTTATTTTATTTTTTATTTATTTATTTAACGCCCAGAGGGCTTTTACATGATTTGTAGTGTAATTTTAATTTGACAGGTGAAACTTAGGAAATAATACAAATAAAACTACATTGGATAAAAGTCATATAACAAGTAATACAAACACATAAACAAACAGAAAATACAGTTATTTTGTAGGTTTTCAAGAAGTGTTTAGTAATAGTATTGAAATACATGTTTTAGAAAATCCACAAAACTCGCCAAATTGATATTGAAAATGTCAACATCACCCAAGTACTTATTTCCCACGGTGTGAAGTCGTTGTATCGGAGAGAGGGTAATGTAGTTACGCTTATGAGTGCGGCTGTAGAATATTGTATTTTGTCGTGTTGTTTCTATAGGTGTTCGTAATAATTAATCTACAGCCATCTGTTAAAGAGTAGGTTATGACTTTTTTTAAGCATCATCGCAATTTACTGCATTACTTACGATAGGTCGTTCTTCAAAGGAATCTTTTCGCCTACCCTGTCGGAGAATGATGTGGTGGTTTGTTTGTTGGTCAGAGAGTTAATATTGACGGGCGAATTTTGCAATAATCTGACAGGAGTTTGCACAGGGGATTTGCAGTCCGGCGATTTTGATGGTCGGCTTTTGCCTTTGTGCTTACTATAAGCCATATTGGCTGAAGTCAGCTATATTCATATTGTTCGTGTCTATCGAGTATGCAACTGACGTCTGCCACTATTCAAATTTCGTCGTTCATTTATAGTTGACATATGAAAATTATTTACGTTTGATAAGGAACAAATATGAAATTGATCGCCCTTGTGTCATCACGAGTCATTATATATCATGGATGAACTGTTTCCTCACTGTTTACTAGTGTTAAATGTGCAAACGATATTAAAAAAAAACTACGTTGCTGCACTTTTTTTAGTCTGAATGTAGTATAATTTGTCACAGAAACTCACACATGAGGCCCCGATTGTGTTGTCTTTGGGGATGCTGTGTGGAGAGTGTTTTAAGGATAAGGAAGGAGGGAAGTTCTGGGAAGGAAAAAGGTTTGAGGGGTGGGTATCCTGGGTGTCAATGTATCCAGGAGTTACGGACGTATGAATCCATCCCTGCACTGGTGTGCAAGAAGTCGAGAGAGTCCGGCTGGAGAGGTCTAGGTTAGGTCTTCCTCAACCAGTCTCTTGATCCGGCAATAGGTAGGCAAACGCATTCGCCACCAAGAACCAGACAAACCTCACTTCATAAACCTTGGCTCCTTGCTAATCCTCCAAACTTGGCGAACCATTTGGGGTAACCTACGGTAGGAGGGTTGGTTTTCCAATAAATGATTCCAGGGGCGGCGGTAACCATACGCCTCCCAATAATAAAAGGTGGCGTAAAAATCCCCACTCGATTTCCGAAGGCTGTAACTTTACGGTACATAAACAAAAAATAATTTGTGACAATTGTTCGGCTTTCTTTGTATTTATCAAGGTGTATTTTGCTTCTGTTTAATTGTCAAAGTCATGATATAAGCCGTCGTCTGCAAAAAATTAAAGCATATTCCGGCTTTTATTAACAAATAAACAAATGCTCAATGAAAATATGTACCGGAAATAGATTTCTCGAATATATACCTTCAAGAGCCAGGCTTTAAAGAAGAAAAATGCTTATTTTTTCCCGCAGAACATTATATTGCAATTCTTTTTTCTTTTAGATCCTCACAGAAGGCAGTATTGATCATTCGCAGAGGTGTTAACCATGCTGAATTTCCTTCTAAAGTATTTTCTTTCTCACACGTCTTTTATGAAAATAAAAAAGTGGAAAATACCAGAATGCAGAATGTTTTTTATAAAATACCCATGGAAATTAGCGAACGCACATTTCTGAATAATATATTTAAATTGTTTTATTTGAATACCGCACAAGAGTCCCAAATGCTGCCGCCTGGAGTCAGTGAGACCCACATACATAACCAACACAACCCTACACAAATTACATTGATCAAGATTGTAAGAAGGTGTTTTTGTATTGATAAATATTTTCCATGTTATTAACAATTTAAGGCCAAAATTTTCTCCAGAAAGCCGTTTTTTTTAAATGTCGCTAATTTGGCAAAAAATATATTTTACTTATTACTTTTATAACCTTAAGTTATCGATTTTTTTTGTTTTTGATTTTATTATATTCGATCCACAGATTTTGTGCTCATCTTAAAACGCCTTTTTAAGAAGACCTCCCTCATATAACCCCTTAAGCCTCACAATATAAGAGTTAGAGTGAAACCAAGAGATAACTTTATCTCGGTTTCGCATAGGAAGTTCTCACCCAAACAGTGTCAACTTCGCTTGACTATTTAAAAATGAATTTTATAATTTGAATTTAGGCCTCTTTCAGCAGTGCATCAATTCAAAGTGGTGCTATTTTGGCGTGAAATTAGGGACGCGTTTGGGGTGTTAACCCCAAATGTAATCGCGTTCACTCACTTGCAAACGTTCCCTTTGAGGTCGAGTCCCTCCTATTTTGATCTGTTCGAGGTCCATAAAGCAACCAGTCCTAAGGGACCAGTTTAGGTCCATCGAACACACTGGATAATATGTTAAGTCGGGACTATGTTTACTCTATTAAAGTTTTTTTAGAAACCCTGCAGAAATAACATTTTTATTCTCGGATTTTCTCGCTTGAATGCTAGGACTAAATCAGGGATGGGAATCGTGGGTCTCGTAGGTCTCGTGGGTCTCGTGCGGTCCGCGACGCTTTTTGGTGCGGCCCGCGAACACTTTTGGTACGACGCGTTGTGCTGAAAGAACCGCAAAATATTACTTTAGAACGTCAGAATGGTTTTCTTTCGTTTTAAATTTTTAAAAAATTAGTTTAAATAAATTATGAAAATGATGAATTCACAGTTATTTATATAAAGGCAAACTATTGTCGAATGCCGTAAAAGATCCTAAAATCATCTTTTTGTTCCTTGTGCAATTTTAATAAAAGGGGTATAATTTAAATATTAGCTGGTGGACTCAAAAGCGGTTTTTATTCTTAAATCAAAACCAGTCTTGTGTGAAGAATTTAAAAATCCAGTTTCGGATTCAAATGCCGGATGAATTTCGAAACCGTTCTATAGTCCCGAGCGGAGTCTAGAATTCAGAAGAAAACCATTTGCTTGCGTGAAACTTTAAATGATTTTTTTTTTTTTTTTCTTTTTGAAGCTGCGCAATCTTAAATTACAACCAGTTTTGTGTTCAGAGTGTAACCAAAAAAAATCTGTTGTGGGTTCATCTGCGGACCCATATCGAACCATTCTTGGGTTCCAAGTCCAAGACATGAAGTTGCGGACTATGTGCTGTAAAGATGGGAGAAAAACAATTTTGGTGTAGTGTGTGCATTTTAATATTTTTTAAAAATTAAATAAAAAGAAATTTAACTTTCTTAACTTAAGAAATGTTTTCTCTGACATTTTAAGTTTAAACAGTTTGTTTTTAAAGCAAAAAATAATTAATAATAGCAAGCTTTAATAATTCAAGCTGCAAACTTGCTCCTTTATTATCTCATTTTTATTCACTAAAGTAAAAACCAATTTTGTATTGCAAATACACAGTTAGAATTCCAGTTGCGGTTTCATCGAAACGGAATAAAACCGTTCTTACATTCCGAGTAGAGGGAAATATCAAGTTGCATATTTGCTGCAAAATTCGGAAGAAAGCCGTTTGCATTTTCTGAGTGCCTAATATGCAGATATTAGACATTTTTGTATTTTTGCATTAAATTTTTTTAAATTATTTAATGTCTAAACCCTGGACTGGATCACTTAAATAAGTGATGAGCAACCCGCGGCCCGCGATTCTATTTAGTGAAATCGGATAACCTTATCGTACTGCTTATTTGGATACATAAAACATGAAGAAATACGGTAAAGAATATTCAATGGATTCATTATTTACATAAAGTTTTAATAATAAGATTTTTCAAATACTACACATAAAACAAAGAAAATTTCTTGGCTCAACTTTGAGCATGCAAAAAATTTCGCCTTCGCAGACACTTTTTTGATTAGATCTTAACATATTAAGGATTCCGTTTTATAAAATACCAAAAGTTTTCTTTCTAACTTTCCAAACGAATCAACAAAAAATCTTTAGTAAAATCAACAAAAGCCTTAAGTTGAAAGTTGTTTTTTTTAAGGGTTGTTTAAAATTTCTGAATGATAAACCCGACAGAATTTTTTTGGTTTTGGCCTTGAAGAAATAATTTATTTGTTTTTAAGCCGTAGGTACCCTCTGCGGTCCGCTAACAAATTGAAAAATGGTAAAATGTTGATCGTCACTAATTTAGACGTTCAAAATTTGCAAGTAGTAGCACATAAGCTGCTCAGCCTGCCCCTTGCTGTTCGTCCGCCGGCGTACTATCGGCGCAGGCCAAAATAATCACTAAAAAATAATTTTGTTATGCGATTTTAACCCTTATGTATAAAGAAAACGTGTGAAGAAGAAGGTCAGAATCGCTTGGGGCATTCTTGTTCATAAGGTATAAGATACCGTGAACCCACCTAGAGTAGCGATATATTTTCTTTGAAATTGTTTATGACACGGCCTGGAACTATTTCCCGCCGCTCGGCTGTCAAAATGGCGGCTGTCAAGTCTCGCGTCGCGGTCGATGAAATGATCGTAAAACGTATAAATTCATCAAATAAACGCAAGTAATGTTATATTTATGTATAGTTAAGAATTCAAAGAATGTGTTTCAGTAAATATTACATAAGATAGCATAAAATTAACCTGCAAAATATTACGTAAAAGTCAAAACATCGCGAAATTTTTTCGTTTTTTCCGTGGCATTTGAAAAGTAGTAAAAAGTATAAATTCATTGAATAAACGCAAGTGATATTGTTTTTTTTTATGTATAATATAGTTTTCAAGGAATGTGTTTCAGTAAAAATTACATAAGATAGCATAAAATTAACCTGCGAAATATTACGTTAAAGTTGTCGTTTTTTCGTTTTTTCCTGGCATTTGAGGGGTCAGTGGCCACATTACCAATCCTGATGTTCTGAGACTTATTATTTTTGTTATTATTGTGACTTCGCCAGATCTAGTTGGTAGCACACAAAAATATGCAATTGCAATGCATGCCGGGAACCAGCTAGTCTGTGTGAATATTTTTAAACTCTAATTATTGAGCTCGCTCAGTGCACATAACCTCAAAAACTTGTGCGGATGTACGCTCCGTGACTGACCGCACAGTGCGGTGGTTGTCAAAAAAATAACACTATACAGTACTATACACTCCAACTCACCTGCTTTCCCCTCTTCCCCCTCGCGGATAATGTTTTCTAACGGCCACGGAAAGTACAAAAACTGCGTAATTTCCAAACAAAATGTGGTCAGTCACGCCCATGTCCATTTAGCATGTTTGAACAAAATATTTGTGGTAAAGTTGAGGTGTATTGTTTGTGGAAACAGACGCAGGAGACCGGCTTCTAGGCACGCACAGTGGCCCTCGACATTTCCATTCCTTTCGTAGCCCTGAGGGAAAAGCAAACCAACGTCTTAAGGAACCGCGTAATATGTACGCGAAATACCGAAATTTTGAGGATGATGTTTATTACGTGATCACCGCAAAAGTGCCCCAACCGCCCGGAGCCAGTTGAGGGTATCTTGTGGGGCTGTAAGAAGTTGGTAGGGGATGAAGTGTGAAAGAGGATGATGACTGGAGGCCTTCAAGCATTTGAGATTTGGTTATTGGTATATTATTTTAAGTTTCGAATCCGGATGGAAGTCTTTTCAACACGGTGAGACAAATATTTTTTATCAATTTCGAAGGCAGTGAAAATGTACTAAATTTTTCACTTAATAAAATAATACATGAAATAACTGGCATTTTATGTTACTCATTAATTTTGTTTTAAAGTTTAAAAATTACTTATTAATTATAAATATAAACTACATTTTCTCCTGTTTAATGTGTCTCATTCAATACTACTTGAACATACAAGTAGGTGAAAACTTAGTGCATTAAAATACTTCATCCAGTTGCGTGGTAAACTATTTTGTATGAATCAAAATTAAATCTTTCCAACTTTTAAGGTTTTTCGTTAGAAAATTCTAGCATCCCACAGGGTTCGGTTCTGTCTCCATCATTGTTTTTGTACTTCGTGATTTGTTTTTGGGGTGTTATGCCGTGTTGTGCTACCCCCTTCTTTAGCCAGCGTTTCGGACAGCGTTACAGTGTTACAGTTCACCACTAACAATTACACAATTACACATCTGCTTTGATGATGGACACTGTAACGCTGTCCGAAACGTTGGCTAAAGAAGGAGGTAGCGCAACACGGCAAAACACCCCAAAAACAAATAACGAAAATACTTTTGGCAGTGAAAATCTAAAAACTTTTTTGTCGTAAATAAATGACTTTGATATTGCAGTTAAATTTTATTTGGTTTGACCGGGAAATCACCAGTAGCGTGAAGGATATTGAAGGCATATTTCGATTCATTTTTGTGCTCCATAACTCTGATATCGAATGATTCGTATAAAACGGATATTGTTCAAGAACCAGTTTCAATCTCTCTCTTTATTGTAGAATCGCTTGCGCAGCACAAACAATGCCTGTACACCAAAAATTAATACAACAAAAACCATTTTAGAGCAAAAATACCGATGATTTCATGCCTACGTAATTAAATTTTCTTGGTGCAATCGATCCCGATTAATCACTTCGAATCTTAACGTGATTTTATAAAAGCCAATTTGAGTGGAAATTTTTGTAATTAGAAGGATTTTCATTGATTTGTATCACATCGAAGAATTTTACAGTTTGTTTTTGGAACCGATTACTTAGTATTTTTTGCCAATGTATCTACCAAGTTTCAGCACTACCTACGCTATTCTAGAGCAGAAATTGCATTGCGAGCCAAAGAGAATTAAGGTTTCCGAATTAAAACATTTATATTATGGTAATGTATCAGGGCAGTAAAAGGTTAAAAGAGATCGTGTCTATTCTGTCTGGTAGAGGAAAAAAAGAAGGATGAAGACAATGGAAATGGAAATGGGTGCAAATATACTGTTTAATGTGATATCATATTTTTTAATCTTAGAATAAAACTTGCAATGGATGAGTGTTTTTTTTTAAAGATGTAGTGTAGAGATGAAAGAAAAATATCTTTTCAATTAATACTAAATTTCTATGCAGAAAAGGTTAACCTTTCCACCTTAAATTGACCTTATAAACCTTAAATTATAATATTAAATCTTGAAAAAAATATTTGCAAATGTGAAAAAAATTTGAAACAGTAAATCAGAAAAAGATAGCCTACGTGGTCGAGGGCTAAGGCTTTCGACTAGCATTCCGTGAGTCACGTATTCAAATTCCGGCGTCGCCAAATAAATTTTATTTGATTAATTTGTGTTATTTCACAATTGATTATTTAAAAATAATATATTCTCTATTTGCGGTCATTCCAGAATTCTCTCAGAATCGCCACTGTGTGAAATCGCCACTCAGAATGAATGCTTGAGATGGCTTTAGCCGTGTTTGGGGACCAGAACGGAATAGTCAGGTCACCTTCCTCTTCACCATCTACTTATCTTCCCCACTACCTTCTTCCTCCCAATTGGAGATGCCATAGTCTCACTGGCTCCAGACGGAAGAAGTTGAGACTCTTGTGCGGTATTCACATAAAAAACTTTCGGGAAAAGTCAGCAGACGTCGCACATTAAGATGAATACGAATATATTTATCCAAGAATCTTTCTAGATTGTTCTTAGTTCGGGTAGAATCTTGCAATCACACATAAGGATGTTTATATAGTTGTTACTAGGCAGAGATGCTAAAAGTGTAATAACAGAAATAAGTTGCAGCCAATAAAAAAAAGCATTTAGCAAATGGAGACAAAAATGAAAATTTTGGTAGTTCTTAGTCGAAGTATGATACAGTGACTTAAAGATAAGGTCAAATTATCTCAGAGGCTAGAGCAGAGCCCCGTATCTTTTTCTGATTTTTCTTTTTCATATTAGTTTCATATTTTCATTTCAGAGTTTCTAATATTGTTATTTTTTACTTATAATATGTACCCTGATAGGATGGACATCAAAAAACGTTTTGATGGCTAGTGTATAGGGCCATTGAGCCATGTTGTGTTATAGAGCTTGCAAAGTCCATTATCAGAGGAGAAGTGTAGAGCTTTAGAGGTGCAAAGTGCAGAAAGTGGTGTACTTTGTGGAGATGCCGTGTTTCAGTCAATTCTCGTTAACGTGGACTACAACTTTACTGCGGTCACCGTCACTACTTGGAAAACTAATAAATATCTAAGTTCACTTCCAAGAAGACCTTAATAACCTGAAGCACAAAATAGTTCTAAATACTTAATCATTGAAGATAATACTAATAAATCTAAACGAAACATGAAAGAGAACAAGACACAGAAATTAAAAAGGTAACAGTCGCAACTGGATCGATTCCAGGATCTATGTCTTACCGGGACAATTAAATCACTCGGCCATTAAATTTCATAATTAACAATATTTTTGTAAAATAATTAATTTTTTTCCATATAAAGAGTTCGACAAAAACGACATAATTTAAATGGTTCCGTGACAGTTTTGTATAATATGCAGTCGGTTTAGGAAAAATGATTTTAAGAATGACTTTCAAAATTGAAACTATTTGAACAAATTCAGACAAGCGGTAGAGTAATATTATCTGTAATATAATCTAATGAAAAACAAATACCTTTGTATAACACCACTATTTTTTTTATTTTTTTTTTATGATATATTTTAGGTAATTAATCACCTCTCCTTTCTTATATTTTGTCTATGTTCTAATTAGTCTATACTTGTTTGTCTTTTGTTATTTATTATTGACTTATTATCCTGACGAAGAAAACATAGTTTTCGAAACATGTTGATATTGTTAATAAAATAGTGGTGTTATACAAAGGTATTTGTTTTTCATTAAATTAATGATGACACCCCAAAGTAAATATGCCTATTTTGAAGAAATGTAATATAATCTATTAAAAAAAAATATTTTTGGATTGTTTTTCAAAACAGAATCTAACATATTATTAATGCGAAACTGCGTGTGTTTGTTTGTTGCGCTTTCACGCTTAAACCACTGAACCGATTTTTAAAATTAAAATTTATTATTAAAATTTTTAAAATTTTTTAAAATTCTTTCACCAATAGAAAGCTACATTATATTAGGCTGCACACAATGGTAAGCTCTGGCGTTACAAAATTATAAATATTAGTACATTATATTTATTAAACGTTTTTTGTCCCTAACAAAAGCGAGTTTTTTCTAACGTCCGAAGAAAAGAAAAAAGAATGTTGCCGTGGAAATGATGTTGATATTTTGCGGGAAATTTTATTTTAGGCGTCACCGTCGTAATTAATATCTATCTTTAAAAGTGAATAGCCAAAATGAATGTACGCGCATAATTTCCGAACGACTGAAGCAAATTTGATAATTCTTTTTTTTTTGTTTTCGTTATTTTGTATCAAACTACTGGTGAACTCTGGCATTATGAAATTTGCAATTGGTGGCGTGCGAGCTGTTTGAAAACTGAGTGTACCGGGACTGAATAAATGGAATGCGGGAGGGGGAGAGGAACTCGGAAGGGGGTTTGCGGGACGGGGGAAGGGGGGGAGTGGAGTGGGGAGAGGGAAGGTGAGGAGGCGGAGTGGTAACGCGAGAGGGGAAGGGGACGCAGGAGGAAGGAGAGGAAGAGGAGGCGGAAAGGATGCGGGACGAACAGGAAAGGACACGCAGAGAGAAACAACTTCTTTTTTAAATTGTATAGCAACGCATGTCTGGTACCAGCTACTAAAAAATAAAAATTGAATTATTTTATTTCGTCATTTTTCATGTGTCTGCGCTACCATCTACTAAATTCGGTTGTCTTTGATGTGCATTAATTATTTCTGTATGATATCTGCTGTAAAGCGAACTTAAAATTACTTTGAATTCGTAATATTTTAATCAGAAAACCAAAATAAAAAGCTGGAATTGGTATGTGGAAAATTCAAATCATCCGGCGATTTTTTACGGGTCTGCGCTAGTACTTACATAGAAAAATATGTTCGTAATAACACCTAACACGTTCTTCGTAAATGAATTTGAACGAATTGTTAATATCCTTCGAATTTATTATTTTACATTTGACAACATTAAGGGTTTGCTCTCCCTTAATTATCAACAACACTGTATGCGATTCACTAATTGGGAAAATGGTTCATTTAACAGTTCGTGGTTACCGTTCCGCACCGTTACCTCCGCCCTGAGTCCCCAAATCCTATTGGTGCAACCACAGCACAGCACAGCACTCGCAGCGCCCCTAAGGAGCTGGTACACTTTGGGAAACGCTGATCAAACGGATTTATATATATAGTAAAAGTGAATGAAATTCACATGGAAGAAAATATTTCTTCTAGGGTAGGTTTCTGAAGAAACGGGAAAAGAGCGAAAGGAAGCAACAAAATGTTCCATGACAGTTGATCCCCCGTCAATTGACCCCCGGCACACTTATATACAATATGCAGTCGGTTTAGGGAAAATACCCAATTGCACAACATACATGTGTTCGCGAAGGGGTGTGCAGAGAGGATGTACCGCCGAATAACAAAAGTATTAAACATATATTTTCATTCAAATGCATCACGGGTAAAACTACTTGTCTATATACTGTGCACACCAGCTTTGAAGTTAATGAACTGGATACGGAAAATAAATTCGTTCGGTATCCATACCAACTTATAAGTAAAGGTATTTTGAAGTCGGTTTAAATTTGAAATTGGTTATTAAATTTGAAATTGCACAAAAAATTATAATTTTAACGTAGATATAATTTCCAATTACCAATTTTAATAGATCCCAATTCTCAATGGTGGTTTAAGGCGTTTTCCAGAAAAGATAAAGATCCTGGGTTCGGTTCCCGGTTGCGGCCGTTCCTTTTTTTCTGTCTTTTGCTTTGTTTAGATTTATCACTTTTATCTTCTTCTTCAATGATTAATATTAAATTGATGGGTATAACCTTCAAAAGATATTAAAAAGTTCTTCCAATAAAATTAAATGCTTAAGGCTATCTGAAGCGTTGGAGTTGGATCAGAGAGAAAGTAGCGCTGTTTATCTAGGAAACAATGAACTAACTTAAAACATTTTTAAACATTCTTTTAATTTTATATCTGTTATTATTAGAAAGAGGAAGACTTGGCACGATCAAGCAAATCAGATACTTGAGTGGGGCAATAGATCAAGAGTCAGAATTTTAGAAAATAAAGAGTCGGAATAATAGAAGTCTGTGTGTGACGATATATGAATGTGATAAAGGCAAAGAGTGTGATCAAGTTTGTTTGTTTGGCGGTCCGTCCTCTCTGCCTACCCCTGCGGGGAAACGGCGTTACTATTATGTAACTAGCGCAGATACATGAAAAATCACCAAATATCATTGAATATCAGGAAATCAATAATTGCCTTTCAAAAACAAATATTGATTTAGTTTTTACTTGTTTAATTTACTTTTCAAATGAACACCTTTAGTAAGCAAAGGAAATACTATTTTAATTTAGTATTTTAAATTTGGATTAATTTATTAAAATTAAATAATTTTCTAATAAATGCTTTCAACTTTATACCTTGTATGAAAAATCAGTTTATATTTGGAGTCTGGCACTTAAATTCACAGTAAATTTGAGTTCATTGAACGGGAATAATTTCATCCTAGAACTTTAACTTAGGAATAACTAACATTCTATGCACAGATAACCGAAATTAGTATTTTTGATTCTGGTAGTTTATACATTTTGCCATAATTATGCACAGTACCTACCCAAGAATTAAAACATTTATAAGTAAAAACATATTGACATATACATGTAGCTTTGTTATTAAACCTTTTATTTGAAAAGAATCCTTCATCAAGAGTTGCGACTTGTTTCTTGCCAGGGGTCAGTAAAATCTTGAATATATCTTTAATTTTTGAAACGTTTTGTAAGACTGAGGGATTATTTCATCATCCTCTATTTGCAATTCGATCAACAAATAAATACTTGCATTCGTAGAAAACTGTATTGATCGATTACCAAATAATAAACTCGGACTTTATGAATAGAGAAACCATAAATCTTAAATATTCGTTATCCTATGGTTAAGCTATCAAATGGACGGTGAAGTACAAGCTGAAAAAGAGAAAGGCTGTAAAGTTAGTACTGGGGTCAGGCATAACTCTCCGATATTCGATAAAGTCGTTTCAATCCCTTGTTACCGGTAGCCACAACATCTAAATGGATAAATTATACGGACTGAGTTTTAAATTATTCCAGAAATCAGGAGATGATGTGTTCAAATGGTAAAGGAGAAAGAAAACCTTCAAATGGGGAAATCTCTTAAAACTTTATGACAGCGTGAATACATGAAGATCGACAAAGTGACGGGTTTTATAGCCACATTATTGGTGGAACAGGGCCACGAGAAAACTCCAATGATTTCGTTATCAGCTTTGCAATAAATTGAGGCCACTGGCGCAAGAGTGTTTTATCCCTCACTTTTTAAGAAATTCAGTTATATATTTTTCTTTTAACATCGAAATGTTATATTAAATCACCGAATACAATATTAGCGACTCTCAAAATCAGATCTCTCAAAACCAGAAAAAATCAGAAATATGGTCGCATCTAGTGGATGAACCCAAGCCTTGCCGGGGCGTTGCTCTACCACTTAGCTAATGGGACCCTTTCCCCTTCGTTCACATTTAACTGTATCATACTTCGACTAAGAACTACTTAGATGGCCTCCGTGGTCCCGAGGCAAGACTCTCGACTCACAATCCGAAGGTCGCGGGTTCGAACCCGGCGTGCGCAAATAAATTTTATTTGATTAATTTGTGTTATTTCACAATTTATTCATTTAAAATAATATATAGTATATTTGCGGCACGTTCCTGAGTGGAAGATACTATCAGTATCGCCCTGGCGTAAGACCACCACTCAGAATTGAAACATTGCTTGAAATGGCTTTAGCCGTGTTTAGTGACCAGATCTGAATAGCCAGGTACTTCCCCACCTTCCTCTTCCCTATCTCCTTCCCCTCCCCACTACCTTCAGCCTCACAACATACCCCAATTGGGGATGCCATAGTCTCACTGGCTCCAGACGGGAGCAGTTGGGACTCTTATGGGGTATTTCATATATAAAAAAAAAAAAAAAGATGCGACTGTTTTTCGATTTCAAATTTTCGGTTGATAATATTGTTTTCGGTGATTGAATTTAGTTGATGATCAAATCTGTATTTGTGACAAAATACCAAAATAAAAATTAAAGCTCAATAGTGGGCTTATAATTTTTCTTTTTTTTTCTTTTTAACAAAACATTTTTTGTTAATTTTAACCTGACAAAGCGGTTTAGCTGTGCTGAGGCTATTATACATTATATATATATATATATTGCAAAATACTGTTCTATTGAGTGATCTGGAATATGTTGTCTGTTGTATGCTGTCAATGCGATGCTGATTTCTAACAGTATGGAAGATTTATAGTCACTCTTGTCTAGGATGAACGAAGTATGTATGAAGAATGAGTTGGTGATGAATGTAAGTCTAAAGAAATGGTATTTGAAAGAGAGAGTACAAAAACAATGTGCAACGTAGTTGTGAATGATCAATACTTGGAGCAGGTGGATGAGTTTGTGTATTTGGGAAGTATGTTTATGAGAAATAGGAAGACTGATAGAGATATCGAAAGAATGGTAAATCCCGGTAACTTCATTAATGGAGGACTGAACGCCGTTGGCGCCAACAAAAAAATGTCAAAAGAAGCGAAGCTAGCCATCCATAATGGAGTGCTGGTACCTACCCTGATGTATGGCAGTGAGGCATGGAACTGGCAGAGAAAGGATGAAAGTAGACTGAATGCTGTAGAAATGAGATCCCTGAGACGTGTGTGTGGTAAAACCATGTAAATGTGGAGATCCGCAAAGAATTCAAGGCCGATGTAAGCGTAATGAATAATATTAAGAAAGGGACGCTCAAATGGTTTGGGCATGTGTAGCGAATGAACGAGGAAAGAAGTGTAAGGAGAATTTATCACTCAAATGTGAATGGTAGACGAAGTTGGGGACGTCCGAGGTAGACATGGCACGATCAAGTGGATCAGATACTTGAGTTGAAATTGAATAGATAGTATACATTAGAAATGCCTTCGCGTAGTTTTGAATGAAAACCAATATCGCCACTACTTAATACAATTTAGTTAATTTAGAATGCGTTCTGTCATTTATACACTTTCCTGACATCGTGTATCACCAACCCATTTCAATTTCATAATGATAACGAAACACATTTTTTTATTGGGCCCGTATAGCCAGATTTTTGGTCTAAACACGCCCACAACACATTTCTTGTATTCTTCTTTATTCTATGGATGACATGATATACCAAAGTTATCTCACTGAAACCATCCAGAGAGAAGTTTTACTGGCGTTTTATTTTTTGCAACGGGAACACCGAACGATATCGGAATTGATCACTGGGAAATAAAATATAGGTGAAAATATAAAATGAATATGTTATATAGGATAAAATAAAAATAGCGTATTGTAACTGGAATAAATTAATCCGCATAAATGAAATGCTCAGTTCAAAAAATAAACCTAACCTTCCTACTCCTTTTCTTTTGTTAGCCTTGGAAGTTTAAGTATAACAGAAATCGAACCGAAAATCGTAAAAACAAATGCGATTTGAAATAAACCCACGGAAGCTTATTGCAATGTGTCTTAGAACGACTTCTTACTTTATTTTACTTAAGGGGGTATTCTAGTCTAGAAGCACGAATTGCAGGTGCTTTTTCAGGTACAATAAAAAAAACAATAATACTTTTGTAGCCATTATTTTATCAAATATTTATTAAACATTAAAGAATACATAAAAAAGTCAACCTTCTAGTAGTCAGAAAAAAAACCAAATTAATTTTTAATCCAAACAAATGCTGCTATGGCATGAATCTCGTAGAAGTCATAATTTTTTTTCGAAAAATGGCGGCTGTCTGAAATAAAAAGACGTTTTTTAACAGTTTTTTTGACTTTTCAGAATTTTTTTTATTATAGAAAAATTAAAATTTTGTTACAGTTCTGGTTCATGCGATAAAGTAATGAATAAAGAAGGCTTACACCAAATTTCAATTGGTTTAGTTGAACTTGAGATATCGTGTCAACCGTCTCTAAAAAAGTAGTTTTGAGAAAAATGCGTTTAAAATTTTGTTCTATTTAGATTTTGGTTAGATTCTGTCTAAACCGCGACATTAAAATGGTTATAACTTTTAGAATAATGCGCATTTCGAAAAATCCTTGTAAGGAGTTATTTTTGAATTTTTAAACTTTGGAAATATGAAGAAAAAAAAATTGTTTTTTTTTTTTTTTTTCTAGACTAGAATACTGCCTTAATACATGGGCTCTTCAGGTCACATGGTCTCGTTGTCGAATTGTACCGAAGGTAAATGTACGTAGTCATTAAGTAGGAGTTCGGCAGACCAGAACTAGCTTTCAGCTTAGAAGGACGTTGTTATAAGTATTATTTTATTCTGGAATGGACTGCCACATGTAATAATGATCACAGATTCGAGATTAAGAGCTAACTTAAAACTCAGACAGTCGTATCCGTAGTCAAAAACTTTTACATTGTGTAAAAATGTGAAAAATTCTTATTTGTAAGCTCCTGTACAGATCATTTCATAAACAAATTCTACAAGAAAGTGCACTTAGTTCACCAGTCTTTTAAAATAAATACAACGCTACTTTTGCCCCTAATCTTCTCATAAATGTAATACAAATAGTGATGGGGGTAGCAAATGTAAAATCATGTAATGTCCAGTGTTTTAAATAATATGTCCTCCACGTGCAAAGCCATATCTTTTACAAGCATAAAATTTCTAATTAAAGTATGTTTTGATATGCCATATTTATTTATTTATTTCATTTTTATTTAGTAAAATATTTACACATTTATGTACATTATTTATAAAATGTTTTGACTGTCCAACTAGGATGATTCCCGTTTTAGGACAGTCAAATTAGGATAAGTGTGAATATATATGGACCATGATTTATACAAAAAGAGGGAAAATTGAAAAAATTGCAATAATAATATTTTACGGGTCTTCGCTAATCCTTTATAGTTTGCGTGTACTAGCCTGTACAACAGTGTACAGTGACGTGACTAAAAAGTGACCTGATAGTATTTTTTCAAAAATAGCGCCACTATTTTTGCTATGCGCTGTCTGTCGAAAGCTGTTTTTGTAAAAATCAGTATGAATAAAACAAACACATGGACGGTCGATCCAATTTCGTTGTTTTATCCGAGGGTAGCATCGCTTTATCAAAGGAAGGGTGTGAAGGGTGGGAGCGAGTGGGGGGAGGGATAGAGCAATATGACGCGCTGTACAAAACTCACGTTTGATGAAGATGAAGTGGATTAATCAAAAATATTGAAGTCGGTAAAATACCTAACACGTAATGAGAATTCGAAAAATCCGAAGGTGTATTTTTGAAAATTGGATTCTTTAGCCTCCTTTCACTAAACTACATATTTTTACTTTAATATTGAAAGGAGATTGGAAATCGGATAGTTGGAAAGTATCTGACAGTTCAGATTTGGTCACCACACACAGCTAAAGCCATTTCAAGCAACGAAAAGTTTCGATTGTGAATGTTAGTCTCTAACGAGCGCTACAGTTTGATACGTGCCGCAAATAAATACCAACGCCATTTATTAATTGTTGAAATTTTGCACACTTTACCTTCAAAACAGGTGTAAAGTCACTGACTACTCGAGATTTCTAAAAACCACCGCAACCCTTGCAGAATTTCAATATTCCTTGATGATATTTTGCACACTTTTTATATCTTTTTTATGTGAACACCTACAAGAGTTCCCATCTGGAGCCAGTGAGACTACGGCATCACTAATTGGAGTGTGTTGTGGTTTTGAAGGTAGTGGGGAGGGGAAGAAAATGGGAAAGAGGAAGGAGGGGAAGTACCTGGCTATTCAGATCCGATCACGGTCCGAAGGGCGGTCAGGGCGATACTGAGAGTATCTTTCACTCTGGAATGTGCCACAAATATTCTATGTATTAGTTTAACGCCACAAATATACTATTTATATTTATTTAATAAACTAATTGTGAAATAACACAAAACAATCAAATAAAATTTATTTGCCCACGTTGTGATTCGATCTCACTACCTCCGGATTGCGAGTCGAGAGCCTTACCCTTCCATCACAAATTCAAGGAAAATTATTGTACAGATCTGATTTTTAAAAAATCTGTTTAAAATCCGGGCAAGGCCGGGGACTTTAGCTACTTATTTGCGCACACTAAGAAATATAATTTTTTCAGTTAATTCTAAGAAAAATTCTCTTTTCTGAAAGAGTTATCATCAGACATACAAATGAAATGGAACCATAGAATTCGAAAGAAGCATAAATTCTTTTCTGTTGAAAAACCAATCAAAAAGTTTTTTATTGAAAATCTTAATTCAGAATTCTGTCGAAAAGTCTTGACATGCCATTTAAAGGTCGGCACCACTGAATGAACAATCCCTCCAAGTGTAATCAAATCCATTTCGATAGAAAACTTACGTCGCCAATTTACATTAAGACCTTTCCGATTCTAGAATTTGGACAGGCAAATGTCATCGATTATGATTACTATCATATTATTACTATCATTTTTCGAAATTGAATATAAATATTAATTATAGTTCTGTGCAAGTCGGTAGTGTGTATTTTTGTTGTTATTCAACTTCGCAATGAATTCATCGATTACGAAATATATTTTAAGAGCTCACTCATTGTTAGTGTTTGATATATACATATTACGCCATCTGCAGTTCAAAAACTGATATTGTCTCTCTTGTTGTATAATGCTTTACTTTTAACATACCATCTTTACTTCTATGTACAATGTGCAATACCTACTCATGTTATCTTTGCCATCTAAACACACACGTGTGCACTAAATCATAAATAGTGAATATATGTAAAAGCCCATAAGGGCGTAAATGATTAGTAAATAAAATAAAAAGTAACATACAATTATCTAATCCTGTTATCTGTTGAAAGAATTCCAAGTACACGCCGTTTCCGCAGGGGTATGCAGAGGCAATTCATCGCCACCTAACTCTGTCAAGAAACACACTAAATGTCAACTCTGTCAAGCGCTAAATGTCAAGCCACCATCTAAACGAACCTTTCTCATTAATGTTCACTACTATTTTTCAATTTGGGAGGCGGGTATGGGTACCGCCGCCCGGGAACCATTCATTGAATAACCAATACAACTGCTATACGTCACTCCAAGCGGTTCGCTACGTTTGGCGACTTAGCAGGAGTGCGCGGCTTCATGAGGTGAGGTTTCTCCAGATTTAAGCGGTTCATTTATTTGCCCACCTTCTGCGTGGCGGGCCGGATCGGAAAAGACTGGTCGATGGAGACATTTTACCTCTTCAGCCGGACTCTCTCGATCCATCGCCTTGAGCCACAGTGGGAGGGATGGATTCATACGTCTGTTACTCCTGGACCCCAACCCAACCCCTCATAATTTTTTTCTTTCCCCTCCACACAGCATATCCTAAGATGACACAGGCCCTTAGGGATTTTTTCCCTTAGGGTCTCTGTGAAACTAAGGTAAAACATACAAATTGGTGATTTTAAAATCAAACGCGGTCTTGCGCCTCAGAATCTCAATTCTACATAATTCATTATATCAGTTCCGTGCCTGCCAGATATTTGAAAACGTTCGATCAATATCATAATAAAGAAAAAAATAGCTTACTTTGCACACACAGACGTGCCACAGAACATTTCTGTAGATTTACATATTCAGTGTTAGGCAAAAACTTTTCTGACAAATTTATTTAGCCAATGACAGCCCCGGATTATCGATGGAACAGGTCACTTGGCGCGTAAAATCCACCAATATTCTAAATTTGAACGGATCATAATTCAGGGGCGTTGAAGTTTGGAAAGTCAAAATGAATAATTTATTGAGAATTTTGGAAATTTTCATCCAAAATTGATGGAACCTTTATCTTTACTGGACTTGAAGTGCGCAAACCTTTTAGCAATATTGTTTTCTTAAGTTTTATCGGTGAATGCTTTTGGAAAGGTGATATTAAAATTTTATGATTAGTGCACTCCATTTTCTTAAAATTTGTTAAAATAACTGATTTTTTTAATAGGCAACAAATTTTTTTTTCCCGCATTTCAATAGTTTTAGAAAATTTCCATTTCGTTTTTGTTTATTATTTGCTGGTCCCAGCGTTGCCCGAGCTTTAAGAATAGTTTTTTCGAAATTTAATGTAAACAGTGACCTTTCTCTCGTTTTGCAAGTTAATTGTACGAAATTTCATTTGCTTACAAATAAAAGTGTAGATTTGTATGAAAAACAAATCCACGGCTCCACTCGATGTCCACCTGATATAATATATCGTATAATGTAGCATATTATGCTACAGGCACATTTTTAAACCATAAATAGATATGTGAATAGACTAGCTAAAATCCCCGGCGTTGAACAAGCTTTACGCATAGTTTTTCAAAATCAGATGTAGACAGTAATTTTCCGCTACGTCATGTATTCAAAATTTCATCAAGCAATATCAAATTTCTGTTTTAAATGGTGGGAAAAGAAGATGGGGGTGGTTTTTGGAAATCTTATGTAGACAGTAATCTTTCTCTTGTTTTGAAGGTCCAGTGTTGAAAATTTCATCAATGTCATAATTAAAATAAATATTTAACATAACGATTTGGGAGCCGGGTGTGGGTACCGCCGCCCCAGGAACCATTTATTGCCATAAGACGCCCTGACTGATTCGCTACGTTTGGTGATTTAGTAGGGGTGTCCAGGTTCACGGGGTGAGGTTTGTCTAGGTCTTGGCAGCTAGTGCGTTTGCCAACCTACTGCGTGGCGGGCCGTATCATGAGAGACTAATTGAGGGAGACCTAACTCAGATATTTCTTGCCGGACTCTCTCGATACATCGGCTTTCACCGCTGTGGTAGGGATGGATTCATACGTCCGTCACTCCTGAACACGTTGGCCCTCAGATTCCTACCCCTCATAACTTTTTCCTCCCACAACTTCCTTTCCTTCTTTTCCCTAAAAATACCCTCCACACAGCATACCCAATGATGACATACCAAAAATGACACATATATATATGTGTCATATATCTTACACCTGCCTGCACTGACGGTTTTCTTTTATATAAGTAGATTTCTTAACAACCGTGAAGCTTTTTAAAAATATTATCAAGACGAAACAGCTATCTTCGAAGTGTCGCCTGAGGAAGACGAAAGATATGTTAATAATATACTTAAGTCGAGTCATTTCAAATTCGTACGTAAGAAAGTGAATGAGCTTTGGACTTTTGATATATTGGCGCACGGAGCTCAGGGCCAAAAAGGCTCCTTTATCTTCCATAATGAGTTTGTATTATTTGTTTGTTGAAAAAATTACAGTTGTAAAATTAAATTGCAAGGGAACATGGCCGCAATATGGGGAGGATAAATTTTACGGAAAATTATTTGGTTTGTGAAGGATATATCTTTTATAGTTGTTCAATTTCACATATTTAAGTAAAAAACAAACATAAAAAAATAATGAATTACAATATTATTCAAAGTATGAATAAATCTAAAGTTTGCTTGACTTTTTCCATTGGTATATAAAGCTAAAAGTCACTCAAAGCTGCGATAAGTAAAAAAAACAGTTCTAATAAATATATCAATAAATAAGATCATCGATTTATTTCTGTGGAGAGCCTCTAATACACATAAAGCCCAACTGACTCTTCGCTTTTATCAAATGAAATAAAGTTTTACTGAATAATGGGAATAAATAGTCACATCATCAGATGTAGGGTCATACAGGACGAATCCGCCAGAGAGGCGCCTAGCAGCCTCAGTAATAATAGATAAAAAAATAGCTGCTTAAAACTACCCTCACACAAAAAGAGGCACACCATACCAAATATAACTACAAATAAACATCCCTTATGAATAAATGCAGCCCCTTTTGCGTGGTTGTCTCAGACTTTTTCCTGCTTTTATTTGTTCAAGTTAGTTTTTCTTCTTTAGTAAAAGGGGGTATGTTGTTTTTCTATTACGATTATTTTCACAATTCGGTGTCAGAAGAGGGTGGCGAGGAATGGGGTGGGAAATGGGAGATGAAGAGGAAAACAATTTTGAAAACATTAAGTTAATGCTTTAAACACTACGGCCTTTGTACTCTTTGCTAGCATTACTCGCTACTGAATAATGTAATAGTGCCTTGGAAGTCTAGAATCTAAAGTAAATGGTATAATGTAGTATTAAAAATGTGCTGTGGATTTATCAGATAAACGTTACGGCGTAATGTTAAAAGTCAAAAACCTCTAATATCCACTAAGCAGAGGGCAATGATCTCTTTTTTTGTCTGTTTTTTTATTTTAAAGTGAATATCGCACAGGAGTCCCGACTTCTCCCGTCTGGAGCCAGTAAGACTAAGACATACCCGATGGGGTATGTCTTAGTCTTACATACCCGATGGGGTATGTTGTGAGGCTGAAGGTAGTCGGGTAGGGAAAGAAATTGGGAAGAGTAAGGTGGGATGTATCTAGCTATTCAGATCTGGTCACCAAACACGGCTAAAGCCATATCGAGCAACGTTTCAAATCTCAATGATGGTTTTATACTAAAACATGAAAGAATTTTCCACTCTGGAACCTGCCGTAAAAGTACTTAACATTAACAGTATTGGGTTGTCACAAAGAGTAGCGAATGGGTATTACGAGAGATAAATGTATTTTAAATTAAAATACATGTATCATTCAAATATGTAAATGTTAACCTCAATATCGTCTGCAGTTTTAGTGAGTTTAATTTTTTTATGATTTAAATGATTAAATGATACAGTTTAAAAATAAATAATAATTAAACATAGATTATTCTTAGATGATTGGAACGCAGACACTGTATCGCATCTACATACTTAAGCACATATTAATTCACTACATAATTCACAATCTTCAAATACACATCTGCCCTAATGATAGACCCAGATACGCTGCCCAAAACGTTGACTAAAGAAGAAGGTAGCGCAACATGGAATTATACCCAATACAAATAACATAATGTCATTCAAATAAAAAATATATTAACGCACCCTAAATTTAAAGATTCGACAAAATAAATGATAACAAAACTGGCTCAAAGTTCCTAATTTACATGCCTCTGGGTGTGTGGGTACATTAAACCGCAAAATGCGGTGTAAATACAGCCGTGGTTGGAAAACGTTTTTGTCGAACAGGTGTTCAAGAAGGTGGAACTCTTCCGGTTGACTGGAGACCGGAAGAAAATTTACAGGAAGTTCGCCGTCATTCTCGGAAGAATAGAACACTCCGATTCACTGTGTTATCTCTCGCGCGACGTTGAAGAATTTGAAATAAAACCTCAAATAGATTTTGACACCTGGTTTTTATGGTGATAAACGAAATGCCCCGATCTTTCCCCAACTTTTCAGTAATAGGGTCAGCCTGACACGGGGGCCTTTCGGAGTTTTTCGCTTCATCAGAATATTCAAGGTGATTTGATTAGCCTTTTCAATTCGTCTTTCGGAAAATGTAATAAAACACTTGTCGTGCATTTCCAGACTAATACTGGAATAAAGATAGTATCTTTTCGGTTACTTACTTTAATATAAAGAAATCACTCTTAACCCCCCTGATAGCACAAAAATTATGTTTATATTATACACCGTAGTTAGTAAAAATGGTACCAGTGCGTACTGACCGTAACGGTTACAAATTGAACAAGTGAAGTTTTAAATCGTAAAGTTTCAACGGTTGCTACGGTGATCCGGCTTGGTAGCCGCATCAGTATGATTTTTGCGTTCGTTTGAAATGGACGCTCCGCTCAATTATTCGCTTTCTCAACTGATCCACCCTGGTGAAGTTCGCAATTTTGATCCCAGACGGAAAGTCTATCACACAAACGATTTTGATTGCGTGTTCGTTGGGTTCTCAAAACGCTGAAGAGCAAAATCGCGTGGAAAGCTCTCGAATCGTTTTTCCAACCAAGGCGAGGCTTTTTGGGTGGATACATGGGTTCACTACCAAACCCCGAAATCAAAAAGGCAATCAATGACATGATAAGCATATTTTTCTTTACATGAGGCAACATCAGGCGGGAAACCTTTGGAGACCGACTAGGACGATGAGGTGATGGCAATTTTAGCGGCAGAGCTCTACGTCAAGGGAATCAAGGACCTAGTGCCACGACTCGTGCAATGGGATAAAATAGTGGGGATATGTAGCATGTACTTAAAATTTCATACGATTTTTTTGTAAATATAATTTTTTCTGATTTTTTAAATTAGAACGGTCTTTAATTCTTCGTATTTAAAAAAATCGTTTGCCATCGTTTATCGTATAACATAAAAAAATATTAAGAGGGAATAATCAGACAAATCGGAAATATGTTATTTTTAAATCAAATTTTAGACGTATTGACTCTTTTCCACAATAAATAATAAATTGATTTCAAAAGACCGTTTTTTTTATCTAGAAAAGCTATACTTTAAATTTTGAGAAAATATGTTTATTTTTAGTACAATAAGGTTTTACCCTAGGTCGTTGTGAGATTTCTTAAATTTTCAAACAAAATTTTGTATTACACAACATACATTTCAAATCACACAATCCTCAAAATAAATCAATAAATTATTAGAGAAACATGTTTTTTAGAATTTTAATTTTAGGTCAAATAAAACCATAAAAAAGATCCGCGCCCTTGTTTTGAGACTGAAATAATTTAGTTTGTCTATTTATTTACGGTCTTACAAACTAATATATTTAAAAAAAAAATAACATTTTTATTTTGTTTAGACACTATTGAAAAATTATAAATACTTATGATAAAAAAATAATTACAAACAGTGGATAATTTTAATAGTTTTATCATCACGAGTTTGAGCATTTTTGAATATAGGTATTTATCAAAGCAAATTTGGAATGAAATAAAATCGATATTGACTTATCATGATAAAATGCTGGAATAATTAATATTTCTCATCGGAACTGCCCTGTACGATCGCAAGATCGTCGTTCAAAGTAATTTAAATTCTCGGCCGCTGGTTACTGGCTCTTAATGGATCTATCAAGGACAAAACAAGGAAAACGAGATCTGTCACTATGTTTGCGAAATTGTCGCTAGAATAGTAATTTTTTTAACAGAAAAAATCAGACGCCATAAGGAATATTCTTCAAAAGCGATAACCAAAATGGGGGCTATTTGATTTACTCATATCAATTTATGTTCCTAAGTAAGAAAACTGGTATTAAGGGGTTAGATGACGTCCGCTTTGAAAAAAAACACTTTCCTACAAAAACTAGGTCTCCCAATTGCTAACGAGCATTTTCCTGTTTGTTCAGAAGCAAAGAAAATGAAGAGGCTTCGTATACCTAACTTTTCTACCCTGATACCGTAGATTGAACATGTTAAATGAGAAGAAACTAATAAGAGCTGGGTTATTGCTTGCTGAGTGTATTTTTATTAAGAATGAAGACCAGAAATAAATAAATGTTGTTTTTATTTGTTCTGAATACGGAAATATGAAAACTTCGTTTTAGGGGAGTTATATTTATTATTATTATTGGATGCAACTTACTTATTGTAGTATTCAATCATTGAAGACCAATATTAAACGCAAAATAACCACCACCACCACCACCACAATAACCACCCCAATAATCACCACAATAACCACCCTTAAACGAAAAATGTGAAACAAAATAGACAGAAAAAATTTGGTGGCATCTGGAAATCGATCCCAGGACCTCTGCCTTTCTAGGCCTAAATTTTCTTTTAAATTCATTGCTTACTATTTATTGTCAGGACTACAAGTAGGATACAATTTTATTGATTTAGCTCTTCAGTAGTAGATAGAATTTCGCTCAACTTCTTTCTCTCAACTTATATATATATATATGACCGGTCAGTGGCTGTTCGCAGCGCGTCTGGGTCTCAATTCTCCAATAGCGATCAATAGTTGTTATTTGTTATGCGTCATTCATCAATGAAAAATTACCCATCTCTCGACAAATTTAAACAAATGTTTAATTTATATGTATCCCTGAATGTCAAAGGGTTGAAGGGATGGTTATGTTGGCAGCCCTGTGAATATTGTCTATGTTTCTGATGTTTTTGACGTTTCCGTGGTGTGAATTTGAAATTACGACCACCCTTTCTTCGAAATGGCTCAATACTCAAAACCAAAACAGCCCGCGAAAAAGAGATTTAACGCTCCTAATACCTGAAAACGCCCTTACAACTGATTAATGAGGAAGTTAATTTTGATGTGAAAACTACCAACATCTTTTTTAAAAATTTATTTTTTATTTAATACTGAATATTGAGTACATTTATTTTACATGATTTATAGAATGTTTTGATTGTCCAACTATAGTCAATAATAATAATAATTAATTGATAAATGCAAGTGCTAATTTCCACTAATATCATGCGAGCGAAGCCGCGGGGAAAAGCTAGTGAATTATAAAGCGTAGTTTTGTGATAGTTTACATCAAGTGTGAATTGTGAGCTCTGCCCATCTCTCTTGTTTTTATTTTGTCTCTGATATATCCACTAGGTACTGGCCTCTTGTACCTGATTCTACTGACCTCGCTCCATACTTCCATACTTAGCGATGCCACGTGTTTCCTAACTTAATTATTTTGTCGATTCAGTGGGGTTTGCGGCGGCCTTGAGTCATCTCATTTCCTTTTGTAGCCAGGGAGATGAATTTAGTTCACCGTTGTCTTTTTCACGGCCGCTTTTTCCTCTTCTTTACTAGCCTTTTAAGATTCGTCTATTTTTGTTTTGCAAGTTGAGAGCGACTCATCAGGAGTTCTAGCAGGTCGATCTACAAAACCCTATATTAGTACTATAACGATTAAATACGTCATGGTCAGTTGGTGACATTTGCGAGCAGGTACGGTCAAAATGTACCGGAAATGAATGTATGGAACGCTGGAGGAGGGAAAGAATCCGGGAGGGGGAAGGGGAACTCGGGAGGGGGAAGGGTTCTTTAAAAGACCCATGTTGTAGGAAGCCGAGTTACACAGCCGAGCTCTTGAACACAATAACGAGTCGAAGAAGCGACCCGTTCTCATGTGACCAACGTCAACTGTGTACATATGTTGGGCATGCGTTTGGTGTGTTTCCCGACTTTGCACCGGTGCCAAAGGGATCAATGACGCTAATTCTTCGGAGTATCTTCCATTGAAATACCGGTAGAACAAGGATAGCATTCCCACCTGACGCCTGTGCTCTAAAGATTGCAATCCGTTTGTTAAGTTAGGAGAATTTATTGAACGGATCGCCCGTTTCTGCACAGAGCCGAGGGTTTTTCAGGTATTTTGGAGCTCCAGACTAGAGGTGGCTGCAAAATTCAACCGTAGGGTGCACATGAATTTGTACAATTACGTACTTGCGTACTTGTACAGTAAGCCTTGCTTTTGAGAGCTGGCTTCGATGGAACCCCTGGTAGGATGGTAGAACATTGTAAAATAATGGAGCTTGATTTTAGAATTTCTTCCTACAGGTTTTTACGGAAATAAAACACATACGGTTCTGCAAATTATTTTGGTTCTAAAAATGAGTAAAAGAAATGGTTTTGTATTCAAAGGTCATTTAAGAAAAAGTCAGTTAGAACATTGTTAAACTGAAGTGACGTATGTTAGAACCTTGTCCAACTGAAGCATGTAGGTAAAATGTCAAGTATAGGACTACCTGTAAAGGCTTTTCCTTAGAAAGGGTTTATTTTACTAATACTAAAATTGGACCATCGGTTGTCCTCAGAACGTTCGATTTATTTCGCCCTTTCAATTGAAATAAATATACGTCTATATTATATTAAATTTTGATGTAAATCGTGTGAATGGGATTACTAGTTCCCGAAGTTACCTCTTTATGGAGGCTCTAAGTTCTTTTGAAAGTGTTATTCCCAAGTTGCAAAACTTTTAAAATAAAAGTTCACTTAAAATGTTTAAGGGAATATTTCCTTGTGAACTGGGTGAATAAAATTTTTATAACGGAACCCCGTAAGAAAGAAAGCGGATATGCCACGGAAAAGTTCCGGAAGTGTCTCTGTAGAAATTTGAAGCAATAATAGTTTAACAGATAGCAGAAGGTTGCGTCCCTAATGACGGAAAGTTTGTGAAATACGACGAATTAATTTAATATAAATTCGTAATTGAATTCTTGATTAAATCAGAGAGTAAGAATTTTCGTAACTTTCGGAGAACGGACCTTAACAATTTCGACTATCACCGCGCATCGGTTACAAAACCTTTGAAAAAATCTTGTTAAGAAAAAGCCACAACCCAAAGATGTATTTTTTTAATTATTAGAAATACATTTTAGAGCAAAAATAGCATAGTAATAATATTTTAAAATAACTGAAAATATTACGTTTTGTTGGTCGATATTAGTTCCTAGCTAGACAGATTGCCCCTTCTAAGGAACTAAATGCTGGTGAAAATGCCAAAAATGATTCATCATTATAAAAGTTGTTTTTTTTTAAAGTTTTAGCTAAATGTGCCATCAATAGGTATGCACGTAAAATTTGAAGTGACATTATTTAATAGTTTTTCAGGCTCCTCCCTACCAAAGCCGATGTAGGATATTTTGCATGTTTTAATATTAAATTCTGGGGGAATTTCATTGTATAATCTTTGTAATTTAATTTTTGTAATTAATAATTTTGTTATATAATTTTATTGTATAATTTTTTATGATTATTAATTATTCTTGGTGTGTCTTATACCGCCACGAATTAATTAAGGCATAAAATCGCCCGGCTAACGGAGTCTGGAGGTCATGATTTCCAGAGTAAGAGCGTGTTCACACACAGCTATAAAAGATGTAGCTTGGCCTATTTCAGCATATCGCTCGCCATACATTCCCGATGGGAATATATGCTTAAATAGGCCAAGCTACACTTTTATAGCTGTGTGTGAATACGCTTTAATAGTGGTTTTTACTTTTTTTAAAGAAAGACAAGCATTCCTGGGCTACGAATAACTGACAATATTTGAAAATCGCTTACTACCTTCACAGTAAGCGGAAAATTTTGCTTCTGTCTTCTTTTGAATTGAACGCACGACGCCTGAGTGGGACATAAAACGCGATGCCAACCTGGCCACTGACTGGTCATAAGTTCGGCAACTGAACGGTAAACATATTTCGTAATAATTTTATAAGAAAGAAAAAAAGATTTACAGTGAAAACTGTCTCAGATAAAAAAAATTATTTCATAAATTTCTAATGAAAAAATACATTTTTATGCTTATATTTTTGAAGTAAAATTATTTTAGCTCCGTTGTGATTTGAAACTCGATGAAACGAATTCGAGCGAACGAGAAAAAATGAGATAGGCTAATGGGTGTCCTTTTTATGCGGTGCTTCGTAGAATAAAATGTAAAAACAAATTACTTGGTAACAACATTGGAATAAATAAACCCTACAATTTTGCTATCCTGATAATAATAATATGTAAACTAAAAAAAATATTTCTTCAAATAATTATATTGAGGGATCCGTAGGATTTATCGGTCCAGTTAGGAGTTCTACCGAGCCGAACCCTCTGATATGAAAAAATTTGACCGGTCAGTGGTTGAGTGGGCATCGCGTTTGGGTCCCAACCGGGTGTCCCGTGTTCGATTCCTCGGCTGGCTAAGTCCTCCATCACAACACAAGCAACATTTTCGGCTTTCTGTGGTGGGAGTAGGAGATTTTCAAACGTTGTTGGGTTATTCGTAACCCGGGAATGTATGTGTCTTTCTTTAAAAAAAAAAAAAATCGTCGGTGAATTATTTTCCCATTTGGTCTTTGGTAGGTTGACATGTTGTTCTTGTATTGTTTTCTATTTATTTTATTTATGTAATACCCTTGCATAGCATGGATTGACCAGATGATCTTTTGTGGAAAAGTGTGTGGAAGGGTTTAGTTTTTCCTGTGGGGAAGATTTAAACCGGATAAGAAGTCTAAAAATATTGGACACTTTGTAGAGCGCCGTTTTTGTGAAAAATCACCTCAAGGGCGCTCTGATACTTTGAATTCTTCTTATTCTAGGATAAAAAAGGTATTTTTTCTGAAATTGTGACCACTAGAAGGCTATGTTGTAAAATAGGACAAGCCAAAAACCTTTTGATTTCGCAAATAAAATACAGCTCCAAATATATTTGTTTCTCTGACAAGTGAGAAAATCTCAGAACGCGTAACGAGAAGCAAGCTGATGCCTTAAGTAATCTTTTATAGCTTTGTCGATAAAGATGGAGCGCGCAACCTTCAGTCCAGAAAGCAGTGACCTACATTTGGAATGATAATTTTATGAGTGTTTATCGGCCTTCGGTTCTGCTCTTAAAGGACTGTTTGCAATGCTCCAATCTGTGGGATTATCAGCCAACATATTTAAATGTTTTACTTCAGGCGATGCGCCACGTCGTATAACATTTGGAATCGGGACATTAGCGATAACACTCCTTATGTGTGGTAAATAGGGATTGCAATCCCGCTGCTTTTATTAATCTGCTGGATCCCGCACCTTCAAAGCGCGGATCCGCGGATCCCGCAAATTAAAAAATTGGCGCTAAAACTTTCGCGTAAATCTTTTCGTAAAGCAGTTGTTCATAAATGGCACTGCGCTGCGCACGTCTTTCTGTAGGTGATGAATGTTTTCGTATTCGGCATTTAACGTAAGTACCTAAATTTTAATGTTTCGTTTAATTTCATTGCTAACTTACAGCCTTTTAAATTACGAGTTGAGGCATTTTGTAGGCGAGAATCAACGCTTGTAACTACGACACAACAGTTCGATTTATTTTGGATAAATTACAACAACAAAACACGGTATTGAGTAAACAGTTGTCACAGACTCTACATGAACGTATTCAAGAACGCCTCACTGATTTAACAGGAGTTTTGATTTTTTTGCGAAATCCACAAAAATAGAGATTTTACTTATGTTATTTGATTTTATTTTATTTTTTTATGTTATTTTATTTTACTTATTTTATTTTACTTTATGCCAAGAAAAGTTGCAATACGCCAAGAAATAAAGAAAATGATAGAAAGTGTCATAGTTCAACACCAAGAAACATATGCAGATGACAGTCTTCGAAAATACACCTTTAGCTGGAACATCTGCTACTGATACAGATCCTACTCTAACGCTAAAAGAAGAATTAGAAAAACAGCTTCAACAAGAAAAAGAAATATTTAAGAAAAAGCCAGACAACAAGCAACACAATATTGAGAAAATTTTGAAGAAAGAAATGACGTTCTTTGAGTCTGATGGTATCAGAGGAGAGTACCTGACGCTCGCCTATGAATATATCCTGACGGTTCAGCCTACTGGCGTAGAAGCCGAGAGAGCGTTTTCAGCATCAGGATATATTTGCAGTTTACTCAGAATCAGGCTCGGAGAAGATACAATAAATGCCATTTGCTTCTTAAGAGCGCATTTTTAAAAGTTATCACCATAGGTTGATATCATAGTAATAGCATCTAAGAGAAAGTTGAGATTTTATTATTAGTAATTATACGAATAAGACTGAATTAAAAATATAAAACTGTTGTTAAGAGTAAGGGTAAAATTAAACAAAACTATTAAACTATGCCAAACATTTAAAGATGAATCTAAGAAACCAGATAACTAATTACTTATACTTAATTAATAGAAAGAAATAACTGCTTAATTTAAGAAATGTTAAATAAAAGTTGATTTTTATAACAAAATTTCAAATATGCGGGATCCCGCGGGATCCAGCGCGGGATTGAGTAATCCCGCATATCAATCCCGCGGGATTGAATGAGCTGCGGGTTTGCAATCCCTAGTGGTAAAAATTTCCACTTAAAACCAGCCACCTGTTTTGATTCACACAGGCAAAAGCATCGACAAAAAGTGAGTTCTTAACATATTTTGCGAAGTTCGGGCATAAAAAGTATTTTTTTTACGATCATTAAAATAATAACTTAGTTTGCCACATTATGCAATAAAACTGCAAAAAGAGTATTTAAGTCGCATACGTATTTAGTCGAATACATTTGAGTGCATACACAATTCGTCACAGTCCTGCAAATGCGGAACCATTGAACTTGTACACGCACATGAAATGGGATACCCACATAACCAACATCTGCAAACTCCTACGAGCTATTGCGGGGCGAATTTACAAAATAAAATATTTTATGCCCGTACGCTAAAAATAATTTATTTGTCGCTAGCGGAATCTACTATCAGATACGGAATAACATCTTGGGGAAACTCGTGCAAGACAAATATAGGTTATATTCAAACGATTCAAAACTCTTTGACTAAGCTCTTGGTAAGCAAGTGTTTATGCACAAAGAAGAGACATAAAATTATTATATGAATCAGTTAACATTATCTGTACGAGGAATATTATGGTTTAAAATTGTATGCCAAAACCTATTGTCGGACTCAATTTACAAAGAAAAAGTAGATCATGAACATGGCACTAGATTTATTAAAAATGAGGGTTTGTCCGTTCCGAAAATTATAAATAAATACGGCCAACGGACATTCACTTATCTTGTCCCCACCATATTTAATAAGATGCCGATGAATTTCAAAATCGAATCCAATTGCCACACTGATCTCAAAAGAAAAGTTAAAAAATGGCTAATGGATCAAAACTTTTTGCACTGATATTGTTTGTAATCTTATGTATAAATACTATCTATAATTAATTTAATCTATCAGTAATTTACCTGCGTTATATCTGTCTGTATATTTTATGCTTTTGTATTGTAGGTACTTAAAAGTTATTCTTCTGCAACTATTTTGCTATTGTTTTTCTTATAATATTTTGTGCTTTAGTGTTTTATTAATAATGTCAAATTGACCTGCTGACAAACTGCCTTGGCAGTTTAGCGGGTGATTAAAATGAAGAATAATAAAAAAAGTAAGATTTTCATCTTTAAAGCAGTTTTTACGAGCCTGGAACTGTATTTTTTTTTGGGGTATTAAAAAGACATAAAATACTTGATTATTTCAAGGGCAAACGCGATCAAATCTTCGAATATAAACACAAGATTTTGCGTTACTTCGTAGTTTTTTATATCTACTGCACTTTAACGGTTTGTTTCTATCGTAATTCCTTCTTGAAGGAAAGGTTCTATCGTTGTTTTGTTATACGGCAGAGCTATAAGAACATTGGCTTTAGGTATAGAAGTCGCATTACCTGCTTTTGTTAAAGTTAAGTACAGTCAGTGACTCCATGCTTATGTGATGCATAATCGGTCCCAAAGGAATCAAAATCCTAAATGATTGTGTACAAAATATAGAACATATTGTAGAAAAATGCTCACCTTACCAGTATCTCGTTTTCAGTTAAAGTGAATTAATGGTAGCTCGATCTAAATCATTCAATTCAGTGCAGGAAGTACGAATCCTCACAAACAAAATTAATAATATAATAAACTAAATATTGTTTCTCAGCGCTAACATAATAGAGGTGTCAATAAAGGCGAAAATTAATAACGAAATTAGGTTAGGGCTAGTTGGCTAAAATTAATATATTCGCACTCCTTGCAAACATAAGCAACGACATGTTTGAACGTACGAGTATCTCATTTCTAATCTTATCTTTTTTACTTTCTTTTTACATCTAAACTCATCTTCTCCCTTCAATCTTTCATATTTCTTGCCTTATCTTTCCTTTCCCACTACCGTCGTCTTTGTTTTTCTTTCTTTGCACCTCTTTTTCCTTTCTCTTTATTTCCCTATTTAATCGCATTCTTATGTATACTTCGCTCACCGAAATTCAACAACAATTCTTTTTTAATGTCAGTGCTGCACACAGAGCCCAAATCGTTCCCAAACGCCTGAAGTCAATGAGACTATGGCATTCCTACTTGGGAGGGGAATGGGATGGGAAAGAGGAAGATGAGTACCTGACTATTCAGATCTAGTCACCAACACCGCTAAACCCATTTGAAGCATTGTTTTAATTCTGAATGGTGGTATTACACTAAGGCGATACTAGGAGTATCTTTCAGTCTAAATCTTGCAGCCAATATACCATATATTATATTTCAACGAGTAAATCGTGAAGTAACAAAAATCAATCAAATAAAATGTACTTGCTTACGCCAGAATTTGAACCCGCGTCCTCCGGTTCGCTTGTCGAAATCATTACCCCTCGACCACGATAGCAATAATTCACCGATATCTCAATCTGTTTTATTCACGTTATAAATTTTTTGTTTCGATTTTTAACTTTGCGTTTATCTTTGATTTTTCCTTCAATTTCATTAACGCTTTGTCTTAGTTCCTCACATCATAATACATACCAGAAGGTAGTGAAAGAGAGAAGCATCCACATCTTTACATAATATTAAGATTCCTTAATCAACACTTCATGTCGTTACTTAATACTTAAGTGCTATAAATAAGATACCAGTAGTAACTCAGGGCAATTCCGAGATTTGCGCAATATTATTGCAAGCAAATTAGCGTTCGCTGGAGTTTCAGTTCTCGAAAGTTACTCTAACTGGAGTAATAATCACTGGTAGTATGGAATACCATTCCTGCTACATTATCAACTCCAAGTTGAATTGAGAAAATCAACGATTCCGCTGAATCGTTACATTAAGTTAGTCAGAATTCGAGTTACTAGAATCGACGTAGGTAGTAAGTGCGCATTTGCACGCTTACAGATAAAATAAATATACTGCCAACAACACAGACTTCGAGGATGTTATTACACCTGACAGAAACCGATGTTTAGTATTAGATATAATGATGCCCCTATTAAACAAACTCAAAATAACAAAACTTGCGTGAATACATGAAAATATATCTATAGATAAATACAAAGTGTTGGCTTTCTTAACTAGTGATTCCTGAATTTATTTAGATTAAAAAATGTAAATGAAATTTTGATCTTCAGCGACATTTTTGATGTTTTTTGTTTTGTTTTTACAACTTAAAACATTAAAAATCCGTTGGTGTTGGAGTTAGGGTTGGGGTGTGCGCGAAAAAACAGTGATAATAACCTTTTGAACAATTCAACTTCGAGAAATAAAACAGTACAATTTCCTAGTTTTATTTAGACATTCTCATATATTTTCTCTTCTCTCGTCCGGCCCTTGACTCTTGACGCAACCCTTCAAAAGCCTAGATTTCAGAAAGCATGTTGATGTATTAAATAATTCCCCTGACCCCGCCTCATAACTGTTCCGCCACTGCTTAGCCCAAACTGACCGCAGGGCGTCGCCGTCGCCGCGACGCCGAGCGACAGATAAATCCTCGCATTTAGCGTCCAGTGGACGCCATAGGCGTAACGCGGGGGCAACTTATCTTCCAGATGTAAAACATTACTCTACTTAAAACGCTGCAGGAAGCCATACGGTTCAAATCATAATAATTTTCTGCTACGTTAAGCTGCACTGATGAACATGATGTTTACTGTAATTACATTTTTATAGGCGGTATTATGACAATTGAGATCATTTTATATTTTTTTTCGGTTTATTTGAAAGCTATTTCTTAAAATTATGTATTTTAATTTTTTCTTTTAAGATTCGACGGCGCCATTACGCGCTGAATAATGTGGTACTTGAACGCAATTTTTACTTCATGGAAATTATGTTTAATCAAAACGTGTTGTGTTTTACGTACATAATCAGACACGACAATAATTAGAGCGACATCATCGTCTAGTATTTCGTGTCATTTCCATTTGCATACAAGATGAGAGATGGAAGATTTATCGTTGATGACGTACGTACGACATCTCTTAGGACTACCGTACACGCTTGATCTAATCAAATACGAATTTAAATCAACATACATATCGACCTCTCCGCGAAGACATTTAGATCGGATTAAGATGACGTCGAGCCAAGCAGGATCATTTAGATCAGTTACTCAGAGAGCCATTTTTCCAAGATCGATTTATTAACAATTGCACAAATAGAAAATACAATTTGCATAATATTTAGAACCGACGTTGCTCCATATGTTGAAATATAATATTTGTAAGCTTGCTTGCTCCGACAGACGGGAACCATTTATTAGATAAGCAACACCTCCACCGTAGGTCACCACAAGTGGTTCGCTACGTTTGCTAACTTAGCAGGGGTGCCCGGATTCATGGGTGAGGTTTGTCTAGGTCCTGGCGGCGTACGAATTTGCTCACCTACTGCATGGCATGAAGAGACTGGTTGAGGGAATCCTTTTGATCTCCAGCCAGAATTTATCGACCCATCGTCTTGCACCACAATGAGAAGAATAAATACCTCCGTCACTCCTGTACACACTGACCACCAGATTCCCATCCACCCTGTGTGGAGCTAATGTAAAAAGGGGGCGCTCCTGTAAGCTGTCACATTTATGGCGTAGATTTGACATCAGGAAATCGCCTTTGTGAACAATAATTGTTTTTATTACCATAATCAGTTGTTGGAGTTTGCACAATTGTTATTACGCTTTTTGGATTCCAAGTGCGCTTGTTCTTACCATTTGTATTCATAACTCGTATTTACATATCGTCACCCTTCCTGTTGATTTAACTACCGCCTGGCTATAAATATTCAAATATTATGGTGATTTCTGGTCCTTTATGGCAGAGGCGATAAAATATTATGTAAGCGTTTTCGGGAAAGGCTTAACGAATAATTAAACAATATATCATTGAAGAAGAAGATAACACTTATAATCTAAATGAAAATATGAAAGAAAACAAGACACAGAAAAACAGAAAAAAACAATGGTCGCAACTGGGACTCGAACCCAGACCTCTCGTCTTACCGGTAAGACGAGAGGTCTGGGTTCGAGTCCCAGTTGCGACCATTGTTTTTTTCTGTTTTTCTGTGTCTTGTTTTCTTTCATATTTTCATTTAGATTATAAGTGTTATCTTCTTCTTCAATGATATATTACGTTGATGGGAATAACCTTCAAAAGTTATTAAAAAGAGAGTTTTTCTCATAAAAAAATTAAACAATCTTTGCTGTGTGTATTGTTTTGAGAGAATATTCTGTAAACGAAATTCATGGACAATTGTTATTGTTTCTATTCGTTGAAAAATAAGATTTTTTTTTTTTTTTTTTAATCATTTATTCCAGATCTCGGGGAGGGTGGTGCAGTCCCACGAGTTCCATATTATACATATATAATAATTAAGTAATGATGACAAGATATAAAAAGGATACATAAAAAAAATATTTACATGGTTAAAGAAATTTAAAAGAAAATAATAATAATAATAAAAAAATAAACTTTTTGTTTTAATCTATGTCCTCAGGAAGTGGATCCATCGCTTGTAGATGGGACCCTGCAAGAAGTGGAATGCTGCCATCACAATACTATTTTCGCTCGAGGCTAGTCGCGTACTGTAGTTGGTGATCCGTTTTTTCATTAGTGCTCGGAATCCGGGAACGCACCCTTCTTCAAACATCTCGGTGGCACTGCAGTACCAGGACAATCCAAAAAGCGTTCGATATGAATTGTTGTACTGTACTTCCATTATTTTTAGTGATGCTTTCTTAAAGTTGGTCCACATCTCCGAGGTATATAGGCTCGTAAAGTACGTATTAAAAATATAAATATTATATATATTACATGCTTGTTTTTGAACATGTATTTTTAAATAATTTCCCCATCCCCTTCCCACTGTAGGTGTTTTCCGACACCTTTTTTGTGCGAACCGTAGACTTATGAATATAAGTAGATGAGAACAGATAGGGGATGGGTACAAACCAACTGTTCGTAGTTATTCCCCCTCCCTATCTGTAGCGGGACGCAGAGGGTCAAGATGACTGTGATTATGTGATTCGCCAATAAAACAATCTGACGGTATATAGGCAACTCGCATTATTATATCACAATTTAGTTCTTAAAAGTAAAATCTGCTTTTGAATGAATAGATCTTTTTACATGGGAGCGCGAATTGCTCGCCACGTTATGAACAAATTTGCGAAGTCCAAATACGGCAAAGTAAAGTTCGCCTGTTTTCAGAGTCAAGTATTTTGTTGGCGTATTTAGTTAAGACACTTTTACAAATGTTTCATAATTTATTTACCCCAGTAAACAGCGACGAGCACACTTGAGAAACGCCTACATGGTACATGTTCCAAAAACTGATTACATTATATGATCTGAATACGCTTAAAATAAGGTTAAATGATGCTTACCTATGAAATGTAATACGACAGTTGGGTTTATTCTATTTTTCACGTCATTTACACGTTTTCATAGCATAAGCCACCATTTTTTCGTAAAATGTACAGATGAGAGCTCAACGCTGGTTCGCACAAAAATGACAACGTCACATTTTCTAGATTCGCGCGAGGTCATATGCGAGTCCAGCCGGCTCCAAATAGAACCAGTATAGGGAGGGGGAAATAATACGGTTGTATAACTTAGGGCAGGTCTATTAGTATTCATATATGGTGCGAACGAATAAAGGTATCCTCATTTATTATGCCAAAATGAAAATATGAAATTTCAATAAGGTGATGCGCAATGTCGTGGAATATTTAGAATCGGGCTGCTTACAATCATATTCCTCGTCCAGATTGTTTTACATTATTAGCTCCACTCAAGAAAATAATTCCCTTAAGGGCTAAGGATGCTGTGTGGAGGGTTTTCGAGGAAAATAAAAGTTGTGAGAGTTGGGTAGGAATCTGGGGTCAGTATTTCCAGGAGTGACGGACGTATTTTTTTTTTTTTTTTTACAGTTAATACCGCACTAGAGTCCCAACTGCTCCCGTCTGGAGCCAGCGAGACTATGGCATCCCCAATCGAGGTATGTTGTACGTATGCATCCATCCCTCCTACAGCGGTACAAGGCAGTGTTTTCTCAACCATTTTTCCCGATCCCACGCAGCTAGTGGGCAGAGGCATCCACCGCCCAGACCCAGATAAACGTCCCTCTACGCACCCGGGACCTCCTGCTAAGCCACCAAACGTAGCGAACCACTTGGGGTGACCTACTGCAGAGGTGTTAGTTTTTTTTAATTTTTTTTATTTTTATTTGTTTATCTCATAAATGGTACATATAAAGTAGTACTGGTTTTCCATTTAAAGCATTTGCTTGTGCATTAGTTATTCAATAAATGATTTTCGGAGCGGCTGTACCCATACCAGCCTCCCAAATTGTATTGATTTAAGGTTTAAATTCCTGTTTAACATCAGCCGCCTGTTTCAATTTATGCAAGAAAAAAAAATTGCCAAGAAGTGTGCTTGTATTTGATTTACGAAGTTCAGGCACAAGTATTAAAACGTTTACAATAATTTAAATAACAACTTAATTTGCCACATTTTACAATAGAACCATAACCAAAAATGTGTTCGTAAGTAGGTGATTTTGAACTTTGAACAGTTTTTGTAGGTATGACACTGATTTTTTTTTCTGGCATGTGAAAAGACTTATCAAAAGACTCCCAATTATTTCAATTAATTTTATTTGATTAATATTTTATTAAAGCAGCAAAAATATTGTAAAAACGATCAAATTTTCAAGCTAAAAATAAATGATTCTACGTTTCTTCGTAGTGCTTCACATTAATGCACGAATTTTGTCATTTGTTTTGTGCATTTTCGTTCTATTTTTTCCATATTACTTACAATAAAGATGATGTTTTTTAACCCATCTATAATTCTACGTAATCGGTATTTGTTATGTCGTTTTTGAGGGCGATTGTGTTTTGGGTTTAAAATGTTAATATGGATCTTTAGTAGAACTGTAAATAAACAAATAATTTAGTTTCAACGCCTTGGTGGTGATTTAATAACAGGCTTATAGGACAGTAGTCAACTACATGGGCTCAAACCCATGTCAAAACCAGCGTAGAAGATTTAAATAATTATAACGAACTAACAAATGAATATATTAATGTTTACACAAGGAAACATTCAAACGTATAGACCCTTGTTTACCAAAGAGCGGACACTGGAGATTTATTGCTGTAAATGTATTATCAACATAAAATAAACCAACACCCCCTAAATCAATTATTATGGTAAACCCTCCAAAACGGACCTACTAGTCGAGTACACTTCTGTCAATGTAGACTCGTCGCCACTGTACAGAAAATGCCTAGACGTATGGGATGTTAAGGGAACTACTTGATTTACTTAAATCAATGATTTCTGTCGTTATTTGGAGTAAGAAATGTAAATAAAATTTTGGTCTCCGGTAACATTTTGATTTTTTTTCAACTAAAAACATAAAAAATCGGTAGGTAAAGGAATGAGAGCTTGGGACAGGATGAGGGGTTGGTCGTTTAATTGGCAGAGTGATCAGTGATATCATGTACAAGTAATTTTTATTTTTTGGATTTTGAAGAAAAAAAATTAAAAAAAAAAAAAAATTTCATGTACATTTTTACTCCAAATAATTTCAGAAATCACTGTTTAAGGTAAACCGAGCACGTCCTGTTATTAATTACTGGCACATACCCATGAAAAATCGCGGCATATTTTAATTGCATTATTTGTGAAGCTGAACGCATTTGTGAAATAATATTTAGCTCAGGTACATTAATTTAAAAAAACAATCATAAATTTACATTTCAAATGAACACCGTTAGTAATCTTAAAACTTACGACATTTGACAAAAATTTAAACAAAATAAACACACATTTAAGTACAGATTTATTTATTAATAAAATAATTTTGTTACTCTTTTTATCGCTTGTCTGAATCGTTCCCACTTTTAAAACAAGTTCGAATTTAAAAAAATCAAAGCGTATCCCAGTTCAAGCGGTCATTGAACCGAAGTTACTCAGAGACACAACACCGAAATAAATATTTATTATATTAGGGTTAAAATTTTTGATCACTTTTCACCTAAAGTAAGAAGAATTTGAACTTACTTCGATCACACAGAACTTCAAGCCCACAATACATTTCTACAAGTGTATCTGTTCAGTGTTCTTTACATATTCATAGGTGACCTGTGGCACTTCATCTCATCAAAAGGGAGCTACTAATTATATAGGCCTCTACTAATCTATGCCTGCTGCGTCCGTGTGATAATTGGATTAAATGTAAGGCCATGGTCCGTCCTTTGTTACTATCATTACACCGACTAGCATTGTCCCCGAGATCAGGGTGCTCGGAAAGACAAGAGAAATACATAAAATAATGGACTCGTCTGTTTATTTTTTGAGTACAGAAAGCATTAAATATTGACTGTTGAACTAGGAAGAATTCCTTTTTTTAGGGCAGACGAATTTCATATAATCGTTTGCCGTAGGTTTGAGTGGTTGAGTGGGCATCGCATTTGGGTACCACCCGGACGTCCCGTGTTCGATTCCTCGGCTGGTTAAGTCTTCCATCACAACACAAGCAAAATTTTCGGCTTTCTGTGGTGGTATTATGAGGTTTTCAAACATTGTTGGGTTATTCCTAACCGGGAATGTTTGTCTTTCTTTTTTTTTTTTTTAAAAGTCACACCAAGTGGTTCGCTACGTTTGGTGATTTAGCAGGGGTGCCCGGGTTCATGGGGTGAGGTTAGTCTAGGTCTTGTAGGCGGATGAACAGGACACACTGAACCCCAGATTCCTACCCACCCCTTAAACCCCTTTCCTTTCCAGAACACTCATTTCCTTTTCCTAAAAAAAAAACCCTCCACACAGCATCCCCAAAGATGACATAGGCCCTGAGGGAAATTATTTTCCTCAGGGCCTCCTCTGTGGAGCTAATGTAAAAAAAAATAGCGACGTGTGATTGAAAAATATATTTTTTGTTTTTAATAGTACAAAATATCATTTTACAGCAAAACGACATCTACTTTTTTCACTCTGAATGTGCTCAGGAATCGAATCTCAAACATGCTGGTAAAAATTCTTTTACATCTATTATATTATTGCACCTGACTATTCAGTGGTTCACCAAACACGGCTAAAGTCATTTCAAGTAACTTTTCAATTCTGAATGATGGTTTTACATAAAAGCAGTACTGAGAGCATACTCCGCCCTGGAACGTGCCTCAAATATAATATATACCTAGGTGTGTTATTAATTTAATAAATTGTAATAAATTCGAGCATCGCATTTGTTTTATAGAATTTTAAGAATTATTGTAACTTGGAAGCTAGTGTTTATGTTTATCGAGTAATAATCTCGTTTTTAAATAAAAAAAAGAAATTCGACCATCTTGGAAGTACATAATAAAGTTTTGTATTCATCCGTTTTCTTATACCGATAATTACCTCGAGATGTCGCAGTGGAACTATTTAACTATATTGTGATTGAGTTGTGTGCTCCTTCGCAGAGATACAGTGATAAAGTGATAAGTGAATGGTCATCCCTTTTCCTTGTTTACCTTGTTTTTCCTACACGTATTATCATCCAGTTCCAGCAAACACCATTTTGCCTCTTTCCATTTTTAGTAGTATTCACGGTTACGAGTCCATCTGAAGCTGTATACTTCGAATGCAGTTTTTGATGCAACAAATAGTTTTTTCCCCGATGAGCGGAGAATCCGACAGATCTGTGTGCTAACAGATGAATGCTACATAAAACTTTATCCAAGGACTTAGTGTTCAAAGTTACGGTAAAAGTTTAAAGTTCACACAGTGAATCTGAAACATGCAAACCCATGCTAATACCATTTTCGTTTATTCGTTTATTCTCGGTGTAAATTTAGCTAATGTTTTTTTTTTCAACGTGTGTCACGGATAGGCCCGTGAATCAATTCGTCATCAAAAAATCAAAATGGCGCTAATCGACGATCTGATCTGTAAATGGCTGGTTGTGCGCCGGCGCACACGCCAAAATTTTCAATTTTTTTTATTTTTAAACGCGATTTTAACCCTTATGTATAAACAAAACGTATGAAGGACAAGGTCAGAATCGCTTGGGGCATTCTTGTTCTTGACGTATGAGGTATCCTAAATACACCTAGCCACTCGGAATAATTTTTATTAAGTTTGTCTATGACATCGAACCTTCATTTTCCGCGGGATTTAAGCTATCAAACTACGAGCGTCGTAGGTCGTGAAAAAGATCGAAAAACCTTTAAATTTATCAAACAAACGCAAGTTATATTGTTTTTATGCATAGTTTATGGTTCAAGAAATGTTATTCGGTAAATATAATATATCATGGGATGAGGTTTGTCTAGGTTTTGGAGGCGGATGACCAAGAATCACTGAACCCCAGATTCCTACCCACCCCTAAATCCTTTTCCTTCCCAGAACTTCCTCCCTTTCTTTCCTTGAAAAAAACCTCCACACAGCATCCCCAAAGATGACATAGGCCCTCAGGGAAATAATTTTCCTCAGGGCCTCCTGTGTGGAGCTCATGTAAAAAAAAGAAAAATACGGTAGCACAAAATTAACCCACAAAATATTATATCAAAGTCAAAATTTTGCGAAATTTACATCGTTTCCTCCTGTAATGTAAAATTTAAGGGGGCTGAAACTTCCCAATCTGAACATTTTAACGGTAATAATCTTTACAACTTAAAAACTAATTATAGCTTTGTACACGCGGTGATATTTCACAAAAAATATTTCTCCAAAATTAGAATCATTATCATTAAAGTAAATCTATGATCATAACAAGTTAAAGGCCGTATAAAAACTAAGTATTCTTTTGGAGAATGCTAATAGTATCCGACGACAGATGTGGAAGAATTACTTCCAGTGAACCATGACAGCAAACTTCTTTTCAGAGAAGCGGAGAGATAAATTGCATATTTTCGCCACGTTCTCAGAAACGAAAAATATTATCGGCCTCAACTTTTGAAGAAAAGAAGTAGTTAGGACGTTAAAGAAGAAGGGTAAGGAACCAGGTTTGGATACCTCTCTTCACTCAATCAAATAAAAAAAAAACGTTTCATGCAAACTTCATTTTGGATTTGAGACCAAAATACTAAACCAAACTGAATATTTTCACAAATCAAAAGGTTTTGCGATTATTTGTGGGTTATTAATAGCAATTAATAACTCACAAAATTTCTTCGTAGAAGGCTTATGTTTTAATAACAAACAATAATTGATTTACGTTAAATCTTAACAAAAACTTATAAAAGATGTTTTCTTATTTTTATTTATCGTAATTGTGGTTAAAAGATTATTTTTATTATTACTAATTAAAACTAATTAATTGGTTAAAAGAAATTAAACTACTTCAAAAAAATTGCCGTAATTGCCTGTAATCTTTAATAACCTATATTTTATAATGTTTTTTTTTTAACCTGTGTGCACATACTTTATATTAAAAGATTTGGTGTATTTTTAATATGAAAACAAATGAATAAAATAGCTCACATTTGCAACACCTTTTGATTTAAAAAGAAATCAGTTTTGTTGGGTATTTTGGCAACAAATCAAAAATTAAGTTTTGTATGAAAAAGGGCGGGCAGGCGTTCCCTTGAAGATATTATCATCAGTATCGCCCTGGGGTAATACCACCATTCAGAATAAACGTTGCTTGAAATGGCTTTAGCCGTGGTTGGTGACCAGATGTGAATAGCCAAGTACTTCTCCACTTTTCTATTCTCCAGTAAGTGCAACCTCTCCATAATATATCACTATTGGATATTCCATATTTTCGCTGATTCCAGACGGGAGAAGATCGGCGGTAAAATTAAACGCATAAATAAAATTTGAATTTAACACAGGAAATATATATAACACTTTTTTGGCAATTTCGTAACCATCCTTGGTGTTTTCCTTGTTATTCTCAACTCCCCCGTTGACCTAGTTGCCTTAGGTAATCACTCCGGAGAAGACAAACAAGTGAACATAACTAAATTTAGCTTGGAGGTACCTACCGTGTAGGTAATTTGATTTTGTGACTAGATATTAGTGGGAGGTTTCCCTTATCTTAATTAGTATGTAACCCACCCACCCCCACGACTTGTTTAATTTACCAAGTACCTACTTAACCTTTCCAATACCGAGAGCAAAAAAAATCCTCCGCTCCCTAGATGTTATCCCAGCGTTACCGTAATATTTGAGTTATTGGAACAATAGAAGTTTTTAAAAGTGTATTTCACATACATATTTTACTAAACCCACAAAACCCTAGCGTATCAATTTTGGTTCTGAGCAAAAAAACTTTCTCTATAGCTTGTATTACTGTAGAAATACTAGCCTTTACGAGTTTAATATCAAAGAGCAAATGTATTTTAATATCATTATCAGTTGACCACTCGTATTCATCTCGAAATATTCTACAAACGCTTCATTTTGAAACTGTGGCCCGGTAAATTTTCAATTCGTACCTCATTTTCACCACTAGAATCTAGATTAGTGAGATCAGAATTGGCCTTTAATAATTGTGGTTGTATGAAAATTTTGCTTACTTATCTCATTTCTCGTCATTCTCTTCCAGAAACGACAGTATTTGGCGCACTGACGAGCGACTGAAACAGAATTTAAAGAAAACACATTGGATGTCCATAACGCTACCGTACCAAAATTGGTGCACCTACCCCCTCCCACAACACCAAATTAATAATTTTTAATGTTTTTAAGGTGCTTTGATTTCCTTTGAGATTAAACCATTTTTTTTTTTAAAACATAAAAGTTTCATGGTAAACTATCTAATCTATGAGTGTGACATTTTTAAAATAGATACTGATGAATTGTGAACATCATCGGTTGATAAAAATAATCTTTTCAATCCAGAGCAATTCACCTTCATTAAATAAATTTTACCATTATATTATTCTATATTTGAAAAGTGTAGAAACATTTTTTTTATTTTACGGAAACAAAATTTCTCAGTTTTCGTCTATTCATTCAATAACTGGTATTATTGAGGACACTACACAATACATCATTGTAAAATGAACTTAGTCCTGAAAAAATAATGTCTTTAATTTAATAATAAAGCTCTGTTAAGAATTGGGCACATTTTCTATTAAATTACTTATTAAAAATTGATTTGAAATGCAAATATTTACAGTTATTAAGCCACCACTTTCCAAATATCTTTTAAGATAATATCTAGGCGTTCCCCACGCCGAAACGAAAATTATATGAAATTCTTTTGATAGAAAAAAATCGCAAAACGTGCTCTGAAAATTGTTAAAAACACATTTTTTTCATTTATTCTAGAAGTAGTATGTATAAAAAAACTCACAGTGTTTCTTTAAATGCTATTTTAGACATTCCCGTGAGATTTTTACTCTATCTTAAACGAGTCGTGTTTTATTAAACATTTTCAGAATTTACGCTTAAATTTTTTCGGTTTTAATATTAACTCGCGCTCTCTATCAGTCGTATTTAAATTTTATCGGTTTTAATATTAACTCGCTCTCTCTTTAAGTCGTATTTACATATATCTCTCCATCTTCTTCTTTTTGAGCGGGCGTACGGTGCCTTTATTGGTTGGACAAAAATGCAATAAGAAAATATTATTTTTTTCAAATACAATATGTTATCAACGAAAATAAGTTTTTTTTACCCTTTTCATGTAAGTTATTACTGATATAACTTGTGAGAGCTCAGTTTTAGTTTGAATTATTTAAAATTAATTTAATGAGAATTTTCCGAATTGTTTTCAATTTCTTTCAGATCCGGCTTTTCAAATGCCCAGAGGGATGAAAGGTTCCATGATGTTCTAATCCATCGTCCCATTCTTTCTAATCCCTCCTCTCATCATATCAGCCATTCTTCCTTTACAACAAATCTATTTTTAAAACCCCTACAATCAATCTATTTTTAAAAATACTTCCCATCTCAGAATATAAATTATTTTCCGCATTTTAAAATAAATAAGTCACATTATAATAAAACAAAAATTATTTACTATGTAGTTAAAATATTATGTTTTTTAGGAATAGCTCAAATGTAAGTTTGGTAATCGTGAAAGCTTACGGAGATATTAAAGATTAAAAGAAAAACTAGGTAACGTAAGTTGTCGTCTTGGGTAGTAACAACTGGAAGGTTAACATGGATGAAATCAAGTAATTGGTAAATAAAATGATTGGGAAATCAAACACATGAATGTAACAACATTTAGCTTGCGGGTAACTACGTAAAAGTAATTAGGTTTTGTAACTAGATACTGGTAGAAGGATTCCCAGGGTCTTTATTAGCATTTACTACATCCAATGAGTATTTAAATTAACCCACCCAAATTAGGATAAATAATAAATATTTTATTTTATTTTTTTAATAATAATAAAACGCACCTACTTTGACTAGTAAACGCACTTTTATTAATTAGCTTCATGTAAAAAGCCCAGAGGAAAGAATGACAGGACCTAAGTCATTTTTGGGGATGCTGTGCGGAGAGTAAGGAATGAAAATGGCTCTTAAGAGATCCACATTTTTGGATGGCGGAAACACAGAAGCCGGCAGCCGAACTCAAGAATGGGTCGTAGAAATGAGCCGTTCTCATGTCACATTTTTTTTTCCATTAAACGCATATTAGGCGTGTTTTTCGACAATTACACATTATTTTACAAACGGGTGCCAAAGGGATCAAATTAAACCGGTTTTTTTTACTTAACTTCCTCACGGAAAACCCTGAGGAAAACAATTTCCCTTGGGGCCTATGTTATCTTTGGGAAAGCTGTGCGGAGGGTCTGTTTAAGGAAAGGAAGGAGAGGAAGTTCTGCCAAGGAAAAAGGTATGATGGTTGGGTAGGAATCTGGGGTCAATGTGTCCAAGAGAGACGGACTTATGAATCCATCCCTCCCACTGCGGTATAAGCTGATGTATCATAAATCAGACTCCCCCGATCCGGCCCGCCTAAATTTAACACACGGTCACCCACATGTTTGCATTATAACGTAATAGCTGCCTTCGGCTTAGCAATATTGTATTTTCAATATTGATATATTTTTGGGGGACCGGATAACCCAACAACATACAACTTCAAAAGCTCCTTTAAAAAGTCATTAAAAATGTAGAGAAAATAGGTTAAATAGGTTCAGTATGTAAGGTTAGGTTATAGGCTATTTTTAATTTTTTTTGATATGTTAATAATGATATCTCCATGTAAAAAAACAACAAATAAATAAATTTAATTATAAAAACGTTGTACAAATAAGGTTTCAAAATTACTTATTGAACATTTTAGCTTTGACGCATGGAGAAACATTTAATTTTCTGAAATAAATCTTATATCTTAGCTAAGTATTTTTATTTTTTCCGCCTAAAATTTTCAAGAAACTTCGACTAAAAATATATACGCGAATATATTTTTTAGGCAATGTATTTTCAAGCGGACACTTTACCTGTATTTTTAACTATAACGGGAATAACGCTCCGGGATCCACTAATGAAAGAGACGGTACTTTAACCTTCATTATTTCACTGCCTCGTGAAATCAAGTGGTTTAAATTTTATTCGACGAATTCAGTAGCGTAGCCTGATTTTCTCGGCCCACATTGGTGAATTCTAACTTTTGCTGGCCAAAAATATCTATTAAAAAAATAATATAGCTCGTTTGTAAATTATTTTGGAAAAAATGCGGTTGAATTTGACAACATATTTATTTATCATCAAATTTCGTTAGAAGTGAAAAAAATCCTTAAGTGTCCTTAAATCCTTAAATCCTTAACCCTTAAAAATCCTATTAATTTTATTAAAAAGTGTTATTAACCTTGTCAATCAAAGTTAGAAAAAATCGTAGAACATATTATTTAAAATCATAGAACAAATTGAACGAACCGTCTTTAAAATAAAACAATTTTTTTTATTGAACGATCATGAACCATGACGGCCGGCGTGGTCTAGCGGGAAGGCTCTTGATTCGCAATCAGAAGGTCGCGGGATCAAATCCCGGCGTGACAAATAAATTTTATTTGATTAATTTGTGTTATTACAATAAGTTCAATTTGGGAGCCGGGTATGGGTAACACTTTCCCGAGAACCATTTACTGGATAACCAACACCTCTGCCATGGTCATCTCAAGTAATTCGCTACGTTTGGTGTCTTAACAGGGGTGCCCGGATTCACAGGGGTGTTCCCGGGTTGTCCGGGTCTTGGAGGCGGACACATCTGCCACATACTGGAACATACATGGAAGGCCGGATCGGAAGAGACTAGTTGAGAGAACACTTTTGACCTCTCCAGCAAGACTCTTCGAACATCGCCTTGCACTGCACTGTGGACAAGCTGACCCTCAGATACCTACCCACACACCTCATACTCTTTTTCTTCCTAGAACATGAGAATGGGCCGCTTCTTCGTTTCGACCTTGAGTTCAACAGCTCGGCTCTGGAACGATTTGGTGGCCTCTGTGTTTTCTCCTTCCTACAACATCTTCTCTGTCATCATCGGTCTCTTCAAGAGCAATGTTCATTCCTTCCTCTCCTCAAAAAGACCCTCCTCACAGCATCTCAGAGAGAGGCTTTGACACAAATTATTTTCCACATGGTCTCCTGTGTGGAGTATTTACTTGCATTTGCAAGAAAAATTCATCTCAATTGGGGATGCTTCTATACAATTTGAATATCTTCAACATTTTGACCAGACGATGTTACAATTTGGACATATGTGCGGTCACGGCTTTCCAGGTAAAAGTTTTAAATCTCTTTTCCCAATCTACGGCAAGCCGAAATCCACTCGAGGCAGGAGTTATAACACTTCCCAACTTTCGATAGGTAACGAGACATTGTTTTTAACCGGCTTCCGCGGCTGATTTTAACTTTGTGTGCTCATAATTTAGTTTATTTTTGGTATCCACTTAAAACTTTGAAATCAAACGGAACATAAAGTTTTGTGATGTCGTACTGGTTTCATATCTTCATTTTCCTCTGCCTCCGGGTCACATTTTTGGTTGAAAATAGTTCCGATTTTATATAAAGATATTTTAAACAAATTTTAAGCAAAGGGGATAGACGCCCTCGAAATGTTTTGAAAAAAAAAGCTCTGGATTCCATTGACACCCAGATGCACGTATGTGTCTATTATGGAAGAGCTAGGCATTCAAATTAGGTTCTCAACCATCTGCCTACATCTTAAGATACTTTAGGCACATTGCTCGCCAAACTAAGGACTGGAGAACCTGGAGAAACTCAAAGTTATTTGAAAAATGTATGGCAGAAAAAACAGAGGATAGTCACCAATGCGCTGGAGTGACCCAGTATCACTAGCGTCTGGTACTAGGTTATCCTTGGCTCTCCATGCAAAGCAGAACCGCGAAGAGTGGAGGAGCCTTGTTCACCATGAAAGTTGGAGTAGGTGCCAAGATCCCTAGCAATGAGGAACCAACTATTTTATAATATTTGGCTTATTTATAAAGCGCCATTTTTATGAAAAATCATCTCAAGGGCTCCTTCATCTACAAAATAGTTTGTGGTTCAACTACAAACTATTTTGTAGATGAAGAATACAAAATAGTTTTTGCAGCTCTTACTCTCACAAAAAGTGGCGAGATGATTTGATGAGCAACAACAAACCGATGTAATCTACACGCACTTCGCTAAAGCGTTTGACCGAGTCAATCACGATGTGTTATTACGGAAATTACACAGAAAAGGTTCCGACAAGGCTCTGCAAAAATTTTTTGCCACATACCTGAGAAATAGGAAACAGTATGTATGCATCAACGGATACAAGTCTAAAGAACTCTCTGCATATTCTGGAGTACTACAGGGATCAAACCTGAGACCTCTTTTATTTTTAATCTTAATTAATGACATTCAAGAATGCATCACCAAATCCATTTGCCTGCTTTTGCTGATTTGAAATTACTTAAGAGGATTTGTGAAAAAAAGATCTAAATAGCTAGGTAGGTACTTCCCAACATTCCTCCACCTTCTTTTCCTCTATCTTCTTTCCTGACCCTATCCGTTCAGACTCACACCATACCACAATTTATTGGGCGTGGCATGGTCCGGAAAGTTGGCATTCTTTCGCAGAATTAACAAAAAAATTAATACGTAATATTTTCCGTTAAATAGCAACCATTTGGCTGCTACCTTTATAAATGGTCACAAAGTTCTAAAGAATTGGTTTGTATTTTGGATAGTGTCTCGGATTAACATTAACACCTATTGACCTTTTCAAAAGATCTAATTGAATATTCAATTTCTTTATATTAATTCAAATGTTATTATAATAAAAATTGAAAAAAAAGTTTATTGTGGTATTCGTAACCTGTATATCTTTCTTTCTAACTTAAAATATTTAAGAACTTGATTTGAAATAAAAAAAAAACCTTTTCAAATCCTCCACCGTAACCAAGTGAAGAAAACCAACCGTATTCGGTTGTTACCAACTTTAAAAACAAGGGTAGTCACGTTTACTCCCTCAGAACTGCTGCAATAATTCACTGTTGCTAGGCAGTGATGAATGTGATACGGCACGTGAGATCCAATAATAATAAAGTGCCCCACACACGATGAAATCCGAAACTCTTCTTAAATAAAATCACCGATGATATGTACCTACCCAACCTTTTGTGATATGTGAGAACTCCTTTACGATCGAGAGACTCGCACTCGTTTACGTTCGAATAAACATTTTATAAATAAAAATTATTTCATGGTGTCATTTTCTACCTCCCACATCAATACAGAGCTCAAGTACTTACTGGAAAAGGGGTTGAGAACTCTTGAGTAGATGACTTTATAAATAATAACTTTATAAATAATTTTAAGAGTAAACTTAAAATTATTTATAAAGTTCTCGTTCATAGGTGGCGCTAATTTAATTAATAAACTAACTAACTATCACGCCGTTTCCCCGCAGGGGTAGGCAGAGAGGACGGACCGCCAAACAACTCGGTCCTGGCACACACTCTTTGCTTCACTCACATTCATACTTCGTCTCATACATACTCTTCTATTATTCTGACTTTTGACATGGCCCGACTCAAGCATTTGATTCACTTGATCGTGCCATGTGTTCTTTGGGTGTCCCCGACTTCTTCTACCATTCACATTTGCGTCAAATATTCTTCTTACCCTACTTTCTGCGTTCATTCGCTCTACATGCCCAAACCATCTGATCTTAATCTTACTCATTATGCTTAGGTCAGTCTTACATTATTTGCGGATCTCCATATTTCTTACATGATCGTACATAGTTTTACCACACAAAACTCAGGGATCTCATTTCAACAGCATTCAGTTTACTTTCATCCTTCCTCTGCCAGTTCCACGCCTCACTGCCATACATTAGAGTAGGTACCAGGACTCCATTGTGGACTTCTAGCTTTGCTTCTTTTGACAGTTTTTTATTAGCGCTAACGGCATTCAGTCCTCCATTAGTGGAGTTACCGGCATTTACCCTTCTTTCAATATCTCTACCAGCCTTCCCATCTCTCGCAAACATACTACCCAGATACACAAACTCATCCACCTGCTCCAAGTATATCACACATTGTTTTCGTACTTTCTCTTTCAAACACTATGAATTTAGTTTTTAATTTAACTATTTTAGGAAAAATCCTCTTTAGAAGTTATGCTTTAAAATATTAGGATGAATGTTTTAAAAAGTAGCTACGGTACGTGCCCGGTTGGCAGGTGAGTGGGGAAATGCGACAGATTCTCACGTAAGCCGGGTTGTCTCTGCTAGTTCCCCATAATCGCACGAGCAGCATTTTCGGATTATAGTAACGAAAGTAAAAAAAAACAAATATTGGCTGGTTATTTGTGACCCAGGAATACATGTCTTTATTTTTGGACAAATAATTTTATATTTTTATTAATTTGAACCCTAAAAGAAAACAAATTTGGTAAACCGATCTCAGGTTTGCCGCTCCTATCCTAGACAAACGCAGACATAAACATGTCTCATGAAATTTTACGCGCTGTATTTCATGTTCAACGTACTAGATTAATTTTACTTTTGTAAACCCTGGAACCTGGAACTATCAAACAAATGACCCGATTTACAAATTTCCGAATCATCGTTTTTTTTTTTTTTTTTACAGTTAATACCGCACAAGAGTCCCAACTGCTCCCGTCTGGAGCCAGTGAGACTATGGCATCCCCAATTGGGGTATGTTGTGAGGCTGAAGGTAGTGGGGAGGGGAAGGAGATAGGGAGGAAGGTGGGGAAGTACCTGGCTATTCAGATCTGGTCACTAAACACGGCTAAAGCCATTTCAAGCAACGTTTCAATTCTGAATGGTGGTCTTACACCAGGGCAATACTGATAGTATCTTCCACTCTGGAACGTGCCACAAATATACTATATATTATTTTAAATGAATAAATTGTGAAATAACACAAATTAATCAAATAAAATTTATTTGCGCACGCCGGGTTCGAACCCGCGACCTTCGGATTGTGAGTCGAGAGTCTTGCCTCGGGACCACGGAGGCCGTTGTTTTACATATTAATAAACAACAAATGTATCATCCCGGAAGTTTAACAAACTTCACCGATTTACGTACGGGTTGTACTTCTTTTTAACCTACATAACTTTAACCATTCTGTCACATTTTGTTTTTACTATATACGTATCTCTCTGGATCTCAGAGGGGAAATTGTAAAGGGGGAACGAAGGGCTAAAATGCATATTGGAGGTGACAAACACGAGCTGCATGTATATCTATTACGAATGAACACATGATAGAATAAGGAACTCCAGTGAAAAATATTATGGCTTTAAAAAAATATGTTCATATAGACCAATAAACGCTGATTCTCAATATATAAGTTTTATTACATAATATTTTATACGTAGAGTTTTTAAAAAAATATTAAAAAGTCCATTTTAAAACGTGTCATTAAAACACCCTATTGCTGGATTTTGGCGGCGTGACGTCACCGCGCCGCGTCACCTGGGTCAAAGTTGTATAGAAATCAATGAAATGAAGAAGCAAGCCGTTCGGCATTCCGAGTTATTGGTTTATAGAGAATTGGACATATAATAGTTTTTGTTTTTATTGAAACATTATTTAGACCTAAATAATTCAGTATCAAAAATAAAGTATCTCTATTAGTTTATCTATATTATTTAAAATATTCAAAAACTTTAACTGTACAAAAAACTATCGTATTGCCCAGTAATGTCTATGAAAACGCTCCAATTCTGAAATTCAAAATGGTGGGAGTCGAACAGCTGATTCCAGTTCCCCACAAGATTCATACTTCGGTTAGTCGTGATGACGTCACACTAGATTCGGTGGTTTTCGGGGGATCTTGAAAAATTAAAACTTTAACATTTATTTTAACTATTAAAACTAACTCTAAAAATAAAAATAAATATGCAGTTATTTAAGTTAGAAGGTAAAAAAAAAAAAAAAAATTGGACTGGAATTCTCTATTGTCGAACGACAAAAAAATTGTAGGAATCAAGTTTTTGAGATTTAAAAAAATATTTTATTAAACACCATTAAAAATAATAATTGCTGTTACTTGATAGGTTATACCTTTTGGAGTTAAAAAAAAAATTATATTTTACGTCGACACAACTGACGTGACAACTGTGATTTGTATGAAACACACTTCTATCACGAGGAGTTACAACTGTGTTACATAATTTTTACTACAAAAATATAAACACATTTTTTTTTAAACGCACACAGTCGTTAGGTCTTTAGTACAGTAGATTTTAAAGTAATTATAAAATAATAATATTGGTAATTCTGTTGATTTTTTTTCCACTAACGCGTGGAGACAACTTTATGTAGGTTAAAAAGAAGAATGCTACACGATGCACCTTTTATCGATGTCTTTTAACTATATACACAGTATAAGCCAAAGAGACCATTTACTCGTTCTTAATAAACATAAAACTGTTGAATATGATGGTAGTTACAGCTATTCATCATCAAAACGTTGAAATGAAATACCGATATTCGAGTATCGACTTCGTTGCAGTGCTTCAAATAAGTTCGCGGCGAATGCTGACTGCACAGTCGACCGCACAACATCGTTATTGACAGAATTAACAATAGAATTTACAATGAAAGGGATACCTACTACTGATTTTATTTGTGATTATATTTATATAATATAGAGGTTTAATTCCTTAATTTAAATGATAAATAAAACACTTGTGTTGCTAAGTTATGTAACGAAGAAACGACATTTATGTTTATTAAATCACTTTCTTTTTATGGTTTCTTCTGCCAAACCGACACTTTACAAATAAAATCATAGAATAACAAATCATGTGACAATTCTCATTCTAACCGACACTACAACAATACTTTTTCTTTACATTTAAATTGTGATTTATTTTGAATTTTTATTTTTTTGCCTTAATTTGAGTTTTGATTATTTGATTTTGACGGCCGGCGTGGTCTAGCGGTAAGATTCTTGACTCGCAATCTGAAGGTCGCGGAATCGAATCCTAGCGTGGCAAATAAATTTTATTTGATTAATTTGTGTTATTTGTGCTTCAAATGTAAATCATTAAAAATAATAAAAAGTATATTTGCGGCACATTCCATAGAGAAAGATACTCTTAGTATCGCCCTGGTGTAAGACCACCATTCAGAAATTAAAGGTTGCTTGAAATAGCTTAAGCCGTGTTTGGTGACCAGATCTGAACAGCCAGTTACTTTCCCACCTTCCTCTTCCACATCTCCTTCCCCTCCCCACTACTTTCAGCGTCAAAAAATACTCCAACTGGGGATGCCATAGTCTCACTGGCTCCAGACGGGAGCAGTTGGAACTTTTGTGCGGTATTCATTTAAAAAAAGTAATTTGGTTAAGTAAGTAAAGTAATTTTAATGTTTATTTTATCATTAGAGAGACTGCTGAAAACCAGGTGCACACTCACACGGAGGAATCCTGAATTTATAGCTGAGCAGTGACCCTTTTGTCAATAGAATCAATGTTATAAAATAATTATATGTTAAAATATGTCGTCCAGTTGATTATTCAGACATCTCCAAATACTAAGTTTTGACATAACGGGGAAAAAATATTCCAATTCTCACTATAAATTAAATATTGTTTACACGTGTCTGCATTTTAAATATTAAATTTGCTATAAAGTAACACCGTAGGCGTAACGGTCCGGTTCATTATGCGACCTAGAAATATATTTTTTTAATTCACCATAAGTTTTTCTGCAATGTAATTGATTTGTAGGTGTTTATTAGTAATATGAGTATTGAATACAGAGGTTACTATTTTATGTATAACTGGGTACTCAATTTAAATTTCGATTTTTCAGAGATGTCTGACTAATCAACAGGACGATCGACGTATGTAAAAATCTATTGACCGATAATTTAAATTTTTAATTTTTTTATAGCTTCAAGACATCGGTGATGGTAATGGTACGAAAGCATTCCCAATTGGATTATGTTGTGAGGTTCAAAGTAGTGGTGAGGGAAAAGAGATAGAATAGAGGAAGTAGTGAATTACCAGATCTAGTTAACAAACACGGCTAAAGCCATTTCAAGCATCTTTCAATTCTGAATAGTGTTCTCACACCAGGGGATACTGAGAGCATCTTCCAGTAAATATCAATCAAAATTAAATTTACTTGGGTCCGCCGGGATTTGAACACATAACCTGGATTGCTAGTCAAGAGCCTTACCCCTCGACCATAAAGGCCGCCAAAATTCGTTAAGTTCAGTCATTTGCTTCAAGTATTTTTACAGCATTAATGTAGCCCAAGTGTTAACATGCTAACTGTTGTAAGCAGTCATGTTCCCGGGTAATTTGGCCAAGTCATCATTTATCTTGTGGAATGTTCCCGAATTGTTATCATGAATTATTTATCTGCCCGCTTCCTGTAGGAAAATATATGGAAATTGAAGATTGGGAAACTGCCGTAGCTACCTCATGAATTCTCCCAGCATCCATCTTGCATTGTCAGACCGCGCAGCAGATAAATATCTCTCAGCCTTATTTATAATCCGATGATTTATAGCCGTCGAGTGGAGAAAAATTATATTTTATTTGTAAAATTTCAATGTTATTTATTAAATTTGGGTATTGGCATGAACCCCTCAGGCCTCGGGCATATTTTGTAAAACGTCAAAATATTTCAGCTTCTCAATAAAATCCAAACAAATGGAATATTTCTGAATTCCCACGAAAACTAAAAACTCTGTTTGAAATGTGATGCTACACGCTTTTATATTTTATAATTTAAGTAAACATTTTTGGAGTTCATATAAAAATTATGTATGCAAACATAAAAATGTTTTATAAATGGCTGACGTTACGTTTTTTCTAACAAAAATGATTGATAATGAATAAAAACAGACACATATTTTTTTAGGCAAATGCGAACGTTATCGGCAACTCACTTTTTTGTAAAAATAATACGTTTCATATAAAAATAATTATTAATAAAAGATTTCCAAGGTTTCATACATTTTTTTTCAAATTCCAGCTGAATAAAGGTGTACATTTTATTTATTTTGGGTTTAACTTTTAGATTTGAATAAAGAGCAAGGTGTTTTCCCTTTCTAACACTGTTTAGATCATATTTCTTCCAGCAGGACTCTCTCGGAACATCACCCTGCATTCCAGTGGGAGGGATAGATTCATAAGTGGTTACACCGATCCCAGATTCTTACTCACCGACCACTTTTTCTTCGCAGAACTTCTTCACCTTCCTTACCTAAAACGACTCTTGTCTCTGGATTGACCATGCAATGAGGATGATCGGATTAAAGTATGCAATACTGATATTAAATAATACAAGATGGAATGTATTATGACTCCTTAAATTGCATCTATTAGGAACTTTTATGTGAATATTGCTCAGACAATGAGTGGTTTGAAACTTCTCATGAATTATTTTGCACAAACATATTAAGTCAGCAAATTGTCTTCTTTTTCCAGGGTTGTAAAATGAAATTGTTGGAGTCGTTGCTCGTAAGATAGGAGTAAGGCATTTAATCCAAGTTTAAATGATAAAAAGTCTTTTAAAAGAATTTTTATGAAGTGATTCAATTACAAATTAATTATGAAGGCTTAAAAAAAAATGATGTGAGAACCGAATTAAATTTTGCGTTATTCCATTTTCTAAGACTCGTAAAAGTCTTTTTGAAAAGCTAGTTTGTCTGTAGGTAAGGCATTCACTTGGTGTTCCGAGCGAAGCTTTCAAAGGGGAGCTTTTGCTGCGGTTCAACCTACCGTGGAGGCTTATGTTCGGTCACAAGGGTAGTTATTCCCAAGTTAGGGATGCACCTCGTGTGAATTTTGTCCCTTGTCTCTTATTTTGCGGCTAAATGTTCAAAGTTTAACCATTTTTCGGAGAGATAGGGCTGCGGTGTTTCAAGAAGACCTTGTACGGAAAATTCTCTTCGCATATTATGAATATTAGAGTTTGAAAGACGAACATTTTAAATAAAGCACAGGTTTTAGGATGCCCTGAATTCTCAGGATTCAGAAAAAGAGACTTAAAAAATTTTTTCCGAAAAATGTGGCACGACAAAGAGAGTTTAATTTTCGTTATTTATTTTTGTGGTGTTTTACCGTGTTGCGTTACCCCTTTAGCCATTGTTAGTTATCGTTTCTAAATACATAAGGTCACACTTCACCACTATCAATTTCAAATCTGCCCTGATGATGGACAATGTAACGCTGTCCGAAACTTTGGCTAAAGAAGGGGGTGACACACGGCACAACACCCCAAAAATAAATAACGAAAATAATTTTGGCCGTGAAAATCTAAAATCATATCCAAGAGAGTTTAAGTTTACGAACAAACCAGAAGTACACCTTTAACAAGAAATTGTTGATATATACTTTTTTAACATTAGCTTCACACAGACGGCCATGAGGAAATCAATTCCCCAGGGATTATTTGGAGATGATCCGTGGAGGATCTTTTTAGGAAAGGAAGAAGAAGAAGTTCTGGGAAGGAAAAAAGAACATGAATTTGATGAAGAAGATGACGTCCCTTTATCTTTGTGAGCATGAAATCTAAATTCAGATTCCTTAGCAGCACCGCGAATGTGGGAAGATTATCTTGACATCGATAGCGCTCTCCTTACATCGGAAGAACCCACATATAAAAATTTGGTACAGAACATTAAAGCTAATGACCAACTAAGTGATATTATGAACATCAAATATATTGCAAAGAAAAACACAACAAAGAAAATACATTTAAATTACCAAGAAATTATTTTCGTAAAAAAAAACCAAAATTTGTAAGCAATAAAAAATAGTTCACGGACAGAAAAAATCTCTAATACTTAGAAGCCTTGATTATTTTGACTGAAATGTATTTAATTTTTAATTTAAGGAGAACAAATTATTAAATAATTAATTATTTTACATTAAAATATTTGGCGGATTCTAATCAGTTTTTTAAAAATGGTTTGTTTTGGCGTCTTGGCATTGGAAACATTAATTTTATAATTTGTAAATCGACTTTTCTCGAAGTGTAAATACTTGCAGTATTGCCTTGTTGAAAGTGTCTACATCAACTCCACACATCTATGTCGCCTGTATCATTTTTGGAGATGCTGTGTTGTCACCCGTTGTCATCTGACAATGTCTGTATACAAATTTCAATTTGAGAGGCGGGAATAGGTACCGCCACCCCGGGAACCTTTATTGGATAGCCAACACCTCTGCCATAGGTCACCTCAAGTGGTTCGCTACGTTTGGTGATTTAGCAGGGGTGCCCGGGTTCATAGGGTGAGGTTTGTCTAGGTCTTGGAGACGGATGACCAGGACACACTGAACCCCAGATTCCTACCCACCCCTTAAACCCTTTTCCTTCCCAGAACTCTCCTACCCTTCTTTTCCTTAAAAAAACCCTTCAGCATCCCCAAAGATGACATGGGCCCTGAGGAAATTTATTTATTTGGAGCTCATGTAAAAAAATGTACTTCCTGACTGTGCACCGGGGCCGAAGGAATCAACGATGCTAGTTCCTCGGAGCATCTTCTATTGAAACACCGGTAGAACAAGCACAGTATTCCCACCCGATGCGTGTGTTCTAAAGATTGCCATCCATCTGTCTGTTTGTATTAGGTATTAGATTTTTTTTTAAATCCTACGATATATTCTGTTTCCAATCTGGTAACAAAGCCACTGTGACGCGACGCTCGTTTAGTTCTTAAAAGTTTTAGAAATATATTCTCTCCAGTGTGTTTTTAGAAAGCTTCGGTAAAGTGTGGTTAGAACAGTACTGAATCACTAAAGCCAGAATTAAAAGTTAGTTGTTTAGTTTTGCTGCTAGAATTATATACATCTGTAGGAACATATTATTAGGTTCAGGCACCGAACAGAAACCTGGGAAAGGCAATATTTTTGTGCTTATTTTTAATAAAAACTAAGGAAGAGTCTTAAAGTGATGCACCACGTTGCGTTAAGTCTCCGGAATCAGCTCGCTAAGAAAGACATTCATTAGATGGCGATTGATTATTTATTCACGAAAAAAAAAATCACAAAAAATAGTGTTTTGTTTTATTTTGGGAAGTTCAGGCACAAATATTTAAGTGTTTTACGTTAACTTTCCAAAAGAATTTAATTTTATACATTATACAATTAAACCATAACAGAAAAGGGGTTCGTAAGCAGGAGATTTTGAACTTAAAGGCAGTTTTTCAGAACAGAAGCCAGTAACATGAAGAGGAATGCTGGGAAGTACTCGGCTATTCAAATACAGATACCAAACACGGCTAGTGCCATTTTTGGTATTTGCGAGGCGTGTATGGGTGCCGTCGTCCCAGGAACCAATCATTGGGTAGCCAAAAACTCTGCCATAGTCCACCCCAAGTTTTTTGGTACTGTATAATTTAATTTAATTAGCTAGGGCTCACACCTCTCCAGACATTTCGATTTGTTGGTTTGTGTAAAGTTAATTAATTAATAGAAGAAATTATCCATAGATGTCAGGAGACGCAAACTCCCTTCAGACAAGACCGCTATAAAAGACCTAGGTTTAGGTTTTATCTCTCTCTTCTCACCAGCCAACCTTCTTAATAAGTAAAAGTAAAATCCTTGGTCTGTCATGGGTAGTTTGGGTCTCCGAAATTATTCACAATGTAATTGGGAATAAAGCAAAATAAAATGTCACGAGTCCTTTAAAAGTTTCCTGAAGCTGCCTTTATTATTTACGAAGTTCCGTCCTCCAAAACAAAACAGGTACGTTTGGTGAATTAGCAGAGGTGCCACTGCCCAGATTCATGGGGTGAGGTTTGTGTCAGTACCTACTTAGAAATTTTGTAATAAATTATTTTGTAAGAAATATTGTAATAAATTTTGTTTAGAAAGTAGATATATATATTTATAATAAAAAAAGATGTTAGAAAACTATTAAGAAAAGTAGGTCTTGGCGGCGGATGTATGAGCCTAAGAATTGTTGAGGGAGTCTTTTTGACCTCTTCTGCCCGGCGGTTCCAAAAAACAAATTCCAACCTTCTCCTCATACCCTTTCCTTCCAGAACTTCCTCGAATTTCTTTCTTTAAATGACTGCCGCCAAAGATGACAGGTCCTAAGGGAAATTATTTTCATCAGGATTTCATGTCTGAAGTTAATATAAAGAAAAAATGGAAGCAACTTTCTACTTTCACCAGGGATACTGATGACGTCAAAAATACATAAGATTTTTAGAATTCTTGGCGACAGAGAAGCCAACAAAACATTTTTTCATCGGTGAAAGAATTTCAACATTTGATATGCCATTTTCACCCGAAAGAAGATAAAATTGTACTTACTTTGGGAAAACAGACACGCCCACAATACACTTCTATCAGTTAATCTCTTCAGCGGCTTCAGGCACGTGATTTAAGAGAGCACGAGGGATTTTCAATATTTTATGTTGTTTGCGTGTCTTTAAAATCACCCGTGCACATAACAGAGACAAAATAAAAAAAAATTACACATTTCTTTTTTTAGATACAAGTGTGTTTTATTCCACCAGTTTAAATTAAATATTTATAAAAAATACTGTCTTACTTTTAAAACAGTTTATAAAATGTCAGTTTTCAATAAATCGTCAATCGACCTTCAGATTTTTTCCATCTACAATCATATACAATATGAAAAAAAATTATAAAAAATTAATTGTAATAGAAAACATCTTGGCCTATATCACCTCATTTATATATTTTTAACATGTAGCTTAATAATGACGTATTTTAATTTTTTTAAACTACGTAAATCAACGGTGTTTAAAACCATTTATTTGTACTAAAAAACAAATAATTTTGCAAATTAAAAATATTTCCTAATAAAACAGTACATTAACTATAAAATTAATAAACTAAATTTAAAAAAAACGGTGATGTATTGGGTAATACATAATTATTCTATGCACCCAAAAGACATAAAAACGATGACATCTTCGATTTACTTTCATTACGCGAAAATCTTTCGCCACGAGCGGTCGTCTGCGGCGCTATGTTCTGTAAGGTAGTGTTGAAAATATTTTTGTGTGTTTGTGCTAAGATAGAATACATATACATTAGAGGAATCAAATCAAGCAATAGAATTTGTTCGCGTAATTTGAAGGAAGCATGTCAAAAAATTAGACGAAAACGTGCGCGGCAAGGACACGGACGATTATATGCTTATATTTTTTTACGTGTTCACTACTATTAGCGTATTTGTATGAAGAATATAATTTAGAAGGAGTTATGTCAAAAGGAATTAGGTAACGAAAGTGGCGAATACGTGACATTATCCAGCAACTTGTACCTTTTCACCTCTTGGCTTGGTAGCTTCGCACAGGGACCCAAATGTGGCCGATTTGAAGGTAATATGTGAAAAGAGACAATCATATGAACGTCCGCGCCCGGAACAAATTAGTCCTTTCCACGATCTCCCTTCTAAAAATGTTCGAATATTTGGTAAAAGCACGGAGTACAGTCATCTCTCGGTTTTACGAAATGATTTTTAATTATTGTATTTATTTATTTGTGTTTGTTTATCGCGCTTTTTAAAAATATTTTTAATATTATCTTTAAAATTTTCATATTCATAAAGGATACCTAAACATCAAACAGCAAACAATTCGAAATTTTGCTTCTTCAAAAACTATCTGTAAAGTGTGAAATATGTGAAACTCAACGTAAAAATGTCAATTTCTACAAAAAATATTTTCTAAAAACAGAGCCCAGATGTAATAAAAACTAAAATAAACCCAATTTTTTGCTGAATGCCGATTTGTTAAATTTTTTTTAACCACTACTGTTTAATATCTACTTACTATAATACTCACGCACAGGCTTCGCCTTTGTGGGATTTTTTGTTACTCTCTTGTATTTTATGTTATTATGTATGTACTTAATATGTATCAAAAAAACTTTGCCAATTAAAAAAATACATTACTGTTAAAGAAGTTCTTTTTAATTATATGCGTAAAACAACAGTTATTGTTTTGGCGATGACTTGGGTAGGCAAAACAGCTGTTATAAGCGATGGCCAAAACAACATTGCTTTATTTTTTGCTTGATATGTTATATAGTTAATTTAATCAATATTAATGTATCGTAGAGCCGAAAAACGAAGAAAAGAGTGTAAAGAGAGGATATGACGCGATTGTGAATGGTAAAAGAAGTCCGGAGAAGACATGGAACGATCGAGCAAACACCGTTGTGATTTTTCACTAAAACGGCGCTATACGAATCATACAATTATTATTATTAAATAGTTGAGAGTCAGATCTGTACCTAACTTTATAATATTTTTCGATGTCGTCATATCAGACAGTAAATCATTTAAAAATAAACACTTTGTAAAAGCTCATCAGGGTGTTTATAATGAATAAATATCCGTGTCGTCCTAATATTTCGAAGTATGTAAGTATTTCAAGGGTCCTAATATATTATTTTATTAAAAAGTGAGTGTCAGGTTTCAAACTTCAAACTTGTTCACAAGGGCTGTGCAAATAAATAGTTGATTATTATAATTCTTATTTCTTAATAATTATTCGTAATATATTATTATTATTCATAAATTATTTAACTAAGCTATTAAATGCGCCCTTGGTTTTAAACAAATTTAAATAAGTTCATCATCTTTTTCAGTACACGTGTAAAAATACCCGGAGTGGCTCGGGGTTGTAAATGTTTTGGTACAAAGTTTTGAGGTTGAGAATTCTAAAAACTGGGTGTAGTTTTAAGGTGGAAATAATATTATTGCTAATAATTGAAGAAGTTTTTTTTTACATATGTTTCACAAACAAATAATTATTTGATTCATCTCTTCCTCGGGCGTCTCCGACTTTTTCAGCGATTGTCTTCGTGTAATCAGATTGTTACTAGACAGTTACATGCAGTACCAGTACAAGATTGTTACTACGCTATGTCGATGATACTCTAGATTGGAATCTGAAATATTTATTTATTTATAAGCCTAAAAGGCGTTTTACATAAAAGTGATATAATGGTCACCCTCAAAAAAATGGTCACCCTACAAAAGTCTACATGTTTACATGAATGTACTACCTAGCGCCAGCAGTTTAGATTTAATCTCAACCTGTAAGAAATGCAACAATATTGTTCTTTCAATATCTGTATAATTTTGTGTTATTTTGTTAATTGTAGAATTGTTAACCTCAACACAGGCTTGTCCTAGTGAGGTTGCAAATTGTTTTGTAAACATTTTTACCTGCAATGTAAAGATACAATAAATAAATAAATAAATAAATAAATTAATCATTATATACAGCGCATAGCTAAATTTCTATATTTCATAGTAAGTAGTAATAATAATACATAACCATACTAAAATATAATAATCGCTGTTTAGTATTGAAGTGAGTTTTATGTTTTTTCTTCTTCGTGTTTTAAAAACTGTTTTTTTTTTCTATGGCTACTTACTGTAAAAACCTAAAATTTCAAATAAATAAGTTTATTTTTCTGCGGTGTATTTCCATGTTGTGACAGCCCTAACAGTCCAGAAGTAAATGGACACGCTCGGAGCATGCAGGTGTTCTGGGTTGGAAGCCTTCAGAAAAATTCCCAGAATTTATGGAAAATTGTGTAAATATTGTAAAATGTGGGAATATTAGTAAACATGTAAAATTAATTAATACACCTCCAATATTAATTTTATAATGAGAAGATGCAGATTTTTAAAGAAGTTGTCGTTTATATTTTTAAAATTAAAAATAAACGTAGATTGTGGTGTTGAAACCCCATAAACATTTTGCAATTTATTTTTAAAATCATACTATTTGAATCGTGAATATCCGCCGATTAAAAAAACTGTTTTTTTATTTTATTTTTAAATTATTTTTCATTGTAATAGGGAATCTCAGGGGAAATTTCCCCACTTTATAGGGAAAAATCGAAATCTAGCGATCCACGAAATCGGCAAAGATGTATTTGTCGTTTTTTAATTTTTGTTCGGGAATGATCGTTGTAACTCGGGATTTTACGAGCAGATATACTGGGGTCAAATCCGTGTCAAGTAACAAAGTACAATAACATTTTGCGGAATCCACTTAAAAATGCGACGAGGGCGACACAAGCGACTAATTTTTTAACTATTTTAGCAAATTTCGACAAAATCGATTGCTCTGCTGGGCTCTTAAACATTCGATGGTTTCACATTCTCTCCATTCCTGCTGCGAAGCACTGTAAACTTTAGTCCATATTGGATTACTAAAATGTAGCTCAAATGTTTTCACGTGAGTTTTCTAGTTAAAATGTGAATATTTCCTTTCCTTCTGCGAAAGATTTCAACTAACAAAATTAAACCCATTGAAATAAATATTTATTTATTGAATGGCCGTATGGTTTTTACAAACATAATATTAGTAAAATTTTGAACTGCATTATGGCTGAACAACTTTAAAACATTATTAAAGCTAAATTTTACCGACTGGCATCCCTGAGAGTCGCTTTCCGGTCCAGTGCATGATATTGCAAAATTATTCAGGCTCCCGCGTTTGCCTAGTTCGGCTGTCTTACATTCCCTCCCGTGTCACTCTAGTTGTTAAGATTTTAATCTTGTATCAAGTTTATTTTAAAATATAACGTCACATATTGCTTACGTTACTTGTAAAAATATTTGACCGCATAATCAAGAGTTCTTATTGACAAATTTTCCCTACACATGCACCTCAGTTTACTGTGCTCGGAAAGGCTGTAAGCTGCAAATCCCAATCAGAATAAAATACATAATTCACCACCTTTCCAAAGTGTATAACATACATCAGTAGGTACAATAAATACTTAATATTTGAACAACACAATACAGAATTATATATCAGTTTCTTTCACAACTAATTATTATTGCTTTACACAGGAAATCCTGAGGAGAAAAATTCATTCACTCTGTCATCTTAGGCGTTGCTGTTTGGAGCGTGGCTTTTTAGAAAAGGAAAGAGAGGAAGTTCTGGGAATGAAGGGGTGGGTAGGAATTTCGGGTCAGTGTGTTCAGGGGTAACGAACGTAAGAACCCATCCCTCCCAACGTGGTACACGGCGTTGTTCCGAGAGAGTTTTGCTGAAAAGATCAAAGGTATCACTCGTCCAGTCCCTCGCGATCCGGCCTACCACGCAGTTGGTGGACAGGTGCATCCGCCCCGTACTGGCCTCCCAAGTTACGCCGTGTTGCGCTACCTCTTTCTTTAGCCAATGTTTCGGACAGCATTACAATGTAAATCATCGGGGCAAATGTGTAGTTTGTATAATCATTATTACATATCTGCTCTGATGACCGTAATAAATCACTATAATACTTTTGGCCGTGAAAATCACGAATCGTGTCTAAAATAAATTATTTTAAAACTATTTACATCTGATTTATCATTTAAATTTTATATTAACAGTCAACTACATCTCAATCTTTATAATAAAAAGCTTTATCACTTGTAACATAATATACTGTGTGCACTGACGTGCACAGGGTTTTTGATCAGGGTAGGCAGTAGGAAAACCGCCGATTAATTCAAATAAAAATAAAAAAAACCTGCCACAGATAACTCCCTTCGTATAAGTTTTCGCTAAATATGCTTGCTGCTGGCTGCAGATGATGTAGGTTTGGATTATCTAAGCCACAACAAATATCCAAATAATCGCTTCATTTATGCATCACGTAAATACAAATAAACGCCTTTGAACAGACAATTCGTACTTATGAAAGACAACCAGTTGATAGAAATAGATAACAACAGATGTCACTGTCGTCACTGATTGCCATTTGGTAATTTTGTTCCAGAAAGCACTGCCTGATACGAACAAAAAACCTCATAGAAGCAAATTCAAAACAACAGTTCTACTCTATGCTCTATGCATTTCGTAAACATTAATATTATATCTTGTATGAAGTTAGCTCTAAGCAGAAATAATTCCTGCATTAGGCCGCATTTTGGTGAGGCAGTCGGAGGGCGCGCGTGTAGTTTCTGGTTACAGTTTATGCTACGTTTGTAGTATGTCGTTTGATGTGGCTCTTGCGTAGTTTAGATTGCTCAGCTTCTTCGCCCTATTTTTGAAAGCGTGTATTTATTTTGAGTAATAATTTAATAAATTATAATATTATTCACATGCTTATGTTTTACAAATACGGTAGGGTAGGCAGTGCTTATGTGTCTATATGGAGTGCACGCCCCTGACTGTGTGTATCAAAAGAAAACAAATATTTAATTCCCGTGATTTTTCACGGGTCTGCGTTAGTACAGCGTAATAAGGTAAATATATGCTTACAAATCACGTGTTGTGATTTGCTCCAATCGCGGAGGCCCCAGTAACAGTGGCGGGTCTCCCAAATAGGGCCTCCCAAATAGTGCCTCCGGTGCCACAGTTCAGTGAATGGTTTTATTAGACTGGGGGTCTCACGGTTGGTTGGTTCACTTCAAAGCACATGCAGGTTAAATAAGACGAGGGCTGCAAGCTTTGCCGCGCTCTGATTTGCCAAAATACACTCCCTAGTCACGGTTACATCAGTGTGACAGCTATTTATAGGCGGAGGCTGTATTTTTGCACTATGACAGATATTTTTGGACGGTGAATTGCGTGGTGTCACGTACTAGCGCAGACACGCGAAAAATCACAGGATATTGTAATTAATTGTACATAATAACAAAATGGTTACTAGATTTAGGCAGGACGGAGTCAGAAATGTTATTAAAAAATGTTATCTGACAATCATATATTACGATCACCTTGTTTGTCTCTTTTGTTTCCAAAATTTTTATTTTATTTTCTTTTACTGTTTCTCTTGTATACTGTTTTTCTAGTATTCAAAAATAATAAAATTGTTACTAGATTTAGGCAGGACGGAGTCAGAAATATTATAAAAAATGCTATCTGATAAGTATGTTTCAGCAATGATTCTTTTTTCAAATGTGAAAAGGTCTTGGCTTGGTTATTCGCGTTTTTAAAATATTATGGAACCAAAATTGTATAATTCCAAATATGAAAAATAAAATGATACACAAAATATTAAATGGTTTATAAATAAGTAAGTAGGTATTTATGTAACCACCTAAGTACCAATCTTATGATTTCAGAAAAAAAGAAACATTTATTTTAGGATGCGAGGTCTCCTAACTTTTGATATAATAGCATACAGAGCTCCGGACCAAAAAGGCCCCTTTCTCTTTCATCCCGAGTGTGTATTATTTGATTGTTGAAAAAAAGTTTACTGTTCACAGAACTAATAGTATATTTAACTCAGAATATATTTCTGTCAGTATTTTGGTCATACAGCCAGGAAAATTATTTCCCTCGACGCTTTCAGTATAAAATAGCTCGAGTTTAAAAATAAAATCCAACAAAAAAAACACGGGAAATTAAAATGGGCTCCCATGTAGCGTTAACTATAGTTTATCCCTGGTATGGTACCCTATGTTACCATGCTATCCCAGCCTCCATAGCTGTCCATAAAGCAGGCTGTCAGAGCTGCACTGAACAAACTCCCCTCACGTCACCTACCTCCCGCCACCCGCCTCAAAGCATCTACATAATCGGATTTCCATTTTCATATTTACTGATGACACTCAACCATGGCGCCAGTGCTTTCACGTAATATTGTCTGTGAGTTTCACTATTACTCGTAGTAGTGATGGCCAATATTTAGGTGTCCATTTCGAAAAATCGATTTTTAAAAATCAAGTCTTTTAAAATCATTCGAAACATTTTCTTTGGCGTATTATTTTCGAATCACTTTGATTCTAAAACGCATCGGGTTAAATGAAAGCCAACACTTCGAAAAAAACAGAATGTTGAAAAGAAAAGTCGATAGTATTGTGTTGTGGTTGGCAGTTTTTCATTAGGAGGATTCGGGGCAGAATGGGGTAGCTAAGCTTTGTTTGCAATTGGAGAGCATTTGAAAGAAATAACACCATCATTTGTCAATTTGTGCGTTTATCACCTTATTTCTCTACAAAGAAACTAAAGATTAACTTATCAAAACTTTATAATGCTTTAAGTATACGCTGGTGCACGTTCTTACCGGGTAGTGACTATATCTGACAGTACATTAGTAGCAGTATCTACCTAGTAATTAGTAACCTTCCTTTTAATACCTACCGATTAGTACCAACCCAATAGTATCCTATCTAATAGTAACCCAGTAGTAATAATTATCTTGACTCGCGTAAAACAGAGTAAAAATCTCATAGGGAATATCTGAAAAAGTATTTAAAAAACACTGCGAATTATTTCTATCTAGGGAATTTCATATAATTGCAGTTTCGGCGTAGGGAAGTATAGATATTATCTTCAGGAATAACATATATTTTTTAAGGCAGTATTCTAGTCTAGAAAAAAAACAATGTTTTTTCTTCGTATTTCTAAAGTTATCTCCTTAAAAGGATTTTTCGAAATTTGCATTACTTTAAAAGTTCTAACCATTTTATTGTCGCACGATATCTCAAGTTCTACTGAACTAATACGTACTTGAAATTTGGTGTGAGCCTTCTCTATACACTACTCTATTGCGTTAACTAAAACTATAACAAAATGTATTTTTTAATTTTTAATAAATATGTGGCTGGTAAAAATATTGTTTTTTAATTGCACCTGAAAAAAATCTACAATTCATGCTTCTAGACTAGAATACCCCCTTAAGAGCATAAAAACTTAAAATATTTAAGGAAAATATGTAATAAATCAATAGAAATGCGGGAAGCCGGGCCTTGATGGATAGATAAAATAATGCTCAATACGGAAATAGATAATGCGTTTTCGTAAAAATTTCAGACAGAAAAAGCTTTGCGTCAGAGTAAACAGTATATTTTTTTCGCTAATTGGAGCAAGCAGATCTTTTACTGAGCTGTATAAAATATTGACACAACAAACCAAATCGATTTTTCCTCGGATGGGATAGACGACGTCAATTGACTTGACGGACACTGGATATTATTCGTCTATCGTTTGACGTCGCCAATTTACCGAATGGCGGGATGAATGTCTGGGCCGCATCACCATTAAATTCATTATAATAATATTAAGTTTTTTTTTCTATTCTCAATATCACTTTGCTTTTTCAGATCACACTGGTATTAGAAATTAGGTAACACTATTGATTCTGAAATTTAAAAAAAAATCGTGTTCAACCTTAGGTACTACTCCTAACAGTTTCAAAATGTACCTACCTACACATACAACAATGTTACGTTACATTCAATGGATTAGGAATTTGGTATAGTTTTAAAAAAACTGTGGTCTTAGCAAGGAAAAACACTCAGTGAGGCCCACGTTATCAAATAATGTGAAAAAAGGTTCTTGTATAAAAAAACAAATACAAAAATATAGCGAAATGCTGCTGTTGTGTAACTACTACATTAAGATTGTATTTGTTGGTTTTTTTTTTTAAATTAATCCCACAAAGGCCTGAAGAAAATAATTTCCCTAAGGGCCTATGTCATCTTTGGGAATGCTGTGTGGAGGGTCTGTTTAAGGAAAGGAAGGAAAAAGTTAGGAATTATGGGGTCAGGTCAGGAGTGAAAGACGTATGAATCCATCCTTACCGCTAAGACGGTCGAGTTAGACCAGCTGGAGAGGTAAAAGGGACCTAAACCGATCTTTACCAATCCTGCCCGCCACGTGACCCAGACGCATCGGTTGCTCGGCTGCCAAGAACTGGACAAACCTCAGCCCACGAACCCGGGTTCCCTGCTAATCACAAATTTAGCGAACCACTTGGGGTGACGTGGCAGAGATGTTTTTTATTCAATAAATTCACGGGGCGGCGGAACCCACACCCGCTTCTCAAATTATTTATAAAAAAAAAAAAATTGTTGAAAATTCCATCAAGGGTATTTTAGCATTTTTTTTGGGAAGACTCAGCAGATCTCCATTTACATCGCCAAAATGAAAGTATGAACAAACTGATGGTATCAGTGACTACATTAACCTTCCCTTTGATTCTCACTTTGATAATCTTCCATTTGTTTGTGATTTTTTAATTTTATTTTCAGTTACCTAACATCAATCTAAGTTCACAATTTCGTGTGCAAAAAACTTATTTCCAGCAACCCGTTATTTGGCACAAATAAAAATATAAGCTTTCAGGTATAAAATACCAAACTGAGCCCATAAAAAACCATAAAGGTAAGAGCAGTAAAATCGGGAATGCATACTGTACGCCTATTATATGCCAGTTTCGGGCCCGTTGGCGGCTCCCCACTCCCCAGGCGGCCCTGCATGCAAATGGGCAACATGAAATTATGCAACTTTGCCCGTCACGGTGCCTCTGGCGGGCGAAGTTTCGGTTACAATTATTCTGCAGACAGCAGATGCATTTCCAAATATTGGGCACAAAAATTCAGCCAGTCAGAAATATATTGCATTGAGCGGTGGACATCAGTGCATTTTTCATATAAAATGCATCAGTGAATTTAAAAACTGACATGTATATTTATTTTACAAGTACCAACTACTAAACGCATACTTAAAAAAGTCTACTCACATGCAGTGGCGGCCGGTGGTCAAAATATTTGGGGGTTCACCAGAGTCATTAAGTTAGACAACAAATTTAGTAAAGGTACATACCTACTTATAAAGAAGTTCTATTATCCGTTACTTTGGTTTAGCGAAGATCTCTATGCCTCTCTTGTTAAAATCAGGCATCGACTGAATTAATTTTTTTTCGATGCTCAACACTAAACCCACCACACAGCATCCCCAAAGATGACATAGGCCCTGATGGAAATATTTTCCTATGTGGAGCTCATGTAAAAAAAAAACATTGATAGCGTTCAGTCTATTCTGACTCATCGTGTTTCTTAAAAAGGATTTTATTCGTTTTAACGTTGAAAAACATCTTTCGCTTTCAACTGGAATTGGAATGGTGCACACAAGTTTAAGTAACTTCTAATTCACGGAAAAGTCTTCTAATAAACAAACATTAGTAAAAAAAAATAAAATTGACTAAGCGCCTTCGGCATTTGAAAAGTCGTCGCGGGCGTAAATTGCACGGAGCTCACCTTTTAATTGAACTTTAAAAAGAAAGTCATATGTTTTTATCGTCACACTAAAATCATGTTCTTTGAAATTTGACCAGTACTCGCAGAATTTTTCGCAATCGCGTAATGTTGCTGCAGAAAGATGATTATTGAATTCGAAGCGTTGTTTCATTTCAGACAGAATTGTATCGCAAAACCTCTTTGCAAATAAATGATTTCGTGGTTTTTATTCATTTAGTAGGTGGCTCAGGAAAATCATTTGTGGAATTGCGTACATTGAACAGATTTTTCAAACTCACTGAGGTTATTTCGGATTACAACGGGATCTGAGCTTTTTAACTGCAATTGTCTGAATAAAATATCACAATATGGCATAATTTTTTGAAAAAAAAAATCAACCAATATATAAATGTTTCATCATAGAGGTAGCGTAAAGTCATAGCAGCTTGTATTGCTGTCATTGTCGGATTATAAAATCGTCTCCATGCACTCAATTGGGGATTCGCTATTCGTACCATCAGTTTTAATTGTTCTCAAAACTCGATCGTTCAATATATTCCGCATTCAAACTAATTTTAAATGTATACAATGAACAAACTCAAAAATAAACATCGGTTGATATAACCTGCATTTAAAATTCAAAACTTTCGCAGGGCAAGAAATGTTCCGAATACGACACACAATGACCGACAACACAACTAATCAGCTAATCAGTCTAATTACTCATTCCATAGTGACATGTTTTGACTTTTGACTTGAAGTAAAGAAAGCGCGGAACGTTCGTTAAAAATAGTAACTCTGCTGTTAAATTGAAGATAAAATGTCGACAAAAACATTACACGTAAGTGTCCTCGTTTAACACGCCGCTGTGTGAACCGCTCCTTTCGATGTGGGGGTAAAACATCGAACGGCGTTCGCGCTTTTGTAAAATTTGGGAAGAATCGTATGTGATCGTATGTACCGACGCTTTTGACTGTTCACGGGATTTGCACACAAAAGTAGCAAAATTCTGGAACGCAACCGAAAACGAACTGCTATGAATATAGGCGCAGTCTCGCCGCTCGTCGCTCTTCACTCTGAAAGAAGGCATGCATGATAGGTACCTACTTGCCTACTGTACGAGATCTTGAGAAAATATTATAATTTATAATCGAACCGCGCTTCGTTTCAATTTTTGTGGGTTGTGCGGCGCTCGGGAGCTCTTATTAACTAGCCGCCACTGCTCACATGTCCGCCGCCAGTACGATCATCCATTTAAAAAAAAAATTAATTGAATTCAAATTTAATAATGTTATTTTTAAGTTCTGCAAGTACCTTAGTTTTTTATTACCGTGATAGTTGTTTCGGCTTACGGGTTAGACCACTTTGAGACAACTTTTTTGGATGATTCTATTTACCCCCGCCCAACTTCAATTTTTGATTTTTTATTGTGAAAACCTCACAAGAGTCTCAGTTGCTCCCTTCTAGAGCCAGTGAGACTACGGAGTCCCCGATTGGGAAACGTTGTGAGGCTGAAGGTTACGGGGAAGGGAAGAAGATGGGAAAAAGGAAGGTGGGTGAAATACCTGGCTATTCAGATCTGCTCTTCAACGTCACAACTATTTTCTCAGTAGTAAATTTAACTGGAAAAAAACCATTTTAAATACCTTAAAAATTGAATTTGGAAGGGAGTAAATAGAATTACATAAATATAAATATGTCGTCTCAAAGTGGTACAACCGCAGTTCGAAATTAGCCATGTAAGGCAAAATAGCTCTTACAATAAATAAAATACTCGCAAAACTTAAAAATAACGTGATTAAGTATGATTTAAATTAAACGGAGTTCTTCGAATTAAACACAAAAACAATAAATATACTGGTCCAATTTATTTTACTTAAAAAATATTCTTTGAAATATCAGTTGAATAGCACGGCATTAGAAATTTGGCTACCAGATCTGAAAAGTTAAGAATTTTCCCACTTTCCTCTTCCCATCACCTTCCCTTATCACTCCAATCGGCCTCATAACATACCATCTCCTTTAGGGACGTCGTAGTCCTAGTGGATTCGAGCGAATCTTATAAGATATTCACATAAAAAAACAAAGCATAATGAATTCCTTTAAATATCTGCTCCTAACCAGAAAATGGAACAATGATTGCGACCGTCTGTTCCTAAATAATGAAGCCTTTGTATTTAACTTCTTAATGATGAATATGCAAATAAATGTAAACTACATGTAAATAAAAGTAATTATTTATTAAAATATGTTTTAAATTACACGATGAAAGTATAAATCACCCCCTTTGGGACAAACGATGAAGGTACTCCCTTTTAAAAGAGAATTTATGACCACAGAAGTCTGGCTTAATGCCGGACCTTTAAACTGGGGTAAGAAGTTAAGTATATTTATTCTCGTTGTGGCAATTAAATGCGAAGTAGGGTTAAAGGAATAGGCAATGGGAGAAAGAAATAGACGGGCTGATTATTGATGAGAACTCCTTGGCTGACATGCACCCGATAGTTTTTCTTAAACGTTTCATAATATGGTTTAGCGTCAAGTAAAGTTAATTCATTTTATTATCACTAACTGCATGTTATGCCAGATTAGGAGTAGGGATTGCAATCCCGCAGCTCATTCAATCCCGCGAGATTGATATGCGGGATTACTCATTCCCGCGCGGGATCACGTGGGATCCCGCATCTTTGAAATTATGTTATAAAATCAAATTGAAACTACAGATTTTTGTGTAAAAATCAACTTTTATTAAACATTTCTTAGATTAAGCAACAGAAATTATTTATTTTCTATTAATTAAGTATAAGTACTTAGTAATCTGTTTTCTTAGATTACCTTTAAATATTTGACATGGTTTAATAATTTTGTTTAATTTTATATACTGACTAATAATCAGATCACAATTTTCTGTTAGATGCTATTACTATGATATCATCATACGGTGATAACTTTTGAAAATACGTTATTAAGAAGCAAATGGCATTTATTGTATCATCTCCGAGCCTGCTTCTGAGTGAACTGCAAATGAATCCTGATGCTGAAAACGCTTTCTCGGCTTCTACGCTAGTAGGCTGAACCGTCAGGATATATTCAGAGGCGAGCATCAGGTACTCTCCTTCGATACCATCGGACTCAAAGAACGTCATTTCTTTCTTCAAACTTTTGATTTGCGGGATCCGCGGATCCGCGCTTTGAAGGTGCGGGATCCCGCAGATTAATAAAAGCAATGGGATCCCGCGGGAATGCGAGATCCCGTTTTGCGGGATTGCAATCCCTAATTAGGAGGGACTAGTTGAGGATGACCTTCCGATCTCTCTAGCACAGTGGTTTTCAACGTGGGCGACAACGCCCCCTTTTGGGCGTTTGAGACCTTCAGGAGGGCGGTAGAAGACCCAGAGAAAATTGGGGGGCGTTAAGATAGCCCAGGGGGGCGTTGGCAGGTAAAAAATATGGTCTAAAAAGATAAACAAAACACACTAATCACGTACTGATAAAGCAAAGTATACTTTAATATTGATTAATTTTTGTTTTTGTGTGTATTGTAATTATTTTTCATCACGTGTGTGAAATTTACGTATTTCAATAGTTCGGGAAGTAGATGAAAATTGATCTAAAATATTCTATTATATTAAATTGGATAATATCAATTTTTTTACTGGAATTAAAAAAAGTTAAAATTTCCGATTTCACGTGAAATGTCTCATAAATAAATACAGGTGAAGTTAATAAAAGGTTTGGCTGCAGAAGCCGATTTCGCAACTGTACCTAGGAATATGATTGATTGTTGAATGATTTTTAAAAGCATTCCCATCGTCCTATTTAGCTGAACGTAGATTTAGTTCTGTAACTAAAAAAAAGAAATAGGCTCCATGTTACTGAACTTACGGCGACTTCCTTACGAACCCCTCCCATCCCATCCCCTCCTATCCCATTACCCCCCCCCCCGTTGTGGTAAGTATAATTGTGACAATGGCTGTTTCAGATTCGCAACGACAGATGGTACGTAAAAGCAATTGGGGGGCGCTAGAAAAAAAATATTCTCAAAGGGGGCGGTGGGAAAAAAAGGTTGAGAATCTATGTTTCTATGAAGTTTCCTGTTTATCATTTTCATTTGACTTTGACAGTAACAAAGTTTGTATATGAGTGCAGACAGTAGTGTCAAGAAAGGTATTTTCAAATCTTTCAGAAATAAGCCACTTCATATACTAAGAATCCTTCCTGCATTTGAAAAGTAAATGTAATTTGTTTTCTGAAACTATTTCAAAACTTTCAGAAGTAAAATATTTCAGACACTGAGAATCCTTCCTGCATTTGAAAAGTAAATGTTTTTTTTTTTTTTTTTTTTTTTTTTTTTTTTTTTTTTTTTTTAATTTATTTATTTATTTTATAAATCAACAATCCAGTCCCGCTAAGCCAATTGCAATTGGCTTGACAGCAGGTGCTTATAATTCCTTACAAATATATTTAAAGTTATAGTTTACATCTTTTATCTACAGTTAAACATTTTTTCATAAATTTTATCAAGTATCAAGTATCAAAATAAATATTCTTTTTCCAGTAACCAATTTTTCACCATATATTTAACCTTATTCATAGAATTATGTTGCTTTATATTGTCAGGTAATAAATTAAATATCTTCGGTATGTTGTATTCAAACGTTCTCTGTCCGTACTTATTATTGAATTTCGGAACTATTAACCCGTCGTTACGCGTGAATCTAGTGCTATATTTATGATCTAGTTTCTCTTTATGCTGCGGGGTAAATATATGCTGAATTATAATTTTATACCATAGTATTGCCTTCACAGGTAAAATTTTTGCACTCTGAAACAGCAACGGAGTATTGTGTCTTTGTTTGAAAATGTTAGGGACAACTAATAATTTTACAATTGCGTTTTGTGCAACTTGTACCTGTTTCAGGTTGGTTACAGTAGTATTTCCCCATATTGTTAACCCATATCTTATTATTGATTCTGCTAGTGACATATAAATTATTTTAAGTGTATCAATTGATAGGAAAAAATTTAATGTGTACATTCTGCTAGCAATTGATCTGAGTCTTTTACAGGTTTTTTTAATATGTTTGTCCCATTTAAAAAAACAATCTACTGTAACACCAAGATACACATATTCAGTAACTAATTCTAAGCTTTCACAATTACAGTTAATTTGAATATTTTTGTGGATGCAATTAAAGTTATGAGAAATAATATTAGGATTAAATTGAAATTTGGCATTTGGTGATCTTATATGCATTACTTTAGTTTTTTTAGCATTTATTAATAGCCCTGCATCATGTGACCATTTACAGAGTTGATTAAAGTCAATTTGTAAGAGTTCAATTGCAATTTTTAGATCTTTGTGTGATATGACCAATGCCGTATCATCTGCGAATACAAAATGTTTTACAAAAGAGAAAAGTTTTTTCATTATAGTTACATAGATTATATATAGTGTAGGTCCCAATATGGAACCTTGTGGAACTCCTGCAGATATATTTTTTGTTTTACTAAATGTATTATTTATTTTGGTACATATTTTTCTATCTGTAAGATAATCTTTAAATAAATTTAACAAATTTCCTCTTATTCCAATTTTTTCTAGAGTTTTTAGCATTTTTAAAGAGTTTATTGTGTCAAAAGCTTTAGAGTTGTCGATAAATAAAACAATAACATGTAATTTATTATTTAACTGATTATTTATATAATTGGAAAAATCTTGCAGTAGTTTTATGTAATCTGTTTTCTGAAATTATTTTAGATTCCCGGTATCCGGTCTAAGTAACAAGCTTTGCTTTTTATTTATTTATTTACAATGGACATCTATATACATTTTTTTTACATATATTTTTTGTCCTTGCCTATTTCACTAGGAGCTCCTGTGTCGAGACAGACTATTTTACAAATATTTTATAGGTATTATTAGGGTACATTTTACAATAAAGTTATAATATTTGACAAACAATTTTTAGGTTGGTATGTAGTGGTAACAATAGTGACATATAGGATTATATTTGGGTGAGATGACGATTATTAATGATGATGATAATTATTGCACGACGTTTTTCGATGATCCATTGTTTGATCAGGATTTTGTGCATGTTAATATTATTAGATTGTCTTGTTTTGTCAGGTAGGTTATTTTATATTTTAGACGCAATGTATTTGAAATTTCTTTGACCAAATGTTGTGTTTGTTTTAGGTGTTTGTATGAGTTCTTTGGTTTTGTGCCGCGTGTTACCAATATTTTGGGTATTTTCTTAGAAATGTGTTTTATTTTTAAACAGATGAGTTAAGATAGTTTTTGTGTAAATTTGTCGAATATCTAATACATGAAATTTGTTGAATATATCTGCAGTACTTGTTATTACGGGAACTTTAACCAGCGTTGATGTTATTTTTAAGTAACTTTATTTATATTTACATAATAATTTTTTTTGTGAATACCGCACAAGGGTCCCATTAAGTTGTGCTGAAGGTAAATGCACGGAGTCATTAGAGTTCAGGAACTCCGGTAGATAAAAAAAAAAGCTTTCAGCCTGGAAGAACGTTTGTCCTTAGAAGTATTATTGTAATAAACTGTCAATGTGTACGAGAACCTACAAGAACCTGAATATTTTCAATAAGTTTCAAATAGTTACTGGAGAATGCAGGTCCCAGTACTTGCTGAATTACGAAAGTCTCTGGAGAGAACTTAAAAGATGTTACACTAATCATTGCGCATAACACCGCTACGAGAGCAGACCAATCCTGCTTATGATTGCACTTCCGAACCCTGCGCACTCGTTTCTAGCCGTCCGTGTCTGGGTCTCTCCAGTAAACATCATTCATTTCAGTGTCATGGTTTTGCGTCCTTCTAACAAGATGATGTAATATTAGGTGATGTAAAAGCATTCAATAAATCATTCAATGATAATTTGATTCTTTATTCAATCGAGAATCACAAGATAATGGAGTCAGCTATTCATTTACACAGACATTTGATTTTCTCCACATTTCTGTACGGTGTTGAAACATAGCCAGCGAAAGAAAGAGAATAGAAGCCCTCAAAATGTGATAGCCCTATATATACAGATGTGTCCATCCTGGAAGAGCTAGGCACCCACAACAGACTTTCAGCTATCTGCCTACAGCTTATCTCAAGATTCTTTTGACTTCAAACTGAGGACTCAAACTTGGAGAATCTTAGTCACCGGCAAAGTGGAAGGCAGAAGAAACAGATACATGTCGCTAATGCACTTGAGTGACCAAGTCTCACTGGAGTCCTGTACGTTGGTGTCTGCAGTTCTCCACGCAGCACAGGACCGCGAGGAGTATTGTCCACCATGGAAATCAGAATAGGGGTCACCATCCTCAGCATCGAGGACTTAAACTTGGAGAATCTTAGTCACCGGCAAAGTGGAAGGCAGAAGAAACAGATACATGTCGCTAATGCACTTGAGTGACCAAGTCTCACTGGAGTCCTGTACGTTGGTGTCTGCAGTTCTCCACGCAGCACAGGACCGCGAGGAGTATTGTCCACCATGGAAATTAGAATAGGGGTCACCATCCTCAGCATCGAGAGAAGAGGCATATAAACGCATCCCACATTCATACTTAGACTGGCGATACAAAAGACTTATTAGTGTATTTTAAGTGAAACTAAACGACTTCCCTCTCTGAAGTATGTTCCCTACACATGGCATCGCGGAAAAGGTTAATGAAAAGGCTCTGCAAAATCAAGGATCCTTGCTGTTTACATTGAGTTCGTTTCAGGTAACATAATGTGGTCGCTCAAAATTATGTCAAGGCCTTCTGATGAACATAAAAGATCTCGGAATAGGAAATCCTACGATATACGCAAGAATTTTTAAATTTTTCCGCTGATAAATTTTGTACTGTAATGTGAGTTTGTCAATTGAGTGGCCACTCTATACCCATAACGTCTACGGGTCTCGGTGTCCTAACCAAATGGAAACGGTATTTCACAAAGCAGGTGCTGCATCTTCTGGTGAAATGGCTCCTTCTGGTGTAGACACTCGCATAGTTTCAGTTATAACCACAAGTGCACGTTAATAGACTTTATATCGATTCACTAACAAAACGACGATACTGCGGATTGATTTAGTCGAATAGTTCATAAGTTAACGTGAAGCAAAACGATAATGGAGGCGAGACTAACATGAATAACGAAGGGAATTACATGCGGCGCGAAATGTAACGATGGGAAACCATGGTTCTAGACCAGGGGTGGGAAACCTGCGGCCCGCGAGCAATTTTGGTGCATCGTGCTGAGAGTAATAAAAACATTTAAAACGCAAGAATGGTTTTTTTTTCACGGTATGTATGTTTTATTTTTAATTAGTGATAAAAAGATAATAAATTAAACAAAATGACAGTTATTTATGTACATGCAAACATTTTTCGAAGGCTGTAAATATGTGAACATCAATAAAACATTCTTAAATCGACTTTGTGTTCCTTGTTGGCATAAATTAAAAAGGATAACATTCTCGTGTTCCATGTGTTGGCATAAATTCAATATATGTGCTGTAAAAATCTGAGAAAAACCATGTTCGAGTGTAGTTATGGTGTAGTTTGAACATGGGAAAATGTTTATTTAAAACCAATTTTTGTTTATTGAATACCGGATGAATTTCGAAATCGTTATAAAGTTCGGACTGGAGTCTAAAATTCTAAGCTGCAAAATTCTGAGCAAAACCATTTGCTTGCGACAAAATGCATAAGGTTCGTGCATAAGGTTAATGCACAATTTAAGATTCGCGTATTTGGATTTTCGCGGCCAAATTTTTTAAATTTTTTTTTTTTGGGGTGTTGCGCTATGTATTTATGCCGTGTTGCGCTACTTCCTTCTTTCGCCAATGTTTCGGATAGCGTTACATTACCCATCATCAGGGCAGATAGTGGTGAAGTGTGTGTTTACGGTCGTAGAAGTTAGTACACATATGCCCTAACAATAATGGACACTAGCGCTGGCTAAAGACGAAGATAGCGCAACACGGCAAACACCCCAAAAATAAAAAATTAAAATTCGTATATCTAAAACCAGTTTCGTGTTTGAAAGATAAAGATGAAATTTTAGTTGTTTTCTCCCATTTCGTAGGAAATTATTCTCGAATTCCAAGTGCAAGATATGAAAGTTGCAGACTATGTGAAAGTTGCAGACAATGTGCTGCAAAGATCGGAGGAAAGTCATTTTCGTGTACGCGTACGGTAAGAATTAAAGTGGGGGACTCGCACCTTTACTATCTCTTATATGAGTCCCAAATTCTCCCGTCTGAAGGAAATTATTTTCCCCAGGAACTCCTGCATGGAGCTAATGTAAAAAAAATTAAAACAATTTTTTTAAATTGACTAAACTTTTCAATTTTACGGTTGTCTGGTAGGTAATTATATAAATTGCCCCTCTCATAACTAATGCATTGTTTACCGTAGTGTTTACCATAAATTGCCCCCTCGTAATTAAGGGATTGTTTACCGTAGTGTTTACCATATTGCCCCCTCGTAATTGAAGGATTGTTTACCGTAGTGTTTGCCATAAATTGCCCCTCTCGTAACTAACAGATTGTTTATCAGAGTGTTTACCGTAATGGATTGTTTACCATAGTGTTACCATAACGTAAATTGTTTAACATACCGTAAATTTCGTAACTAATGAATTGTTTACCATAGTGTTACCATACTGTAAATTGTTTACCATACCGTAAATTTCGTAACTAATGGATTGTTTACCATAGTGTTCACCACAAATTACCCCTCTCGTAACTAACGAATTGTTTATCACAGTGTTTACAGTAAATTACCCCTTTCGTAACTAATATATTGTTTACCATAGTTTCTATTTTTTATTTGACGAAATTATCATGTAAAGTAAAACTACAAAGTGAAGTAGTTTGTTCTCAGTTCTCCTCACTAGGTATTTCTGTTCCGAGGCAAAATGTAGGTTATTGTATGGTGATGATCATGATTTCCTCCTCACATAGAAAAATAGAAATAGATAAAGTATAAAGTATTTATATTTTTTATCTGTAAGTTGCGTTGGTGTTTCTTCATAATTTTAATGATTTCCTCATCTTCGTGTTTTTTTAGCCATAATTTGATGTCTTTTTTGAACTTTTGTATCTCCATGGTATTTTTAATTTCAATTGGAAGAGCATTATATAATTTTGTGGCATGGAAATTATGGTTTTTCTGACCAAAATATGTATTTAATTTTGGAATGTTTAGTAGATTTGAGGATTTTGTTCTTGTATTGTAGGTGTGTTGGTCATCAAGGTACTCATTTTTTTCTTTAAATTTAAGTAGTATATTTGCCATAAATTGCCACTTTAATAACTAATGGATTGTTAACCATAAATTGCCCCTCTCGTAACGATTGGATTGTTTACCATATTTTCCACCACCATTTTAACATATTTAAACACCATACAGGGTCTTTACAGAAGCGTGGATCACACGGACTGAGTAGATGGGCGAGACAGTGCTCTCGGCCGAGTTTTCGGTATTGTGTGTACACGTACCGAGCACTCGGTCGAGAGCACTGTCTCGCCCATCTACTCGGTCCGTGCGATCCACGCATTCCTATTAGCTTGCCTCAATCTCACTGAAGTTTGTTACAAGCCCTTAGCTCCCAACAGTATTAGTTTTCTCAAGCAACCGCGTAGCGACCATGTAATCATCTGGTAGGCACTTTCTATGTAATTCTTGAAGCAAGTAGCTAATTGCTACAAGTTTTTGAACATGATATCTGGTCACATATTTACTTTTTTTTGAAGGCGAATTCATGGCAGATACGAAAAGAAATGGTAAAATGAGGATTTAAAAATAATTAGGGTATTCTCTTTTTCTAGGGAAACTCGAAGTGATTGCCTTTGGGTGATGGTACTAAAATTCAAATGGCCCCCAACAGTAAAAAGGTCCCACACCCCTGTCGAAGACGAACTGGCGGTTATTGTCGGCCCGCTGCCTTCGTAGGGACTCCCAAATGTGCGAATTCGTAGTAATTCTGAATTCTGTCAATTCCACTGGTTGAAAAGAACAAATCCGCTGAGTTACCAATCGGCGTTACGAAACAATGTTAGTGGTGCTTTCTTCGACTTCCGAAACTAAATAATTAATTATTATTATTTACCTCGTAGCCAAACCTTGTCATTTTCACACGAAGTCGTTGCCAAGGATTTTAGGGAATTCACAATATAAGTTCGCTGTTGTGGAAAATCCGTTTTGAAAACCACCAAACAAAATTTCAGTTCAACACTTACTTTACACCGAAATGATTTTTTTACTTAAACTCAATCAAAATGTAGGAAGGGATGAATTTTAAATATCTACCTGAATACATTTAGTACAGAACAGTAATTTTAAAATTGATCTATTGGGTAAATATTGCATTTTTCATTATTGTTTGATTCTCTCCAAAGTATAAATGTATGCGTAATATCAATGTCCTTCAACGGATGTTGTTAATACATGTAACAGTAGTGTATTACGATATGCGAACCTGGGGTGTGTAAATAACTCCAGACTCTCTGAGCTTAATACTCAAAAATATATTATCGTCTATGAATCTAACTTGCGCGAACAAAATTTCACAAGCAATGGCGACCTGATCAATTCTCAGTGGAAAAAACAGTTTCACTAATCTTTGATGTTGTTCTCTGCAAACGTGGGAAGCTTCCTCGTAATTTTATCCACATAACATTATGATCAGTCCAAATCTTTGTAATTTTCAGTACAAGCACAAGCCAGTTGTCAACCTTACACAACTTAATTAGAACACAATGAAAATAGCAAAATATTCTAAAAACAGCTATTTTCACTTATTCCAACACTATTTTTAAAAATAAATACATTTTTACACTATTTTTACACCGCACTTTTCTCGAAACTGACAAGTGGCTACATATATCATCCATTGTAGCCAATCATGATAATTTAGCAGTTTTCCAAACCATTTTAGTTTCCCTGCTAGTCCAAAGAGTGTCAATCACCACTCTTGTGATATAAATGTATTTAATTATTTTTTCGAGCAAACGAAGAACAAAAAACATATAACAATGCCTAATCAAGTAGTTTTGAGGTATCTCAACTGATGTAATTAAAACAATACTAGAGAGTGTCAACTGTCGCCGATCTTGTATAATATTAAGAGTTAAGGAAATAGCCGATGAAATCCGATCGACAGCTGGGCACCTTCAGTGCCGGGTTACCTTGCTTCAGAATTACGTAGAGGATCCATTAGAATGGACGTTGGGTCCAGTTAAATATTCATTATAAAACACACGGTAGATACACAAAAATTGTAATCTCGACAAACCACAAGCTTTATTGAAAATTCCCGAACACACATTCAGTAATCCCAATCACTTTGATTGAAGAAGTTACGTGTGGTTGATAGGGCTGCCTCTGGTGATGATGCCACTTTTATTTTATTTCGAACACAATGCTTTCGAATTTTCCGCCCTTATTGTACAGTTAAAGTAATGCATTTTATCAAAAGAAATATAGCAAAGCCACTTACTTGATACTCCAGCTTGTAAAGGCAGGGGAACTTTCTCCTTTGGTCGCACAGCTTCACGAAGTTCTTCAGCTCCACGGGCCTGTCGGGGATAGTCGCGGATATGGAGCCGTTTTCATCAGCTGCAAAAATAAAATAAAAACTTATTTCATTTGTAATATTTAAATTTGTTTTTTATTTTTCACATTTCAAAAGATAAATGCTTTGAAAAATGTATAGAAAGGCATTCGGTGGCGATATTGGTAATGCACCTGCCCAGCAATCGAAAAATTCAGAGTCGATTTTTTCTGATCAAACTCGTATTATTGGAATATTACTAAATTTGCATCAATATTTTTAATGCATTGATATTTAATTATTTTTAATTATATAATAATTGATAGATTCGTGGCAGAATTCCATTTCAAAATTAATTTTTGATAAAAAAATTTTTACAAATTATTTCTCCTTATTTACGTGTGGTGTATGTATATACACGGTGTAACAGCACTTACCCGTAGAATTTTAACTCGCGATTTCTGAGCATATTTGGAGTAAAAAATTAAAATGTCATTTTGGCGTGCTATATTTTTTTCTATTAAAAAATAGATTTTTCAATCATATGTCACCACTGATCACATCGCCACGGGATCACGTGATATGCGTACTGTTTCGTGTGTTTCTGTGCTGCTGAAACGAGACGGAATGTTTATCATGTGACCCGCTTGGCTTTACCCAACTATTCGACGTGAGATGTAAATGAATTTTCATCAGACAGTAAAATGACATCAAATATGCTCAGGAATCATGAGTTAAAATCCTTCGGCTAGGTGCGTTACATCCAGTAAAAATATGTATTTTTTTATAAATAAGTGACAATAAGTTGAAAATGATATTTTTAAATAAAACAAACACATTATTACTTCGAAGAAAAGATTTTTTTTATTATTCACTTATTTGAATGAGAATTGGATGTTGTTCTGTTCCTTCTCACCTTTTTAAAGTACTTGACTCCCCAGATTGTACATTCTTTGGTCTACTTTAGATCACAAATTTTTGTTGTCCTTCTCTAAACAAATATCCTGTCTTCTATCAAGCCTTATCTAACATTGTAAGCCCCCAATCAACATCTCAACTCTTCTAAATCTGAACTCGACTCCAATGTTCCATATAATTCAGAAAATGCAAATTTAAATAAAATTAATATATAAATTCACCGTTCCTCTCTCTATCATTTGAAATGATGGCCTATAACACCCTTGAGGTGTGAAAGCCAGAAACATTAAAAAAAAATTAGCTACGCAATATGATGAACTGGAAGCCAGGCAAACTGAACTGGAAGGCCCTTATAAAAGGCAAACGATGTAAGTAAGTTAAACGAAGATTTGTAAAAAAATGTAACATCCCAAATCAGTTATATTTAAAAAGTGTATTATTGATTGCTTTTTAACGAGAGCCTTTGTAAAATCAGTCAGACTCTAGAATTAACCATAAAGTTGTCGAAGAAAATGCCATTAAGCCTAGATCATCAGGTTTCATTGTCAGTGATTGGCAAATATGTAAGAATAATCTCAAAAACTAACTTACATCTTCGGTGGTGAATAAGGATTAGGAAGCAGTTGCTTCCTAATCCTTATTCACCACCGAAGATGTAAACCAACAGAAGTGTATTGTGTCCGAAATAAGCTTGATTTTTCTCACTTCGGGTGACAATGATTAAAAAATCTTTTTTTTCTAGAGAAGATGACCAATTCACCAGACGTACGTTTTAATCGAACGATAATAAACTTATTATAAATTATTTGAGACGAAAATTGATTGATTTTCTTAATACTTTAAAATAATATAATTCACGTTCGTCTTGATACTAATGTTAACGCAACTGTATGCATTTCCTTCCTCCACCCAACCTTTTACCAAAGTACCTATCCCTATCTAACCGTGTGTGACATTTACAAAAATATATTATGATTCAATCAGTCTATTAAAGTAGACCATGAAATGAAGGATCAACTCCAATAGTGATCTAAAAAACTAAATGTGTCAGAACATTATAAATTTAGTAGAGTAGTTTAGTCAGTGGTTTAGTAGAATCAAATCACTTTGTTCAACTATTTTTAGGCGAGTAGTGCCCCCCACCACGTGTCACTATCCATTGGCTCAAGAAATATCTCATTGGAGCAAAGATGCTACTTTAAAATTCTATTATTTTTTCTGCTATTAATCCATTTTCGTATTCGTAGTTTCTTTATATTCATTTCACTAATGACTTCTTCCACCTCTTCTAAAATATCCATTAAAATCAGCTTAATTAGCCTATTTATTTTGTTACGTTGCAGCCCGTTCATCTTACAATTCGCCACTCACAAGCGTAATGTACTCGACCGTAATGTGAACGCTTTATGGTTAGTCAAGTGGCGTGTTACTCGCCACTCGACTAAACTACTAGCCTAAACCAAACAATCCAGAACCCAATATAAATAAATAATTCGAATTAGCAGTCCGCGCCGAACGAATGAGCCTTCCCCAACTAGCATGGAGGTCTAAAATGGACGAACGATAAAATCCTACATCAATACGATGTTGACTAAATCCGTCATCTATGGCCAGCCATCAATATTTACGATCACGGTCAACAATTGGTAAGAGATATTCCGACCGACGCGTCGGTCGGTAAAATTTATCAATCGTCTGCGTCGCGACGCCGACGATTGATAAATTTTAAGCCTGCCTCCATTGTATCAGTTAGGTTTTAACTGTCAAAACAAGCATTTTTTAATAATTTATGTACCTGTATATATAATAAAATCATGAGTACATTTTCTTTATTATAGTTACACTCGGATTAAACTCAAAACATTATATACTTACATGCAACTTGATCAGAATCTGTATAAACATAATACATAACCTTTAAGATAGTGTAACTACTCGTGCGTAAAGTGAAAACAATTACAACACGCCCGTATATATATTCGAAAAAAAAAAATCTTTGATTAAGTGTTGTTAATTTGATTCTAATGTCTTCCACTACTAACTATTATTTCACCCAAAAATTCAATTTATCTTTAATTTGCTATGCACATAGACACACATATTTTGGTTATGTAAAAATTTTAGTGATACATTTTTTTGAGTGAATTTTAATATTTAAAGTGAAAGGAGGTATTTTTTTTGTAAAAAGTATAAAATAGTTTTCAATGTTTAATGTTTATAAATTTTAGCCGATCCATTATTTTAAGTTATTGATATCATGGTTAGCAGTAATTTCAAGCTCATTCCTTGAATTTGCTTTGATTATAACTGAAATATCATCGGCATATGAAATTCCTGTTATTGTAATTCAAAGATATTATTAACATACAAGATGAATAGAGAAGGGCCCATAATCGTGTCTTGTAGTATTTCAAAGTCGCTTGTATTCGGTTCACTAAGTTGTTCATTTTTACAAATTGATTTCCAGAGTTCAGGAAACTTTTTATCCACATTTTCGCGTTATTTATAATTCCGATTTCGTTTGTCTAGTATTTTTTTGTGACTTATGCTATCAAAAGCTTATTTAGGTCTATTAATATTGCAAAAAATTTTTTGCCTTTGTCTAGTTCTTGATATATTTTTGTTGTTAAATCTATGATTGCGTCATGTTTGTTTATTTTTACGCAAAATCCAAATTGTTGGTCACTCAATATATTATTAATTCCAACAAGATTTTGTGGTTGCATTTTAGCTACCTTTTCAAAATTTTTTGAGATATTTGATAATACTGATATAGGTCGGTAGTTATTAATTCCTTTAGAATCACCTGATATATGAATGGGTGTTATAATAGTTTTTTTTGTTTATAGATGGAAAGATTTCTTTTTATAATATACGTATTAGACTTTTTCAAAAAGTAAAGATTTTTTTTGGTTTTCCATCAAAATCTGGTGCTGACTCAGTATTTAGGTTTTTTATTACTAGTATAACAACAATTTTCAGTTACCGTTTCGAATTGTCCTACCGTTTTTTATGATGTTACTTCATTTTGTTAGGTAGAGGTGGTATTATCTATGTTATTAGTTATTTTGTTTGCGATTTATTTGGATAATGTCGTTCATTAAGCAAAATAACTGGCTTGAACGAGGCTCTGAGAATTGAAAGAAGCCGTGGAAGCGATCCATAAACTTAATATTTCAATTAAGACACGACCGTTCGATCTTTGAGAAACTAAAGTGGTTGAAATACGACTAAAGACTTTATTTACTAATTAACTCCCATTTAGTGTCAAATGGGAGTTAATTTGTAAATACAGACTGCCAGTGCATATTAAGGTGAGTTTTCAGTATTTTAATTCAACATTACAAATTTATTTATATGCTTACGTAACTATTCGGGGTTCGACATTTTGGGGTATAAATTCATAGAAAATGCCTTCTGTGTTTCTTCACCTGACTTAAGGCAATGTTTTTTTTTGGTTTTTTTGTAATTTTTTTTTTTTAGTATATTTTTTTCATGTTAATATCAGTTCAACTGTCAACGGTAGAGACGTCATCGGAAGTTACATTTATCGATTTGACATTGTAAAGTTATCGGTTTCACTGTGCTAAAGCCCTAGAGGAGCCCAGAAATCATTTTGTGATATCAGTTTTCTTTCAAATCGGCATAAATAACGCTTCTATTTCTAGGAAATATCTGTTCAGCGTCCTTTACGAAGACAGAAGATTAACAATGATGGATGAGCGATCTTCTAAAATAACCATTCAGGTAACATGGTTCAGGTAAAAACTTAAATTCGTGTTTGAGTTGTCTGGTGGTGGCTTGATAAAGCAGACCCATCAAAGTTTTTGGGTAACTACGAAGGTTCCTGTCGAATCAAAATCATTTTATCTATAAAGTAATCGGTTTGCTTGTCTGAAGCCATTGGTGTTTCTAAAGGGCTTCCGACACGATCAAGCAAGTCCGCAGTTTTTTGCTTGAGCCAATCATGTTGATCATTTACAACGTGTGCTAGATGTTTGAGTCAAACATCTATGAGCTTGCCTCAAGCTTGATACGAAATAGTAACCAAGAAGTGTAAATAACAATTCGAATTATTATCAATATATTACGTGAAAATAAATTTAAGATGTGACTATTTAAAAAAAATGGTTATTAATAATATTTAAATGACTGTTAAATTAACACTTTTTTGTAACTTCTATAATTTATGAGTACGTGACTTTATGTATTTGTATAAATGTGTCCACGTAATTACAAATATATTTTATTGGGACTTTTCTCTTTTGTTATATTATTTCTTTCTTATTATAAAGGTTATATATGTATTTTTTAAATTAAATATATTTTAAAAAAGGAACAGGGAGTTTACATTGTTATTAATATCATTGTACTATGATGCAACATAGCTCGGAGTTTGACCTGCGTCTGATCACCGACGAATATGCCTTTGTTTGCTCAAGCAGCTTGACAATTGCATCACGCGGCTTGCAACAAATTGAATGCTAGTCGTCAAGCCGCTTGATCGTGTCGGAAGTACATAACCCAATCTCTGAAGCAGCAATCATTACGGATCTGAATTGATGATATTTGCACAGAATTTTTAAATGGAATATCTGCCTGGGTAAATTCAACTTAGCATAGATTAATATCAGATACTTAAGTGGAAACCTGTCGAGAGGATTTAATTTTTGCTATAAATCTGTAATATCTAGCACGACGATATTTCAACTCAGAGGCTTTGCCTTTGTATTTTAATTTTATTATTCGTTGTTTATGTTTACCTTTATTTATGTTTTACTTTTTAATATGCTAATCGAAAATTAAAGAAATTTTTAGGCAAACAACTTTTTTCTAAGAATTTTGTAATTATTTTCTTTGGCTATCTTTTGATTTATACCTACTCGCTATCTTTATTTAAAAATTTTTTTTTCGTTAAATACCATATAATATTTTCAAAAAATAAAAAAAATCTTGATATTAAAGACTCCTAGTTAACGTACCAAGGTACGTTAATTAGGAGTCGATTGAAATAAGATATTAGCAAATATGAATTAGAAACGTAAACATTGAAATTGGTAGAAATACATATCTGTAATAAGAGCTCAAAAATGTTGGGATTTACATCTAGGCTAACTAGAAATTTTAAGCATATGAGGTGTATTAAACTGTTATAATTTAATGAAAACAAATAATTTTGTGTACACCACTATTTAATTAACAATATCAACATGTTTCGAAAACTATGTTTTCTTCGTCAGGATAATAAGTTCATATTTTTCAACTTGTTATAATTTGCCTATGTTAAGAGTCAGCTTGAGTACAATTATCCCGCCTTATAATGCCCACATTATAATACTCATGTACAAGCTGTTGAAAGAATACAAAACAAATGGTTACGTTTTCTAAATTTTAAAACGGGTATTCCAGCAATTATGTTGAACTACAACACACTAAAATGATATGAATATGCTCAAATTGTCAGACAGAAGAATTTTCACTGACTTGGTATTTTTATATAAAATTCTAAATGATTTAGTTGATAGTCCGGTATTGCTTAAACTGATAAGCTTCCGGATACCACAACGTAATAATTTAAATCAGTGCTAAAATTTTGGGACTAACTATCCTATGTATTCCTCTTTGCCTAGAATACTAATGGAGGGAAATAATTATACCAAGTCAGTGGACATCTTCAATTTATCTTTAAAGAAATATAAAATATTGTTACGGAGGCAGATCAATTATGTACAAAAAATACTGTATATTTCTTACTATTCATATGCAAAGCCCCGAAAAAGGGCGTTAATAAATAAATAAATAAATTATTGTGGTTATTTTGGCAAATCTTAGAATTACAAAAAAAATTTCAAGAATTTGGTTACTTTTAATGATGGCCGTTAAGTTTGCATATAATGCCGAATAAAAACATAATTATGATACGCCAAATGCCTCTGAATGTGTGAATGTGGACCTATTCAAACAACAGGACACACCGTAGAAGAATGTCCTCTTCATTAGTTCCTCGGAGGAAAACCTGTGCTGGATCAGGTGATTCCCGACACCGCCAATTGGCTGAATAATCTGAACATCCCTCTTTGATTTTCGCCAACCATACGAAGAAGAAGAATCGTAAAAAAAACTATTTTTAAAGTGCATCACAGATGGATCTACGAGGGAATGAATAAAATATGTCATATAAATGCATTTATTATAAAAATACAAAAGAAATTACAATTCATCTTTCTCTTTATTTTCTGTTTCACCTTTCTCTTTATTTTTTATTTCATCTTTCTCTTTATTTTCTGTTTCATCTTTCTCTTTATTTTCTGTTTCACTTTCATCTTTGGGTTTGTCAATCAGGACTCCGTCGGTGGCCAAAGGATTGTAATACTCGTACATGGCCTCCCAGAACTCTACGTTATCACCGTGAGGGTCCCTTCCGACTTCGAGGATTTCGTCGATATCCAGGAAGTTCTGCCTGCCCTCCTCTGCTGGCAACCATTTGAAGTCTCCTAAGATAGAGTCGTCTTCGTTGGGAGTTGGATTACTATAGGAACAAACAAACATATTATTGAGAAACATGCCAAACTCAGAATCAACTCAATTTTGTTTTGATAAGTCATCAAAAGCTATGAAAAAAAAACAGCCCATTTAAGAAATATTTTTTTTTCATCATTTTTAAGGGCTTTTCAATGGTGTTGAGTTGGGTTAATTCTGAGTCGTCCGGTCACTATTTAACGCATACCTGTTTAACTTTCAATATCCTACGAGATCTAGACATTTTCTGGCTGAAACCAGCTTAATCGATCTGTTGACGCAAACATTTTAGATACTTGGGTATGTTTTTTTTTTTTTTTTTTTTTAAAAAAAAAAAAAATTTTAGATACTTATTTTTACCATTTTCACTGTTCTTATTGTTCATTTTTTCAATGAACGCCAGCTGCAATTACGAAAAAGCATGACTCATTGAACCGAGCGCGCAAGCGAGAGCGCGGAATAAGCGTTCGGCTTGTGAGGCATCTATCTCTCTTCCTCTTCATCGTTATTATATGACGTTATCACGTAAAATTATCTTCCGTAAACCGACTTTACAGACAATCAACTTTTTCTCTCAATTATGTTTCCATTCAAATCAGTTACTTTACTCATTTTAAGAATAATCCAAAATTAAAATGTAAGTTCGTTTTTAAAAGATATTTGTCGACAGGGAAACAAAAAGTACCCTAATGATAAATGCGTTTCTAACCTTACACATATGACAAAACAATCTGTATCGTAAAAAGTCGCTTATCAGCCGTGTAAAACCCAAAATACACCTATAAACAAGGGGGCAAATATATAATATATAAAAGCCGAACTTATTCTAGTACAACAAAGCTTTCCGTCTAAATTCTGCTTCATTGATGTTAAACATATCAATATTTGAAGTGATTATACTTAACAACTCTAGATAGGTCCCCCACTGACATGACCAGTGGCAAGTTAGTACTGCAGGGCGGGAGATAAAACAGTCTATGCTATCGGTGACGGAGATAACCATCGGAAACATAAAAACTAATGCTGCATGATAGTCGAGTTTAATAAAAAAATGTGATACAACATGCAGAGCCCTTCTGACTCGTAGGTGGTTCGTTCTGAGCATGCTTAATCAAGTACTGTTAATATAAGTAGTAGCGGGTAGCAGCCGTACGCCCCCAGGTAGAAAATCTCAGAAATTTGTTCTGAAGCTTCGCTAAAATAAGGGAATACTTCACCTGGTGCGTGCACAAAACCGCCGACCCACTCTCAAGCCTACTCCTAACCAAACAGGGTCTCTAAAATTCATCAGTGCGCAGGACGAAATCCAGCATTCAGTATGAAATGTCAGCCTACTATCAAACACCATCCTTCATAGTGGAGACACATTAATTTTACACTTCCGGCGTTCATTCATGGAATACCGGCTCGTAGTATACTATTTAGAAGCAGTCAACATTGTGGTATTTACATGGACCAAATATCTATAACTATAAATAGTTTATAATAAATTTATAGATTTAACATTGTTATTATCTTGTAAGTAACTGTTTGTTTCATATAAAAATAAGTAAATATTTGTAGATTAGATCCCATTTAAGATTTTCACGGCCAAAAGTATTATCGTGATTAGTTTTTGGGTTATTATGCCGTGTTCCGCTTTTTCCTTCTTTATCCAAAGTTTCAAACTGTTCACAGAGCATGAACATTTTATAAGAAAAACTCTCTTTTTATAACTTTTGAAGATTTTTCCCATCAATGTAATATATCATTGAAGAAGAAGATAACAATAATAATCAAAACGAAAGTATGAAAGAGAACAAGATACGGAAACACAGAAAAAGATAATGGTCGCAACCAGGACTCGAACCCAGAACCTCTCGTCTAGCCGGGACGTGCGCGTTTACAAATTCCGCCATTGCCACCTACTGTCAAACCGTCATATTAGTCAATCTTAAATTTGAATTTTTAGAATTAACAACACTATCTTCAACAATTTTTTTCCATATTAATTAATTAATAGGTTGAAGAGATGGTAATGGCGGAATTGGTAAATGCGCACGTCCCGGTTAGACGAGAGGTTTTGGGTTCAAGTCCCAGTTGCGACCATTATCTTTTTCTGTGTCTTGTTCTCTTTAATATTTTCATTTAGTAAAAAGATATTAATACGATACGATAAGTGAATCAAACGCTTGATAAATAACAAAGTATGATCTGTGAATTTGAATGAAGCAAAGAGTTTGCCAAAAAAGAGTTATACGGCGTTCCATCCTCCCTTGATTAGTAAGTAAGCTCTTACAGATTTGAAATGTTTATAAATCTTCAACAATAACTGTTTAACAATCAATATCATAATATTTTTGAAAGAATCGTTGAGTAATATTAAAATAATTTTCAAAGCGTACCCAGTTTTGGCGAAGTTTGTCCACAGCCTTACCATCCTCTTGATTGTTTTCAAGTCCTTGGGTTCTTCTTCAGCGTTGTGGAGAGCTGCATACTCTTCTTTTAATTTATCGCACTTGAAGAGGTAGCATAGTTCGTCCTTCTCCGAGGCTCCAGCGACAGGTTGGTCCAACTTTTCACGGATAGGCTTAGTAACTTGAGCTTTGAAGTAGTTCAGACCTCCATCATAAGAAAATCTGTAGAAATAAACAGGAGCCTTCAACACTTTAACGTATTCTTTAACAGATTTGTCAATCGGTATGATATGCTCGTCACTCATGTAGTTCAGGAATTCTTTCAAGATTGTAGGCTTATTCGGATCAATAGTCTCATTGAAGTAATACCAAGTCAGTCTGTATTGTATTTCGTAGTGATAATCAGAAGCGAACTTTGCAAATAATCCCCTCAAGGGGAACAAATGCGGAAATCTCTTCGCCAAAGTTTTAACAAAGTGTGGTCTTTGGATGTAAAAAGAATTGTGCAAAATCCCTTCTTCTGAATTGTATCCAATCATGATAGGAATAGTTGGGTCAGGGATTTCTCCACTTTTGAAAATCTCTTCTGGAAGTTTGGTTATGAACCCTTCGTCTTCCGTTGTGATTGCTGGTGAGAAAACAACTATGCCTATCTGTTTGAAGATTGTTTCGTCCACGTCAATTGTTCTAGTTATGTTTCCTTGGAGGTAGGCAGGATTTATTTCTTTTAAAAGATTCAATAATGTGGCTTCACCTGTTGTTTCGTAACCCATAATTTTTGATAAGTAAAATGCGCGTTCTCTCGGCCGCCATTCCAAGTACGAAGCAATGAGACTGGTTCCACTTTGAAGAATAGCTCTGTGAAATAAGCCTTTAGCAATAGGAGAGAGATATAAAAGGTCTACTGCTACTCCTCCAGATCCTTGTCCAAAGATTGTGACCTTGTCGGGGTCACCTCCAAAAGATTTGATATTATCCTTGACCCATTTGAGAGACAGCACTATATCTTTCATTCCCATGTTTCCAGGGTATTTTTCGTTTTCCAAGTTGAGGAAACCAATAACACCGAGTCTGTAGTTGATTGTGACAAGGATGACGTCTTCGTCCATGAAGTAATCGGGGCCGAACCAGGTGTCATCTCCGGAACCTTCACGGAAGAAACCTCCGTGGATGAACACCATGACGGGAAGAGACTTACGCTTCAATGTGGGGGTGTATACGTTCAAGAAGAGGCAGTCTTCTGACCCAATACCCTTTTCGGATGGGTATTCTGCTTGCACACAAAAATCTCCATGCTCGAAAGCTGATCGAACTCCTTCCCAACCAGAATGAGGTTTAGGTGGCTGAAATGTAGATACATCTAGGTTTATTAATTTGGATCGTTGACTCCACCAAAGAAGACAACATATTCAACAACTTCTTATCTAAGCAATGCAAAAGCTAGTTTAACTTCTCGGTTTAGTCCAAGTTTCAATAATCTTTGATTGGTCACGATGAAATTGAGATGTTCAAATTTCATAAATCCCTTTCATAGTTTTTTATTGAGATAAACAAACAATTTTTCTGGTATACATTTACGATCAAGAACATTTAAGAAGTTTTTTTACACGTTACTTTTGATTTGTTCATATCAACTTTAATACGAAGAGGATTAATTCTGTGGCTGTATAACTGATAACGATTTATTGCAAATCAGTTTACCAAAAACCCAGATTGTGAAAAAAAACGTGCCTAAATTAAATGAAATTTTTAACGAGATACATCAAAAAATTAAGGTTGGTTAAGATCATACAAATTTAAAAATAAAGAAACTAAATAAAAAAAAACTCACCATAAATTTCAAGTCTCCGATAGGTGGTTGCGCGTAAGGAATACCTTTGAACGCGTAGAACGTTGCACTTTTTGACACGGTATCGAAAACCTTTCCCATGAGTCTTCCTTGTTGAATGTTGACCATGCCGACATCATTACAAAACGTTGAAACAATAAGGTAGTTGAACAATGAGAACACGGCCAAAGCACGCAAACTCCTCAGACAAGAGGCACCCATTTCGCGTAAATTAAATTTAAAAAAAAATATACAGGAAATTTAAATTAAACTTTACATTTAATTACTGCCATGTGTACAGCGTGTAATGAGTACCTACGTGTCTCTGACAATTATCGGAGATTTTGATATCGTATTAACCGCGATTTAAGTCTTATCATTAGGTGGATGCCTTATCACTAGAAAAGGACAGCTAACCTGTATTGGAACTGGTAAATATGTAATGTTGATGTTTTTATCAGACGAATTTGTGATAACGGGTTTTAACCAGGTTATTTATTAAACCTTTGATATTTTTTATTAACGCAATTATAATTTTGATTAATTTTTAAAAGATTTTTATTGATTTATATTTTTAAATCATACATTTTTATGATTTAAATATCTTTGCTTTGTGCACCTTTGGCTCCGTCCACACGAAGCCCGAACAACGCGCTGAGCAGCGCCCAATTAGCAAGTAAGTTAATATAATATACTTGAACATTGGTGGGAATGCCCGCATATACGATTAAAGATACGATTGATTTCATGCGTAATATTGACGGCCGGCGTGGTCTAGCGATAAGGCTCTTGACGTGCAATCCGAAGGTTGCGGATCGAATCGAAATAAAATCGATCGATCGAAGATAAATTCTATTTGATAAATTTGTTTTATTTCACAATTAATTCATAGTAATATAAAGTATATTTTCGGCACGTTCCAGAGTGGAATATACTATCAGGATCGCCCTGGTGTAAGACCACCATTCAGAATTGAAACGTTGCTTGAAATGGCTTTAGCCGTGTTTGGTGACCAGATCTGAATAGCCAAGTACTTCTCCAACCTTCCTCTTCCCCATCTCCTTCCCCTCCCCACTACCTTCAGCCTCACAACATACCCAATTGGGGATGCCATAATCTCACTGGCTCCATACGGGAGCAATTGGGACTCTTGTAGGGTATTCATATAAAAAAAAAACATTTTTTTAAGCAAGGTTTGGTGGAATTATGGCAACCCTAATCGGGGGAATCATTTATTCGTGTGGCTTCATGGAGTGGGGAAAATATGCAGAAGAGTTGGCAAGTACCTAGCTATTCAAATCCAGTCACTATACACTGCTAAAGCCAATTCAAGCAATACTTAAATTTCATTTAGTGGTCGATATTCACTCAAAAAATTACAAATAAATAAAATTCAATTTATCCCGCCGGATTTCGAACCTGTGACTTCTGAGTCCGAAGCCAAAAAGACGTCAGTTAGTAAGTAATAGAAATTTAAGGATAAAGAAATTAATCTCACAAAAAACTTCGACTTCCCTACTTTAGAGATATTTCGGGAATTTAATGTACCATCTATCACAGAATTGTATAAGAGAAACGCATTGTATCAAATCTACAAAGAATATTTTATCCAAAAAATTCACCCCTCAGATAGCATAACCAATAGATTTAAAACTAATGGCTTAATAGCCATGCTTAGAACGACCACGGCTCAACACCACTATTTATATTTAGGTGTGAGATGGTACAATATATTATTACCCAAAAACAAAATTAATGTAACAGAAACATTGAAAGATGAACAATTTAAAAAGCAAATTAAGTCCCTGAAATTGGATAATGATATATTTTACGCTTAATTAACATCTAATAAAAAAATGTATTATTGTTATTGTTTATATGTCTATGTCAAAAAATGTTTGTAAATTTATTTCATTCAAGATATTTAAGTCTTTGATCTTTGTATACATACTTCTCAGAACATTTTTTTAAAGCATGTAAATACTCCTCCCATAAACACGAGCTCCTAGAGCTCAACTTATGGACTAGTAGAATCATACAATTAATTATTATGTAATCCAAGGTAATAATATTATAAATGTAAATATTATTGTTAAAAAAAATAAAAGTATGTTTTTAGGTTTTCACGGCCAAAATGTATTTTTGTTGTGATTTTTGGGGTGTTATGCCGTGTTTCGCTACCTCCTTCTTTAGCCAACGTTTCGGACTCGGCGATTGCCGATTTGTCAGGGTGGCCAAGTTTACAAGCACGAAAGTGTTCCGAAATCCTTTTGGAGATAGTCCGTTCTGTCTGGCCTACATAGACCTTGTCACATCCGGAACAGCTGAGTTTATATAGTCCATCTGTTTCCAGAGGAACCTTAGTCTTTGCCGACCTCATTAGGTCTTGGATCCAAGCACTTAATCGAAACCGGCCATTACTTTGGATTTGTTCCTGAAGTCCTGGGAAGATCCAAAACTTACAGCACGCCTAATTACGGAGGCAATTGAAAGCCATAAAAACCCCATCAATATTAACAGAGACGACGGAGCTAAGCTCAATAGTTCTTGGTATCCAGTAATTGACGGCTACACCAAAGCTAAACGCAAAAAACCATGCTGAATTTTTTCTAACACCAGCTCGTAGAGAAATGGAGCTGGCAGCACGGTATCGCTTCGACACACATAAGTAAACACTCTCACCAATATCATTTGCAAATGCACCCAACTGGAGTAGAATCTCTACTCTCCACAATGAATCCAACGTCCCGTTGGTTAAAGACCTTATTTTTTCACAGGCTACTAGGTTTTACGCTGGCCTAGATAGTCACCCTAATCCCACGATAAACTCTCTCGCTAAATACAGCGAGAATGAACACTTTAAATATAAAAAACCAAAATCTGTCTTACGTAGAGATTAGTTCATTACGTATAGAATATTCCTGCATAAAGCCGCAGTAAAATTAAAAATATATCTCGAAAACTCAATTACATTAAAAACCATGTAAAGCATCATTAGATAATCCTTTATAAATATGTTAGAGCAAGTAAACTTAGGTTTAGGTACTCTGAAAAATAAATAAATCCTAAGTCCAAAAAATATCATTTGCTTTAGTAGGGTTTTTAGGTAACAATTTTTCCCTACCGATTAAATTCAGGACCTTAAGTCTATAATAAACAAGTAAAATTTATAAATACCCACATGAGGTAAAGATTGCGAGGCGCAAATGACGCCGTTCTATTTGTATAAAGAACATTAACTTTAAATTCAGTAAATTTAAATGATTTACCTCTTCAAGGAATATAAGAATCTAGTTAATCAAATCAAAAAAAAAATATCATTTGCTCATCTGCCCTGATGATGGACGTTGTAACGCTGTCCGAAACGTTAGCTAAAGGAGGAGGTAGCAAGACACGGCATAACACCCCAAAAATCATAACAAAAAAAAATAAATGTGTACATATGAATAATTTTGTATATATTACGATTGAACAATTTCAAAACAAGACGATATTTTACAACAATTATTTATATAATGGTCTTTGAACAGTTGTAAGCCGAGTATTTGTTGGTAAAAACGATAATAACATTTGTTACTCACTGAGTCAATGTTACGAGTACATTATTCATGACGTGGACTTCTCTAGTAAAACCACGTAATGTAAACCAATACTGGTAAACATTTATTATCAAGTATGACTCTAGATTTACACGGCCAAAAGTATTTTCGTTATTTGTTTTTGGGGTGTTGTGCCGTCTTGCGCTATCTCCTTATTGAGCTAGCGTTACAGTATCCGAACGTTGGCTAAAGAAGGAGGTAGCACAACACGGCGTAACACCCCAAAAACAAATAACAAACATTTATTAGCAAGTTTCATTTGAAATACTTAAAGGAATTTATGTAATTTATTTTTGGGGTATTGCGCTCCCTTCTTCTTTAGCCAACTTTTCGGACAGCGTTACAGTGTCCATCATCAGGGCCGATGAGTCTGCCATCATGATGCCTCACTGATGATCTCACTCATCTGCCCTGATGATGGACACTGTAACGCTGTCCGAAACGTTGGCTAATAAGGAGGTAGCGTAACACGGCGTAACATCCCAAAAATAAATTACAAAAATACTTTTGGCCGTGAAAACCTAAAAATCGTACTTAAAGGAATTATTATTCTTTTAAAAATGTTTAATTACGAACAAGTACTGCTGTGTAATTTTTATACAGGGTTTTTAAATAAGAGGTGTTATTTTGATATTCAAAGAAAAATGCCGTTTTTTAATAGAAATGATCATATGTTTATTTCAGTATAAAGAAGAAGATATGCCGTTAATAGTGAAAAATAACATCAGGCAAATGACCACCACGACCACGCTTACAGGACCATATCCTTTTCATGAAAATTTCCATAACCAAATCGCAAAGTGGCTGCCTTATGTCTTCGATAGCCTCACGAATTCCATCTTTAAGGTCTTGAATGGACGCTGGGCCGTTGGCGTAGATCTTCTCTTTTACGTGGCCCCAAAGGAAGAAGTCACAAGATCTCGGTGGCCTATTGTGATCACCTCTTCGAGAAATAACACGGTCCGGAAACTTTTCCCGTAAAAGATCAATGGTTTCGTTGCTTGTGCGGTACGTAGCGCCGTTTCGTTGAAAGTAAACGTTGTCCAGATCAATACCCTTTATTTGCTGCTGTGTAAGTATTATTTACAGATTGTCTAAGTTATTTTATTTTATTTTAGTCAAATTTATATCTCATATTCCCGAGTCAAGAAGTTTCCTGTCCGGACACCAGAAAAAAATGTGATCGATTGACAGTTAGTTTGTTTTATCAGCCTCTGCCAGTTACAAAATAATATAATAAGCTATAAGTTGTTATGAATTATAAGAAAAAGGAAAGGAATAATAGGTTAAAGTGACAGCTAGGAATGTACGCCAAGATAAGGATGAGCGTACGCTGAGACATCGGTCGCGCTGCATGTTCAGCGCAGTTGTGGAATGTATGAGAAAAATGCACGCCTCAGCGTATTCCATACAACACAAAAACCAAAACTATCTTGCGCTGAACATGCTGCGCGACCGATGTCTCAGCGTACGCCCATCCTTAGGGTTTGCGGTACTTTACTATTTGCTCCCAAATCCTAGGAGAAATGTTGTGACAGTACCAACAATGGTAAATAATTGGGTTGGGATATTTAAGCTCAGTTTAAATATTTAACTACTTGGTTTTATGCTGTTGTTATTCATAGTTCTATGAGCTATGGTCTTGTAAGACCTTGTAACCTTTCCATTAAGTCTCTTTCAACGGAAGCAATCTTCCCACCATGCTTTCCATTGATACGCTTGGAGTTACGCTGGGTGACCAGCTCAACCACGGGGGCTCCATCGGAGCCAGTATCAAGTTATTCTCTCAGAAGGTTTGTATTGTACAAGGCCCGTAGATACCAACAGCAAATGCGCACCACCGTAAAGGCAAATAAATTACGGCACCGTAAATTTGGCAGCCACCTGGAGCCCCAAATTATCTGAAAAAATCTTGACTCTGTGCAGAAACGAGCGGTCAATTTGAAAGATTCCTTTATCTTGAAAAGCGGATAACAATCTTTAGAAGCACAGGCGTCATCAGGTAAGTAAGCTGTCTTTGTTCTACCAGTAATACAATGGAAGATGCTCTGATGAACCATCGTCATTGATCCCTTCAACACCGCCAAAATCGGGAAACACGCCAAACGCACCCAACATATGCATAGGTTGACTACATTACAATAAAACCTTCTAAACACCAAAAGATAAAAATTAAACATTTAACTAAAAAGATTAAACAAATCAACAACCCAGAATTGTTTACTGTAAAGGTATCAATACATGGGTCGACCATGGAAGGCCACTACAATAAGTAAACAGTTATTATTCCTTTATTTACTGGATAAATGAAACAAACAAACTATTAAGTAATATCATTGAAGAAGAAGATAGCACTTCTAATAATCTAAACGAAAATATGAAAGAGAACAAGGTCGCAACTGGGACACGAACCCAGACCTATCGTCTAAGCGAGACCGGCGCGTTAATCAATATCGATATTGCCACCTTCTCTCAAACCGTCATATTTGTTAATCTAATATTACAAATTTTAGAATTAACAATATTATCTTCAACTCATTGTTTTTTTTCATATTATGGGCAACTAACTACTCTAAGAATTGGTTTGTGACCTGAATAGCGTCTCGGAAATACATATCCGAATTTATTCCCACGGAACTACTGCTTCAAAACTTATAAAAAGAGATTTTTTTTAATACTAAAATGAATATTAAGTAACATTTTGTTTTATTATGAGGGTTTTTTAACTTTTTTTGTTGAAGAGTTAATGATTATTTAAAGTTTTTTTTTATTTTTATCAAACTCTTCCAAACAGCCTTGCAAGGAACAAGGCTCCATACAAGGCCGATGTGTAATAAATCAGTTGCTTAACTTAAAACTAACGTTGTGACAAAATATCTGTTTATATTTAAACTACATAAAAAGGTCTTTCATCAACATAAAATCTTCCATCAATTTTTTGATTGGCCTCACAAGGAACCGTTGGCTTTCCTAGGAACACTACTGATATTTTAACTAAAATGGAAATAAAGTATTAATTTATTTCTTTGATACCATCGAAAATCCTTTAAAGCCAAAGCAGGGTAAAAAAGTTTTAAGAAAATAATAGTTTATTTAATTGAAAACTAAGTTTTGCTCGCGCATTATAATTTTAAGGTCGAGGATCAAAGTCAACAAGTCGAGGGGGTGCACCGATAATATTATTAACTAGTGGTCGCGCAGCGACCATAATCGAAATGTTTTTTTTCGAAATTTGACCATAATCGTAATGTTTTTTTATGAATAATTTAAAAAAAATATTAGCATTCTGCACTACTTCTCTAAATAAACTATAAGTGCGCCAAATTTCATACTCCTCCATCCGCGAAATTTTCGTAAAAAGGGGTAGGTACAAAGTTTTTGCTTCACGTATTAATATATAAATAGATAGATAGCTAGGCCCCATTGACTCGTCGCCGCGTCAGTGTCCTTATGTTCGATGAGTGTTAGTGTGAGTAGAAGGATTTTGTCTTCGCACGGCAATATCTACGAATTTTTAATAATTGACCTTACAAAGAGGTTTTATATGAAAAAGGCCGCTTGTGTTTTTTAAGGTAAAGTGGAAAACTAACTTAATGTGGAAGGGGAAGTGGGAAATATCTGAATATGCAGATCTGGTCAAGCATTACAAACAACGTATCGTCTTACATTTATATTTATACATGATACGACGCTAGCGACGATTCGAAAGAATTTACTTGCGTGTTTTCGATATCATTATACGATATTGCTCTTTTGACTTGACGTTAAACCAATATGATGTGGACAAAGCGATATTTAATTACTTGCGCAGCCTCTCATAGCATACCACCGCACCACCATCGTAGGCGGATATTGATTGAATATCCAATGGAAAGCCCGAAACGCCGGCGCGCCGCCATGCCACTTGACTATGAAGATTTCGCTCACTAAATTACAGCGTTAAATACGTTGAATTTTAAATGGGGTCGCATAACAAAGCTAAGACAAGGAGCGAAAGGTTCTTAGGTCATTTTGTATACAAAAACACTCTTCCATAAATACAATGGCGTAAGATATTGTTCCGGAAGAAAGCGGCTTTCAATGTTGCTATCGAAATTGATAAATTCTCGTACTTGAGTGGAGATGTTGGCTAAATTTCAGCCAAAAATAGAACTAATTGTACTCCAAAACAGAAAGATATGTTTGATTAGTTTATTATATATCATTGACGAAGAAGATAACACTAATAATCTAAACGGAAATATAAAAGACACAGAAAAAAGTTTATCAAATCTTTGAATCCTACCCAGAAACTTAACCTCTGACTAAAATAACATATTTTGTAAAATGCTATGACATTGGTAGAAAAGATTGATAACAAATTAATAAACGTCTCAGATATCATTCTCAGATATCAGATGATATTATAAAGGAGTCTCAGATCTTCATTTCAGGGCAATTTCAGTCAAATCATAAACAGGTGTTGCAATATTAATAAAGTTGAGTGAAAAATTATGTTACAAAGACCAGCAGGAAAAATACGTTTGGCAGGCCACAGGAAAGATGAAGGAAGAATTAAATTGATAAAATGGGTAAAAAGTCCCAAAACAGGAAATATTTTGAAGACGGGAAGGAAGAAAGCCTAAACCCAGCAATGAGTAGACGGCTAAAAAAGAAGACGAAGTTAAACCGTGATGCTAAATTCCATTAACCAGAGTAAATGGCATTGCAAATTTTGATGATATGTGGAAAAATTATAGACGACCGAGGAGGTCCCATTTTTTCTGACTTGTTTAAGTGTGTTTCAATTGGCACGTAATTTGAAACAATCGTTGGCGCTACTGCAGCTGAAGGTCATGCCAGTTGTTGTCTATGCCTGCAACTTTTGATTAAAATGCCTAAACGTTGTATTCTGCATTTAAGCTCCTCTAGAATGTCTGGACGTAGGTTTCTAAATGATAAACAGTTGAACAACAAGCAAACAACAAGAATAATTGGATTTTCGCTATAAAAAGAGAAAAATGCAAATGGACAAAAAGTTGTCGTCTTTGCAATAAACGTTTTGTTCAAATCAACTACGTGATGTCTCTGGAATCTGTTATAATCGTCAGTTCAGTCCAATTTGACAAAAAAGAAATTTAATAACAAGTACAAGATCTAAATAAGCACGAATATACAAATATCCTAACCTCACTTTTCAACTTTCTTGGTCTGAACATATTTTTTTGCTGTCGTACGCCGACATTCTAAAATTAAAAGGAAAAACTTTATCATCGTCTTATTCTATTAAAAGTTTCTGTAGATGTAAATAGTAACACCATCTGAAATGTGTTGAGATCATGAGATCAACAACTGATTAGTAAGTAAATTATATGAAAACACGACACTTTGTAAACACCACTTTTTTAATAAAAAAAATATCAACAATTTCGAAACCAATGGTTTCTTCAAATACGTTTTTAGATTTTCACGGTCAAAAGTATTTCCGTTATTTATTTTTGGCGTGTTATGCTGTGTTGCGCTACCTCAGTCTTTAACCAACGCTTAGGATAGCGTTACAGTATCCATTGTCCAGCGTTCATCATCTGCCCTGATGATGGACGATGTAACGCTATCCAAAACATTGGCTAAAAAAGGACGGAGCGTCACATGGCGTAACACCCCAAAATAAATAACGACGATGGTTCCTTGAAATCCTCACAATAATATCTTTTAAATCGTATTGCACATCTATCATGTCATGCAAAAAATGAAACCAAACTAGCGCCATCTGCTTCAAGCTTTCCAGATAACCTGCCATTCAATTGCGTTGTTACAAAATATATTATTAAATCTAATAAACGTTGGCAATCAACTATAGTCCTTATTATGCTCCAAAGACAGTTCAAAATCAAACACGACGCTGAAAGGTTGTAAAACACAAATGTCTATAAATCCCGTCGATCGCGATAAAGCAGAATGTGGTTTGCCAAACATTATGTTCCTAAGTAAACCAATCGTGAGCAATTAAACCGTGCACACAAATTCAAAAACACCTGTATTGTACGAACTACCAACAGTCGGCTATAATGTGTTGTGGTTGAGCACAATTATTAAAGGAGGCAATGTCATTAACGAGAAATCTTTTAACGTGATAATTTGGTGAATGATTCGTCGAACAATGGGGGAAACTACGAATCATATCAAAAGTTTTATTTACTGATTTTAAATTGACAAGTAAATAATGTGTTAAAAATGCGTGCATGAAGAAGAAAAACTGTTTTCGTAAATTTAAAACGTTTTGTCGATAAGCTTGATTAACAAAATTAAAACTATTTGCGTTGATTGAAATTGTTGATTTTCATTGCGAAATTTAGACGTCAAAAACGCTTAAGAAAACTGAAGCAGTCCGTGGAAAATCCGTGAAATAATCTTCCATTAAAATATAACGACGTGTAATAAAACGGTTGATAAAAAATTGTGCGACAAGCCTGTGGAAGCGTTAAATAGTAATTAACTTTATTATCCAGTAAATATGATTGCCTTCTTATCAATGGTGACATTGACGTGGTTGTTTTTGCAATCAGTGTTCATTGGCAAAGCATGGAGCCAAGATATAGCAGGAGGTACGGTGGTGCAAGTAAGCCAGGGTAAACTGTTAGGATTGAAATTGAAATCTGTCTATCAGAAAACACCCTATTACTCGTTCCAGGGTATTCCGTTTGCGGAGCCTCCCATCGGGGAACTCAGATTTATGGTTGGTAGACAATTTTTTACTTTAAAAAAAAAAATATGTATTCCTGTGCTCGCAATATTTTACAGATTATAAGTAAGAATAAGAAAGAAATATACTTTAACTTGTTTAAATATTATAGCGCTTCGTGAAAATCTCAGAGTTGTGGTGATTTTGTAGGTAGTATTGTTGTGCATTCATTTTACAAGATTTTGGTCGGCCGCACACGTCCGATTTTTCCATCCGATAGTCTGATCAGACTATCGGAAGGCCTTTGCGTCATACATTTGTTGAGAAAGCCCGCACACACCGATCCGATAATCAGATCTTCAATCAATCAATCCGACTTTCGGATTGGACAATCGAGGAAAGGCGTGTGCCAGGGCCGATAGTCGGATCGGTCATGTGCAGGATTTTCTCAACAAATATATGGCGCAAAGGTGATAGTCTGATCAGACTATCGGAAACGACTATCGGATGGAAAAAACAGACGTGTGCGGCCGACTTAAAGATATTTTAGTAAAAACAAGAAAGAATTACAGAATGATGACGTGTGGGTAATGTACATGATTTAAAAATATATTATAGGGTTTAGTGAGTACCAGGAAACCGACATACGGATACATAGTTATTATTGAAAAATAGTGTCTCGAGAAAACCTTGAAAAAGAAGAAGACACGATAAAAGAAAAAAGTAAAATATGGAGTAACCGTTCGTTAAAATGAAAGCAGTGATGAATTGCGTAATATCTAAGTTTTTTAGTAGGCGTGTTTGGTGGTTTATTTGTAAAGGCACTGGTTTTATTTGCTGTTTGAAGTTGCATTGAAATGCAGATTTTATATTGGAAGACGTACAGTAGTACAGATTTAGCATACAGTTGTCTTATTGTCTTGACGTCTAAGATTCGTAATTTTCTTACGAGGTTGTATATAAAGGTATATGTAGGAGTTCAATTGATACCTTCAGTATTTTTTCTATTGGGTCTAATGCTAAGTTTATTGCACTTCCCCAAGCTAGTATGCCATAAATGACAATGGGTTTACAAAGTGCAACAATGTGATCCTGTAGTATCTATTGTTATGGCTTCCTGATTCTTGTCGTTCATTAGTCTTTTAAGTACCTGGTCAACACTCTGCAGAATTAAAAAGTGTTAAACTATCTTAAAAGTTGCGAAGCTAAAATGTCAAAGTTTTTTGAATTACAAGCTAATTTTTGTTTTACTCCACGACTAGATGTTTTTAATACTATAACAGGCTAGTAAAAACTAACTACTAGTTTTCGAGTTTCAAGTTCCACTTTCCTCAACTTAGATTATACGAAATTACTAATGAAACGGTGTAACTTTGTTCAGGCTTAGTTTGGTAACTGTTAGTTAGAACGGTTTACATCTCATTGACAAAGACACATTGTACAAAAACCAATTGGCATGTTGATGAGAATTAAAGTAAAGTATAAAGTTTTCTATTTGAAATTGTTCCGGTACAAAATATCTTATTTCATAAATATTTTATTTTTGAGGTAGGTACCAATATTGTTATACAAAAAAATAGAGTCAAAATGACGGGCAAAAGCAATTATAAGGATGGGCGTACGCTGAGACATCGGTCGCGCAGAATGTTCAGCCCAAGATAGTTTTGGTTTTTGTGTTGTATGGAAGTGTATGGAGACGTGCATGTTTCTCGTACATTCCACAACTGCGCTGAACATGCTGCGCGACCGATGTCTCAGCGTACGCCCATCCTTAGCGTTTTCTCCGTCTTCAGTCAACATTTCAAACGTAGTTACAGTGTCCACAGTCAGAGCAGATACGTAGATTGTGGTGAAATATGTAGAAGTTATATCATATCAGGGGCGTTAATCCTTCTAGGGCCGACATTTATTTTTAACAATTAGTGAAATTAATATCGTTTCGGTGTTTAGTTTTGGGTGTAGTCGTTAGGTACCGAATGCCAAGAAATATTAAGCTTAGCCCCGTTGTCCCTGTTATTGACTTTTTTATGTGGATTTCAAACACATCCGTCATCGTGCTTGATGCGTTTTGGGTATTCCAAGGATTTTAGAAGCAACAACCGTGGCGATGAATTTTTAAGGCACCAGCCCAGTGTAAATTTTTTATTAAAATTTTTTATTTGTTTCATTTTCTGAATGATGCATTTGTTAAGAATCCTCTCAGAGACAGCATTTTGTTTGAAACAGTTTGTATCTTGAATTATTCTTCAGAAAAACTTTGGACGCGGTTTTCTAAAAACTATTTTTTTAAACCCGGTTTATAAGTTATTAAAAAACCTTACTTTCGATTTGCGTGTACCAAGTCTAAAACTATTCTCATTATTAACTAACTATACTTATTTAAAAATCCAGTCTCTATGACACCACGTATAGATTTTTATATAAAGAGCCCCCTACTATTTTTTTGATGAATCTGCCATTTTTTTAAAGATATCAGTACTCCCATACATAATGTCATAGACTTACTTATATGTTAAGTTTCTTAATATATTTTTATTTTATTTTTCTGATGAACCGTATGGCTTAATCGCTAAACCACCAAGCAGCAATTTCGTTGGAGTGTTGCGTTGAAAGCGGCGTACACGGCAAACTATACATTGGATTCGAGTACAAAAAATTGTATGCAGTCATATATGCAATTATATGTGTATATTGAATATGTGTTTTAATTAAAAAATTCCATTCATCGTTTGCTTTAAAATAATTACAAAAATTGACCCTTTTACAGCCCACGCACCGTGGGCTGCCCCTTAACTGCACCCTATTTTTCAAAAAGTTGGCAAATAGGAGTAAACGCAACACGGCGTAATAACCGAAAAATTAATAATCTATACTAATATTATAAACGCGAAACTGGGTGTGTTTGTTTGTAAAGCTTTCACGCATAACACAATAAAACGACTTTCGACGAAAAATTCTTTCACCAATATAAAGCTAAATTATATGCGAGTACTTTATGCTGTATATAATGGTAAGCTCTGGCTTTATCAAATTAAAAATATTAATATATTATATCTATTATACGTTTTCTGTACCTAAGAAAAGCGAGTTACTGCTAAGCAAAACAAATCGTTGCCGTGGAAAACAAATCGTTGCCGTGAAAAACAAATCGTTGCCGTGAAAAACAAATCGTTGCCGTGAAAAACAAATCGTTGCCGTGAAAAACAAATCGTTGCCGTGGAAAACAAATCGTTGCCGTTAAAAAGAAATCGTTGCCGTGGAAAACAAATCGTTGCCGTGGAAAACAAATCGTTTCCGTGAAAAACAAATCGTTGCCGTGAAAAACAAATCGTTGCCGTGAAAAACAAATCGTTGCCGTGGAAAACAAATCGTTGCCGTTAAAAAGAAATCGTTGCCGTGGAAAACAAATCGTTGCCGTGGAAAACAAATCGTTGCCTTTAAAAAGAAATCGTTGCCGTGGAAAACAAATCGTTGCCGTGGAAAACAAATCGTTGCTGTGAAAAACAAATCGTTGCCGTAGAAAACAAATCGTTGCCGTGAAAAACAAACCGTTGCCGTGGAAAACAAATCGTTGCCGTGGAAAATAAATCATTGCCGTGGAAATTTGTTTTCGCGGGAGAATATATTATAAATATATTTGCGGGAAATTTTATAGGGAGAAAAAAATTCTTTATTAAATAGCATAACAAAGCATGCCAGGTACCAGCCAGTAAAAGTAATAATTGGATAATTTGTAGAGCGCGGTTTTTGTGAAAAATCACTTCAATGACGCTGAATTAATCACGATAATAATTTTGGCCGTTTTAATCTACCATTTTTTCCAATTTTTTGGTCGTATACAGAAAACATGTGAAATATGCGTGATTTTTTTTGTGACTAACCAACAAATTAAATAATTAATACATTCTTTGTGTACCATCGGTGTTCCTAGAATATTGCGGCTTTCAGCCACATAATATAAAGTTTATTGAAACCGCACATACTTTTATCGCATTTATGCGCGAAGGCTAAAAGGTTCTTATCGAATACTTAAATCGTAAAATGCTTTTAAAATAACAAACCTTGTATTTTCTCCTACCTCAGCCTTAACCTGTTTATGCTCTCGCACTCTTTTTGACAGCTTTCTGAGAGGTGGATCCCCCGTCTCTCATTTCTCAGTTCTTCCTTCCACCTTTCTTTCTTTCTCGAGCAAACAACGTTTAAATATTAATCCGTTTTTTCCACCTGAGACTTGTTTACATTTCTTCATGTAAAACGGTTTAACGCCTTCACTGGATAATGGTCGCAGATTTGACGAAAAACATTTGTAGAACGCATCTTTTTTGACATGAGAGAATTCAGCATTCTATTTTTTTAATCCTTTTTTTATAATCAGTCAAAGAATCAGTCTCCTTAAATGGAAGCAATTTTCCCGACACGCCTTCTTTTTCTAACTCTAAGCTGGACGTACTGTTCAGGTTATACGCAAATACTTTAAAAGTACACAACTGCTAACCCTGTACAAATTGAGGGTGCCTCCTACTGTTGAATTTGGCAGCCATCTCTGGTCTGAAGCCCCGAAATACTTAAGAAAAGCCCTTGACTCTGTGCAGAAAAGGGCGGTCCGCTTAATAGATTCCCCTATCTTAACGCGGATTGCAATCTTTAGAGCACAGGCGTCAGTAAGGTATTCTGTCTTTGTTATACCGGTATTACAATGGAAGAAGCTCCGGGGAACCAGTATCACTGTTGCCCGTTGCACCGGAGCATAGTCAGGAAACTTGCCATACGCGTACCCAACATACATTTTATTTAGACGTCTAAATTTTTTTTAAAAAATTTCCACCTGAATAAAACCATGACTGTAATAAACGATAATTTCCTTGGCTGATGAGCGTTAAACTGGCGCCGTAATAATAGTTTTCAAATGTAAACTAGTTCACGAACATCTATTTAGGGTTATGAAAAATATATATTTCTTTTAATTTCAGCCCCCCCAAACTGCTAGAAAATGGGATGGCACGTTCAATGCAACAAATGATGGAGTCAGATGTCCTCAAGAAGATCCTTTAATGGACAGATTTCCTAGTGGAGATGAGGACTGTCTCATTCTAAATGTCTACTCACCAAGAATTCCTAAAGAATCCAACACGTCATCCACACTTCCAGTAATGTTCTGGATCCACGGAGGTGGTTTTGCATCAGGGTCTTCCAGCACTATACTCTTTGGCCCTGATTTCTTCATGGACGAAGATATCATCTTGGTCACAACAAACTACAGACTTGGAGCGCTTGGGTTCTTGAATACCGGGGACGAAGTAATACCTGGTAACATGGGACTCAAAGATATTGTCCTAGCCCTCAAATGGGTGCAAGAAAACATCCACGTTTTCAATGGTGATAAAAACAAAGTCACTATATTTGGTAATAATGCAGGAGGAACAGCAGTTTCATTACTGATGCAATCTCCTCTAGCAACTGGCTTATTTCATAAAGCAATCTGCCAAAGCGGAGTTTTTGAACTTCCTCAACTGTTTTCAGACAATCCTAGAAAAAGGGCATTCAATCTAGGCAGATTGTTGTATAAGAATTCAGATACCTCTGAAGAGTTGTTGAAGAACTTGAAAAAGGTAGAAGCAAGTGAGATAGTTAAAGCCACCCCAAAAACATTTGATAGCACTGAAGTAAGAGATGGTCAGAAAAGTATTCTACCATTTGGACCGTCAGTTGAAAATGTTACAAAAGGTGACGAAGCTTTCCTAACAACATCTCCAGATAAATTTTACGGTTCAAACTCAGTCAGCACAAACATACCGTTGATGATTGGGTTCAACTCACGAGAAGCAATTATGTTTTTAAGAACTTTGATAAACGATCCAGAAATTTTAGCAAAACTAAACTACAACTTTCAGTTTTCAGTTCCTTTGAGAGGTTTGGAATTTATTTTCAACTCTGACGAATACAAAAATGTTGCCGAGAAAATCAAACGATTTTACTTCCAAAATGGAGTAATTACTGACAAATCGATGAGCGAGTATGTGGATTACGTTTCAGATGGAATATTTTATCCGATTCACAAAATGTTGACACGCCACTTGAAAGCGTCTTTTGCCAATACATATTTCTATCGGTTCTCCTTCGATGGAAGTCTAAATTTTTTCAAAAAATCTATATTAAAAAATAGCAACAATATCAAAGGAGCAACGAACGGCGATGAAATCTGTTATTTATTTAAATGTGAGAGACTAGAAGAGACTTATAAAGAACTTTTAGAAATTAATGAAAAACCAGACGAGCTTCACGTATCAAAGAGAATGGTGCATTTGTGGACAAATTTTGCCAAATTTGGGTGAGTTGAATAACCTTCTTTAGCATTGTTAAATTGTCACTTTTCACAATTATTTTTTACATCAGCTCCACACCGGAGGCTCTGAGAAAATAAAATCCCTCTAGGCCCATGTCATCTTTGGGAATGCTATGTGGAGGGTCTTTTTAGAGAAAGTTATGGGAATGATTAAGGTACGAGGGTTGGACATGAATCTGGGGGACAATGTATCTAGGAGTCCAGCTGGAGAGGACTAGATACTAACCTCTGCCTATCCAGCCCGTCACACAGTAGGTGGGCAAACGCGTTTGCCGCCAAGACCTGCACAAACCTCACCCCTCAAAACCGGGCACCCCTGATAAGTCATCAAATGTAGCAAACCAAAGATATACCAGGGGTGTTGGATATCCAAAAAATTGTTCCGGGGCAGCCGTACCCATACCCGCCTCCCAAATTGTGTTATTAATTATTTTATTTTTACTTTTTTCCTTTATAAATATAATCTCAGGCATTATTTTCTAACATTGATATTCTGATGAGTTTCTTTCATTTTTTAGCCAACATTTTGGACAGTGTTGTAGTGTAGGGTGAAATAATAATATTTTTTATCACGGCCAGATTATCACAGCCAGGTACATCCCTAACTTCCTTTACACAACCTTCCTCTTCCGTATCTCTTGCCTCTCCCCATTACCGTCAACCTCATATCATAAAATTGGGGATGCCATAGTCTCACTGTCTCAAAGCCGTTGGGAGCAGTTGGGACTGTTATGCAGTATACACAAAAAAATGTTATGACTGACTTAGTATCTTATAATTTTGATGCATTTATCACGCGTTTCGTCACAATTACACTTGCTGACATCATATATCGCCAAACCATTTGATCGAAATGAAAAGTTTTCCAGCCGATCCAAAAATTCGATTTTTTTTAAATTTAAAAATCATCCTTTGCATGTGGAGAATACATTCACAAAGTTATAGCCTCAAATTCGACTTTGAAATATATGTATGTAGTATGGAGCGTGCGCGTCAAGCAGGTAGAACGGAGAACAGAGCGGCTCGGTTACAAGGGGAAACTTTAAACTTCTTTTCTCGAAAACACATTTTCAAGTCGTTTGGAATCGTAGCTTATCGAAATTTCCCCCAATGCACTTCATTCAAAATCCAAATTAAACGAAATTAAATGATTATAATAGGACAAAGTTATTGCAAAATAAAGGCAGATTGTTTTGGTCAATTTCAACGCATTGAAAAAATGTCGACTGGACCCCCCCTCCTTAATGATAAATTTAAGCGGAGAACAGTCCGACTTATCGATCAAGAAAAACACCTACATTGCATGTATTATGTTTATCTTCATTCTATGTAGCCAGATGTTACCAAATTGTTTCAATATATACACGACATTTATGCCAACAAAACCTGCCCAAAAGATGAGAGATGTTAACATAAAACTATTTGTAAGTCAAAGGATGAAGCTACAAGTATTTGATTGATTGTTTTCAGAAACCCAACACCCCACAAGGACGAAACCCTCCACAATTTGGTATGGAATCCCGTTTCCCCGGGAGCCTACAACTTCTTGGATATTGACAAGGAGCTAATGATGGATGCCAATCCGGGTTCAAGGAATGTAGACTTTTGGGATGGAATCTTCGCTCGTTACTCAAAGGATTATTTGATTAAAACCGAGTTATAATGTTGTCCTACGAAGATAAATTTTTTACTAACTGTAACTCAATTTGTTAACTATTTCGTGAAAGGAAAGTGGCGATTAAATTGGCGTAAGTCGTTGGCTAATTTATTTGGGATAATAAAGGGTAACTCGTCAACAAGATTCGAAATGTTGTCAAAAGAGCTGTCACCGGGACCCAATACAAACCTTGGCCGACAAGACATCTCTTCACGAACATGTCGATTTGGTGGTAAATCAAAAATCGCATTTTTTAAATCGTTATGTAAAATGTGTTAGAAAAAATAAACCCAATTAAGAGGAATCACTATGTAGAATAATCTTTACTGTGAATTACAATAACCAAAAATATGCTTTTAATAAATTGAAGCTTTTACTATAGTTCCGCTTGAGTAGAATTGAAATAAAATTATTGTTAAGATGAAGCCATGCGAAATAATGCAAAATCATTTATTTTTGTTTTGAAAATTTGATCGCTTAGAAGTATTATAGATGCTTCAATTAAATACTGCGTGTAGAACATATCTTGGCCCTTAAAACTATCGGTATACCCTAAAAAAGTCTTTTAATAAGCCTAGGTATTAGGTCTATAAAAAAACACTTTCAAGTGCAAACTCTCCTACTTATAAACCCCTTTTCGGATATGATTGTATTATTTAATGTAGCAAATTCAGTTTATTTTATTTTGATTGCAAAAAATTGGTATTTATGTCCGAACTTTACAAAATAAATAATATATGCATGTTCGCGTTGTCATTTCATAATACGGCCGGCAGTCGACGAAATTGGATTTGACATGACGACGTGTCAGGACAAAAATTTACAGTTTCACCTCTCGAACGAGACCACTAGCGCTTCGCTACGACGTCAACCGACTGAACGGTGCGCATTAAAAAAATGAAGTTATGCTGCCTCAACCCTCATTAGCGTAAAATATTAAAACACGTTTTTCATTAGAAAACAATAAACGCATGTTAAAATCAATTTATAAAAATACAGTACAATGGCTAAGATTACTTGTGTCAGTTCTCCTTGACTAAGTTTTTTATTTCTTTTAAAATTATTTACAAAATAAATTAAAAAAAAAAAAACATTTTTGCTCTTGAAATCGAGCGTTTCCCCATTTCGTTTGCCAAAGCAATTTTTATGTCAATTTCCTATATTTGTGGCGATATACCCACTAAGAATATAAACATTTTTGGATCTTGGTTTCCTCCTAAGACGGTGGACTGTTTCGCGTTCTCAAAAATGAAGAAAAATATGTTTTTTAAATGTTTTGATCGCCTAAAAGTTTTAATATTGAAGATTTAAAAATAAAATATTGCAAGCAGAATGCATACCGATCTTTAGTTTTATCCGGTAGTTTTTATGCATATTTTTATAAACCTAGAAAAAATGAAAGTAAAAGGGCTGTTAAATTTTAAACACTGTAAAAATGTAGAAAAGTTTAGGGTTTACCTATTTTCTTTAGTGCACTTAAGATATCTGTTAAAAAAATGAATGCCTAATCTAACACTTTTGCCATTTTTTTAATAGGATCTTATGTTTTTAAAATGATTTAATAACTTCATGGATTGCCATAGAATGTTAAGAGGATACAGGGTCGCAGAGAAATTTGAACAATATGCATTTTACCAAACTGTTTCTGTCACTGTCGCTCTTACTCTTCTGAATACTGAGCGACAGAGATAACTGCACCTAAGGCTGATGATACCTAAATAAAATCATCAAAATCGAGGTTTTGTTTTCCTCATTTTTCTCCTCCAAAACTGAACCGATTTTAAGATCTTTTACTGTGATAGACAAAAATACTCTATGTCCGTAAGTATTGCTTTTTTAAAAAGTACGTTGTACACTTCGACCAAGGGGTATACTAGGTCAATGGTTGTACAGTTTTTAAACTCAATTTCTGTTGATGGCTTTCAAATCCGATATTGGAGGATCAATATTTGGAGGGTCCTAACTCCTTTAAAGCGTAACTTATCAAAAAATTAAAACGTAACAAACTGTATCATACTGTGTCACAACGTGTCATCTATATTATGTTAAACAAATTGCAGTAGTGTCAAAATCCAAAGAGAAAATTGGAGAATACGTTTGAATGGACATGTTTCTCTGTTAAATCCTATTCGACTCCACCATCCTTTCCTTTGTGACAACCGTAAAACAATCCATCGTTATTTATTATCGTTATTAATCATGTAAAAGCCCTCTGGGCGTCAAATAAATAAATAAATAATAAATTTATTTTTAAGTTATTACGCCTCTCTCCTTCTTCAGCAACGCTTCAGACAGCATTAGCACAGTGTCCATCATTGGGGCAGATGTGTAATCACTCTGATGATGGACACTGTAATGCTGTCTTACATTGTCTTAAGAAAGAGGTAGCACAACACGGCATATTACCCCAAAAATAAATCATCCTAATACTTTGTTGGCAGTGAAAATCTCAAACCTCTCCGTCTGCATCAAACAAAAATGATTAGTGCTGAATGTATCTAAAATGTATTTGTGTAATATAAAATTAAATATTTTGTAACATTTAACTAACTACTCCTATTTTAACATTTTATTACTGTTATTCGACGTGTATTGTGTTTGTAAAAGCCCTACAGGCTTTCAAGAAAACACAAAAGTCAAAACTGCATTTTGACATTTGGCTTACAGTAAACTGAAGTTGAATAATATTCATATTGTGATGCTTGTAAAAATTTTATGTACGATTATACGATGAAGTAAATCTTTAAACAGATGTTTTATTGACCACTAAAAATTTGAAGGTTATCGTCTATCATCTGTCATGTCAATGTCATCTAATAATAACTAATCGTGGTTTCATCACCTTTCTTATTTTATGTGTAGGTGTTTGTTAAGTTTTAGGATTATCACAGACAGAATGGTAAATAACGTTTATATTGCGTTTTGATTATGATGTCTACAGAATTAGTGTCCGATTTAAAGCATTTTAATTAACCAGTAAAGAATGATTTGAACTATTTAATCATTGACAAACAATATAAAATCAACAGATATCAATTAAAAATGTAAATAGAAGGAGACATGGAAAATAAAAAAATTTGATAGTCGCAACTGGGTATTGAACCAAGATCCACTGTTTTACCGGAACAACACTCTCCACTGTGTCTTAGTAGCTCTATTACAAGTGGTTTTTTTTTCAGGTTATCTCCATACCAGGCCCTGAGGAAAAAAATCCACAAGGGCATATGTCAGCTTTGAAGATGCTGTGAGGGTCTTTTTAGGGAGAATAAAGGAGGGAAGTTTTTTTTTTACATGAGCTCCACACAGGAGGCTCTGAGGAAAATAAGGTTCGTTTGATTTGTCTTAGTGTAAACGAAAAAGTCACATCCGTGGTGTGAAATGTAGTTTTCGGCATAAATACGAAAATATTTGAATTAAAAATTTACTGACAACAGTTATAATTTAGAAAATAATGATCCATTCTACAATTATGATTTTTCACGGGACTGCGTTAGTACTCAGTAATACAATTTGGCTGCGACATGAATTCGATTGCAATTATAGGAAAAAAAAGTTTTCAATAACTGTTCGCCACTGAAAAGAGAGCCACGAACGGTTCACGAAAATTCATCGCTTCACCACTGGTTAATCTGTCCCACCATAAGCAAGCAGTACACCATTCGGGTCTTTGTTTGATGTTGAGGTCAGAAAAAGGATTGACCTTTGGTTTGAGTTGACCTCGGACCAGCCCGGCTTTGAATGCTCAGGGAATAATAAGGGATCGTGTCGGGGGATTTGCCCTATACGCTTTTCATGTAAAGGCTCTGACTCTGGGATCCTTGTCATCTACGTTTCTACAATGTATACGTGGAGAATTGGGAATTACGTGGCCTTCCATGGAAGACTGACAGACGAGGGACTATTTTTTATGAAAATCTAAATCTTATAATGGGTGAGGTTTGTCTAGGTCTTAGCGGCGGGTGAGTCTGCCCGCCGACTACGTGGCGGGCCGGATTGAGAGAATCTGGTTGAGGTAGCTTTTTGTTAGGTTAGCTCTCCAGCCGGGCTTCCTCCATCCATCGCCTTGCAACGCAGTTGGGGGGTTGGATTCTCACGTCCGTCACTCCTGAACACACTGACTCCCAGATTCCCACCCAAATTTCATACCCTTTTCCTTCACAGAACTCACTTAAAAAAACCCTCCACACAGTACTATCTAAAACGACGTAGGTGCTGCGATGAATTATTTACTTCAGGACGTACTGTGTGAAGCTAAAGTAAAAACAAAAAAAAATCAGACTTATACACAGCTAACAATTAACTAGGTTTTGAGACTTATAAGTCTTGTTATAACAGGTGATTTACATCGATGACTTATTAATAGCTCGTGATTTACAACTAAGACTTATCTAAACAGTTAGCAACTATACTAACTACTGTAGTCATAAAATAATATCAATGGCTTCAGTTTTAAATCATAGTTGTAACTCATAGTTATAAATCACGAGCTATTTATAAATCTTACATATAAGTCAAAATTTTAAAGTTTCAGTAATTAGTTGCTAGCCGTTTATAAGTCTTAGTTTGTAAGTCACTGATTATAAAACTTAGTTGTAAGTCACGAGCAATTTATAAGTCGTCCATGTAAGTCACTCGTTTTAAGTCTCAATACCTGGATAATTGCTTGCTGTGTATAAGTCTAGGTGGTAAGTCACTGGGTTGTAAATCGTAGTTATAGGCGTTAGTAAGTTCGTCGTTGTAAGTCTCGCAGTTATTAGTTAGTTATTCCCGGTTGTAGTCTGCGTTGTGATGATAGCACTGATGGCAGCGAACTTCCAATAGGAGAGGACATCAGAGCAAGAATATTGGAAGCTTTTAATGAAATTCCAAACTCCTCGAAATCCCTTCATTATCTTTTTTTTTTAAAGAAAGACAAACATTTTCGGGTTACGAATAACCCAACAATGCTTGAAAATCTCCTGCTACCACCACAATAAGAGGAAAATGCTGCTTGGTGAATCGTGATGGAGGACTTAACCAGGCAAGGAATTGAACACGCGACGCCTTGGTGGGACCCAAACCCCGTGGGAGATCCCACGAAATTTGTTATGCTCCGAAGCCGAGAACTTCTGCTTATCAGAATGCGACATTAAACAGAGTAAATCAACTGCTTAACGATTCTGCTGGAACATCGAAATATTCAAAGTCGCCTACATAAATTTCAGTAACTATCTTTTGACGTACGTCACAACATAGTGAAACTGCCCTCATGCATTTTTTTCTATTTTTTTTTAAATTTTATTATCTTCTCCATAATATTTTAGTGTATAACTGTTTTATGGAGAACCTGAAAAAAAATTAATTAATAGTAAGGAAAATTATTTACTTCCTGCTTCTCAATATGTTCACAGGACCTAAACAATACAACACATTAAAATACGTCATTAGCAGCATGTCATTATCAAACAATTAAGAAAATATTTACAATAGAGAATATTTATAATAATATTGAGAGAATATCCCACAGAAGAAAGAATATATTGTCACAATTACTTCGCCAGTAAATCGGTTTAACCGTAAAGTACCATGAAAATTGAAATGGGAGAAAAATATAATCCTATAAATAAGTCGTCTAAACGTGGCCTTACCACAGTTTGAAAATGGCCTTGAATGCCTGAACAGATGTCACAATATAAAAAATATAAAAATTTGCCCAATTTAATAATAACGTTGTTCAATTCGATTTACATTAAATAAAAAAAAACAATGTAACCCGTACAAAATATCTATTTACCAAAAGTTTTATTAGAAGTTACTATGTACGTTATTAACTATTCTATCCACGTAGCTGTAAGAAATAGAAAATCCCTTGAGCCAAACCTTTTGTTCTGGAAACAGTTTTTTGCATGGTAGTAAAAAGATTTTGAATTTGAATTTCAAATGTATTTTACCTTCAGAACGTGTTTACTATAAAACGTTTGCGTAGTTTTTGCAAAACAAAACCTTATTCACAAAATGGTTCAAAAGAGTGATAAAAAGACGTATAAATATTAGTTTATGTATTCTAGCAAGTAAAATAGAAACTGACATCAAATTTATTATGTTCTCACCATATTATTATTAAATTAGTGAAAAATATATATTTGCCGCAAATTAGGTGATGGATCCATGTTCTCCTGACTGAAATCCACCTTTATTGAAATACTAGTTTAAGTGTGCAAAATTTCAACAAGTGTAATCAAAATTTTACTATAAAGCGTGTGAAAGGGAGATTGGGGTTGGTTTTGAAATCTCATGTAGACAGTGATTTTTCCTTTGTTTTGAAAGTCAAGCGTGCAAAATTTCATCAATCTCGGAAGAAAACTGTAGATTTGTATAAAATCAAAGCCTGCCAAAGACACTTTATATTTTACATACAAGTTTATTACGTGAACAAAATATGAAGGCACCTCACTTACCGGCATTAACCGACTTTCCATGGAGTTTTTTGAAATCATTGAAATACAGCCATTTTTCCTCTTATTTTGAACGTTAAGTGTGCAAAATTTCTACAAGTATAATCAAAATTTTACTGTAAAGCGTGTGAAAGGGAGATGGGGGTGGTTTTCGACATCTCATGTAGACAGTGATCTTTCGCTTGTTTTGAAAGTCAAGCGTGCAAAATTTCATCAATCTCGTAGATTTGTATAAAATCAAAGTCCACCCGCCTGCCAAAGACACCCAATATTTTACATATAGTTTATTACTTATGAAGGCAATCTTATAGAAAAAACACATATTGAAAAGAATTTCAAACTTTTTTACATCACATTCCTCACAGGAAGCTTCGAGGAAAATAATTTCTCTCAAGGCCTATGGCATCTACGGTCGTGCTTTGTGGAGGGTTTACACACAATACGCATCTAACACGAAAAGCAGCGTACTGCTACAATGATTAAATTACATAAAATTACTTGCAAAAATACGTTCTTGTCATATTCAAGTGTTATCTGTTTACATGCAAAATGTACAAGCGCGTTCAATGCGCACACAAGAGACGGCACGTTTGTGTTAGTGCCGAAAAAGGCAGTGCCTTTGGGTGCAAAAACTAATATTCCAGCGTTGCTGAATGCAGTAAACAGCGCCATCTCTTGGTGCCTCTGTTAATTAGTATAACCAATGCAAAAATGATATTAATATGCGGCCGAAGTTGACATTCTTTCATAATATTTGAATGTTTTATTTTGAGGTATTATGCCGTGTGCGCATAATAACTCTTTAGCGCCTCCTTACAGTGTGCATCATCAGGGATGTGTGACATTTGCCCTGATGATGAACAGTTTAACGCAGTCCGAAACGTTGCCTATAGAAGGAGGTAGCACAACAAAGAATAATACCCCAAAAATAAAACACTATGGCCGTGAAAATATAAAAATATATCATTCATAATATTTTCCGTTTAATGAGACAAAAATGTGGACGTTTACGTTTCCAGTAATTAGCTAATAATAGTAATACGAATAAACGATACGGTATTTTGAATATTTGTTGTAAACAAACCTAACCAACATCGGCTATAACCAGCAGCTATGCCATTATTAATGGGGGGTTATCGGTGGCATTTTTATTTTCTATCTATAAATTTGCTGTTTTTCGTACTGCCTACTCCGATAAAAAAACGCCACTGCTTTCTGTTAACTAACAAAAAATACAGGTAACCGCTTTCAAATGTTGCTAAAACTGGTGGCTTTTGCAAAAACAGGTGGTTTTGCAAAGAAAACCACTGTATAAAATTTCAATTTGTATCAGAACAACTATCTTCTCTTTTAACTTTTGAAGATTTTTCCAACCAATGTAATATAATAATATTTGTCCCAGTTATCTTTTTTATTTTTCCGTGTCTTCTCCTCTTTCATATTTCCGTTTAGAATGTTAGTGTTATCTTCTTCTCGAATAATATATTAGATTGATGGGAATAACCTTCAAAGTTATAACAAGAGAGTTGTTCTAATAAAAATTGAATATTCATTTAGACTTAAAAAAAATTCGAAAGGTATTTCGTATAAATAAAAATCGGATATATTTATTCGAGACACTATATAGTTACGAGTACAAACCAGTTCTTTAAACACTTTTTTTCAATGAAAAAGGTAGCTGCCAATAATATGGAAAAAAAATGTGGAAGGCAATATTGTTATTCTGGAATTTGAAATATGAGATTGACAAAAATGACGTGTTAATCTCAATAAAGGTGTCAATAGACGAATTGGAAGGCATTTATCCCGGTAAGGAGAAGAGAGGTATGATGAGAGGTTCTGGTTCATGTATCAGTTGTGACCGTTATATTTTAATTTTTCTGTTTAGATTATAAAGTGTATAACTTAAATTATATTTAAACACTTCGTGAGTTCAACAGAGAACTTTTATTTACGAAAAATTATAATAAAATTAATAAGTATACGGATATAAGAATACTTAAGCAATTAAAACCGGTAGGTTCCTCTACCGATCAATGTGGACACTACGATATCTCACAGTTGATCCTGGGTATTGAGCTGCTAGGACTGCTTGCTGGATCTCTGCTCGTTCAAGGCCGTGCAGTCGTTTTTGTAGGCGGCTGGAGGTACATCTTTTGGTAATTAGGTGGCTGTGTCTGATTAGCCGTTAGTTTGAATTGTGCAACCAATACAAGTCCTCCGGCACGCTGAGACGGCAGACAAGGATGCCGTATTATGTATGAGTGAGTAAGTATTCGGATTCGCGCGGTGCCTCTCGTTACAAGTGTTATTTTCTTCTTTAAAATAATAAAATTTCATACTTTTTTTAAATTTTTGTTTTAACCATATGGGTAAAACCTCAAATTGTAATATTTAATTAAATAAAGGCATTATAAGCGAAACTCAATCGAAAATCTGGAAATAGAAAAGTCTGAAAAAGGCACCTCTAGGACTCGAACCCAGAATCTCTCGCCTTCCGGGCGAACGATCTAACCACTGCGCCAAGGTGTCGATATCAAACTCGGTCATTGTTAAACTATAATATTTAATTACTACATATGGGATGTGTGGGATTGCACTCCCCTCCCCACATCCTGGAATAAAGACCATTATTATTTTATTATTATTATTATTAACTGCATCATACTTCGACTGAGAATCACCCACAATATAAAATTTCATTCACCCACGCCGGGTTTTGAATCCGTAACATCTGGTTTAGAAGTCAAGAAGCTTACTGTTCTTTCACGGAGTCTAAAGCAGCTTAGTGTCTAATGACACATAATCTTCCCCTACGATATTACATAACGGTTTTCGAAACGATCCACCCTCTTTTATATTAAAATCTTTGGAAACTGATTTTCAAGATACCGTTTATCCATTGTTTTTTCTCTGCACGGAAACCATAATGTTTTTTTAAAAAGTATCTTCGTTTAATGTTTAAAAAATACTACAGCAAATTTAGCACGTTGCAAAATAATAAAATATCCCATTATATTTAAAAAATGATTTTCCGTACTGGCAACACATCGAGCCCAGTTTTGTTTCAATTTGGCGAAATGTAATATGTTTTCCACGAAAATAATATTGTAAATATCCCGTAAAAGTACTTTTTTAAATGGCTTATTTTGTCGTCGTGTTTTCATTACTTTTTAAATCAAAAAAATTCCCTATGCTTGTAAAAATATTTATGCATTTTGTGGAAAAAATTTCCAGCTGGAAAAAAACTTTACCTTTACTCAATTACTACTAGCTTTAGCCCCGTCTTCGTTCGCGTGTACTGGAGAAATAACTGTTCAAAGAATTTTCCGAAGGGAATGAAATGCTTTTCCGGGTTGAAAATCTTGGGAAAGATCGGGGCTGAGTAGCCTACGTCACTTCTCAGTTCTTCAACTATTACTATGCAAAAAGTCACGTCGATTGGTCGCTCCGTCGCGACGTGAAAGAAGGGCAAAGAACACTTTGGCATTTATTTATTTATTAACGCCAATTTTGGGGGCTTTTACACATGAATAATAAGAAATATACAGTAATTATCGTACATAATTGAATTGTCTCAGCAACAATATTTAATATTTGTTATAAGATACATTGAAGATCTCCACTGACTTGATATAATTATTTCCCTCCATTAGTATTCTGGGCAAAGAGGAATACACATGGTAGTTAGTTCCAAAATTTCTGCACTGGAATAAAACCTGACTTCTGGTATTGAGTTGTGGTATCCGGAAGCTTATCAGTTCAAACAATACCGGACTATCAACTAAATCATTTAGAATTTTATATACTTACAATACCAGTGAGGAAAAACAACAGAAATAATCCTTTGGGGGATCAAGTGCTCGAGGGATCAACTGGCAAAGGGATCAACTGTCCTGTGGAATCAACGGTGAGGGTATCTAGTGTTGGGTCATTACGTTATCTTAGATTTATCCGTTTTGCTTTTACCACTCTAAGATTCTAAGATTTTTTTAATGCCAATACCGCGCTAGAGTCACAGCTGCTCCCATCTAAGGCCAGTGAGGCTATGGTCCCCAAATTGGATTATGTGAGGCTGAAGTTTGTGAGGAGGGAATGGAGATGGGAAAAGGAAGGTGGGAAAGTAACTGGCTTTTCGGATCTAGTCACTTAATTTCCAGCAACGTTTCAATCCTGAATCAATCATATCTAACACCAGGGCGATACTGAGAGTATTTTCCACTCTAGAAAGTGCCGCAAACATGTTATATATAATATTATTTGAATAAATCGTGTAATACCACAATTTATCAATCAAACCGCGATCTTCGGATTGATAGTAGAGAGTCTACCACGGAGGCCTCCACATTCTATTTATACGTCAGATTCTAGGGGATGAAACCACCCCATAACCATGGACCGAGAGACCTAACTAATCAAACATAATAACTGTCACTTTATTACGTCTATTTTTATCCAGGACCTTGGCTTTATCTTTGTTTTGAAACAATCCATGGAATTTTACGTCACTGATGACGTCAAACGTCTTTCCCCTTCGAATATTAAAACGTACCTACCTATGTACAGAGTTTCACGTAAAGGAACTTGAGTGAAAAAATATTATGGCTGAAAATAATTATATATTCATATAAATCAATAAACGCTGATTCTGAAAATATAAGTTTTATTATCGGTGTATTAAAATGCGTAGAATTTATAAATCGTCATTTAAAAACGACTAAAATTAAAATGCTTTGTGATTGGTGGGCGAGTTCTGATTTAACTTACACCATTACCTCACGGGTCAGGTGGCCGTGTGCATTAAAAATTTCAAATATCTAGTTCTAAGTTGCGCTGCGTAGACTCGCACACGGGTTACCACTGCAGTTTATTATTTATTTCAATATAATTCGTGCATATCCTGTTAAATGTTTAAATTGGATTGTGTTGTCAAATCTACACCGCCCTCTTGCCAGCCCGATCACAGACATTTATATATATATTTCAACCAATTTACACAAAAACTTGACAAAATGTATATCTAAACATTTCTCATTAATCACTCTATCTATTGGTGACGCATGAAAATCCGTTCGGTAGTTTTTGAGTTTATCGCGAATAGACAGACAGACGTACGCGCCGGAGGACTTTAATTTATAATATGGATAATAGCCATGCTTAACCGTGGTTATTTATAGACGAAAACAACATCACTGTTCTTGTTAGTTATAATAAAACTTAGTTTTGTTCATCATAATAATTTTAACATTACAATTTTCGTCACAACTTGTTATTTAGAATAATTATAAAGTCGAACTGGAATCGAGTAAATCGCGTGGTTTCCCGGAAAATATGAAATTATTTGGGTCTCTTTGATGTGAAAAAGGACCATTTATATTAAAAACTTGTATTTTATGTTAGAAACTTCATTAAATGGGTCAGTACCTTCTCACAGCGAGTAACTTTGACGAGATATTGACCCGAGACAAGGAAACCCTAACATGAATGTTTCGTTTTTTCAACAATATTTATTTATTTTTTCATTTTCAGGTTATCAACAGTTCAAATTTTATCAGTTTTTACATTTATAGTACTTTATGTAGCCAAAATAAATTAATTTAGGATTTTATCTTTGTGACTTTACCTCTATTAAGACGACAATTGCATAAAAAATCGCTCATAAGTACAAAAAAAAAAGATTTTACATAGTTTATTCTAGTGGTAGGTAATTAAAGACATTTTGTTTTGAAGAGTTATATTTTAAACGTATATTTGTTACTTTTTTTATTTATCTGCTACCTGTTTCGACACACATGTGTCATTCATTAGTAAACTTAAAACTAGTGAATGAAACACGTGTTGACACCGACAGCAGGTAGAAAAAATATATTTAAAAAAAAATATGATTACCTCACAAGAGTCTCTTGCTTCCGTCTGGAGTCAGTGAGACAATGGCATTTCCAATTGAGGTAAATTGTGAGGCTGAAGGTAGTGGGCAGGGAAAGGAGATGGAGAAGAGGAAAATGGGGAAGAACCTGGCTATTCAGATCTGGTCTCCAATTACGGCAAACACCATTTCAAGCAACGTTTCAATTCTGAATGGTGGTCTTACACCAGAGCGATACTGAGAGTATCTTCTACTCTGGAACGTGCCCAAATATACTATATATTATTTTAAGTGAATAAATTGAGAAATCACACAAATTAATCAAATAAAATTTATTTGCCACGCTGGGATTCGATCCTTCCGATTGCTAGTCAAGAAGAGCCTTACCGCTGGACTACGCCGGCCATCAATACAGAATTATATAAAACAACATAATATCACTCATTACAATGATACGTCGTAAAACCATTTTTCTTTTCAGTTTAAATTATGTATTCATAGAGATCATTTATTGGTAACCAAAAGAAGACAGGATGTAGGTACATTAAACATAACTTCATAACAAAATTATATCATCCACAGCAAAAAAGTTGCTCAGGACGTGTCAAAAAACAAATTAACTTTTTTACATTTTTTGTTATTGGATTAACGTAATGAGTGAACGTAAAAATTGTAATATTAAATCGTTGCTAGCGACTCTAAAAGTGTAATTTAAAACTGAAAAATTAGAAAAAGACATGGTCGCATCCAGGAATTGAACCCAAGAAACTAGCCTTGCGTTAGATATTGTCTTCAATTCAATATTTATTCAGCTTGCAAATGAAAATATCTATTTATTGTTATCAAGTTTAATTTGTAGAACTCCATTTTAATTTTTTTTATTTCTTTCGCTGTTTTTATTGGACAAACTGGCCGGTCTTTTAATACTAGGTTCAAATAACATATGCGATCATTTAAAAATAATAATAAAATATAGTCACAATTTGCTCAACATCTCCTAGATGATAATCACTCACTTAGCGACGATAATAAGCCAATTCCTTTACATATACAAAATAAAGGACATAAACTAAATCTTTTAGAACAACTAGAAATTAACAAACACTTTAATAATCCTAAAGCTATTTTAATAAATGAACAGACCAATATAATTCACTCACCGTTGTTAGATATGTTCAAACCAATTTAAAAAAAAAAAATAATAAAAATAATAATTTTACTAGAAAATAAAACCACGAGTCATCATTTGGGAATAATTCATATTAGGAATAATGTTTAGAGTATTAACGACCTTAAACTTAATTATGCAGAAAATAAAACCATGAGTCATCATTTGGAAATGATTCATATTAAGAATAACGATTAGTGCACTTAACGACCTTCAGTCGAATTTAAACAATATAAGTAATTGGGAAACTTTTAATAAGCCCTAAATAATTTTAGTCAGTTTACTCATAATTAAAATAAGTCATCAAAATCCTATCTAGAAATAACATAAATACCTCGTCTGTATGTGGCAAGACCACAGTTCGATAATGCCTTCAGAAGACGAAACAGCTGTCACGTGTAATAATAATTACCTAGCAGAATTTGTTTTTAAATAAACTGTTTTTATAAATTGAATAATAAATCTTTAAAAGAAATAAAAAAATATCTACTTTTTGGTATGATGTAATAGTAAGCATTTTGTTTAAAGTTTGTTTTGCATTGTTTCACTTTCAACAGATATCTATTATTGCATTTCTCGATTTCACATATATCAGAGTAAACATTGCCCCGATAATAGCCAACTCCCGATAGGAGACGACACAAGAGAAAGATGATTAAATGTATTATGGTTGGGGTAACACTGTAACTCGAAACTTCGTAAATCATAAGTAAATTCAAAAGGAAGATAATTTCATAATATCGTCCACGTCTTGATGGGATTTTAATTGTGTTACGTCGAGTTTAAGTGTATCCCCGGGCCGTACCCAGTACCCAGTACCCAGTATACGTAATATAAGTTTGGCGCGTTCCTTTGCCCCGAACTTTATTAAACTTGGTTTGACAAATTGTTATTCTCAAGAATATTATTACGAACAATTTTTAACATTTTACGTAAGAATATAAAATTACTATCACTTAAATTGTGAAATGGTTAGGTTAAAACGCCTGGTTTGTGTAAAAGCTTGGAAAGGAAGCAGAAAAATATTTGGTAATGGCGCTTAAAAAGTTAATGTCTTTTCTGAATTTTCAAACAATGGTCGACCACCACAACACGGGCGTGTGCCTAGCATGGTGGTCGAAAAATCACAAAAATACCTGAAAAATACCCTCGACTCTGTGCAGAAACGGGCGGTCGGTTTGATAGATTCTCCTAACTTTGGAGCACAGGCGTCGGGTGGGAAAGCTATCCTTGTTCTACCGGTATTTCAATGGAAGATGCTTCGAGGAACTAGCGTCATTGATTCCTTCGGCACTGGTGTATAATCGGGAAACACGCCAAACGCGTGCCCAACATATGTACACGGTTGACGTTTGTCACATGAGAACGGGTCGCTTTTTCGACTCGTTCTTGTGTTCAACTGGCTGGCCTCTGTGTTGTCTCCTTCCTACTATGGGTTTCTTCATGACACAGGCTTTGAGGGAAATTGTTTTCCTGAGGGACTCTTGTGTGGAGTTAATGTAAAAAAACACAGTGAACAGTTTGTTGGTAAAGACATTTATAATAATGACAAAATAACATTGTTAAATTCCACTTCATTATGTTTTAAATCAACCGGCTACCAACCAAATTAAATAATAATCAAATAAATTTAACTCATAGTCCCATATTTCATTTATTCCTTTAATCTCCACTGAAACTGTTCCCCCCCTACCTACCCATCCTGTTGTAATGTAGTCTCCCCCTTTTTTATGTTATCTCCTTCCGTCACCAATAAGGTGACCTCTTTTCTATTTCCATCTCTTTCATTCATTGTTTATTTTCTTATATATACGACAGAATGCGGTAGCATAAATTCCTTTTTCTTAAATGAGCGCTATTCAGTCGATTAATGTTGTAGCGGAGCGCTAGTGATCTCGTTCGAGAGGCGGAACTATAAAGTTTTGTCCCGACACAGTTAGTCGCCACCATGCGGAGGAGCGTGCGTTTGCAGTTGAGGCCTACTTTTCGAATGGATATCCTGTGATCATAGTGAAAAGTGAGGTCATAATCAAAACGCTGTGAGCATGCCAATTAAAGAAGACCTCGAATCGTTTCCGTTTTATATCTCAACCAATAGGATCCTTGATAGGAGTATAATGCTTTGCAAGGGCTGTATGCGTCATTACCGTTTCATCAGAATTCCAAATCACTAATGGGGCTAAGGTAGTTTCACTTCAAAATTTCCAAAAGCACTTGTAAAACAATAAACATAATTAAAACACAAATACGATTTAATTTCTTTAGAGAGGCAGTGCCACGCATGCTGGGTATTCATAAAATGTGCAAACATTATTTAAATCATTCATCAGTGGCATTGCAACACATATTCCATGATGAAACTTAATTTAACATAGAGCGGGGTTTGTAAAGTATTTGCATACGGAAAAAACTTCAGCGAGAATTCCTTTAAAACATAACGTAATAAACTCCGTTTAATTTTGTGCTATTTCCTGAAATAATTTTAATGGCTCGGTAGTTTCCGGCGAATTCCCGCCGGACAAAGCCATTTCCCATTTCAAACTGAGAACAAAACACGGTAATTTTATTGTAAACTATCCTTAAAAATACATATTTTCATGAGTTGGCATTTTTTAAACATTTTGCTGGATGTATATGGTAATTAAGTTTATTATGAAACCTGTAGTTTGATATCGCTTATTTAAACTTGTTGGCACAAATAAAGAAGTTAGAAAGATAAATTACCTTTAAATTAACGACTATTTTGGGAGGCTACATATCCAGCATATAACATGTTACAATACGTAGCTACACATACCTACATACATCATAGACCCTGTGCTTGTAGTTAGTATTGTCACATGTTCCTTTCTACCCATCCTTATATACCTGCCATTTTGCTTTACCCACATCGATCATTAATCCACCCTCGCCGCATAAACATCTGCATACCGCTCATATACCGCTTACCGCACATCGCAAGCCGAATCCCTTACTTAAACATTCCCTACTAAAATGTCCCTACTAAAACATTCAGAAAGAAGAATAAGCACAGATTTAATACTCTTACATAAAATACTGCACTAAAAAAATTACTGTCAATTGCTTCAATTATTCATCATCCATATACCCAAAAGATCTTGCCGAAATTTATTACCCTTTTATTTTAACAACCACAGGACACTGGATTATCAAAATTTCCCGATTCCGTAACTTCAGTCTCGAAATAAGATATATTTCATAAAAGAAATAATCAATATAAATGTTTTTATAATATTTTACTTTCATCTACTATTTTTTAATCCAGAATATCTATTTACATTAGGACTGTTAGTCTGTGTTCACATTTTTACCTATTATTTATTTATTACACGTCCTAATGGGCTTTTGCATTCTAGTTTATAGGTTGAGTATCACAGTTATTTTAAATACTTTAAAACTAAAACAATAAAGAAAATATAATAAAATAAAAAAAAATGTAACAACAAAAGCGTGTGATAAAATATAGCACTTTTGTCTTTTGTTGTTACATTTTTTCATTGTACTTTCAAAAGTGTTTTAATTTTTAAGCATTTAAAATAATAGTGTAAGGCCCTCCGTTCATGGAGGTACTTACAAACTACGTGATTATGACACAACCACAAGTACACTGCAGATATAATACTTTTTAAAGCTGGTTTCCGTACACGGCGCTACCCGAATTATACTGAACTTGATCATTTTTCACGTGCAGCCGTGGAGTAAACACGATGTCAAACGATGTCGAATGACTTTTTCTCCAACATTAATCTACGCCTTCTCCACTAAATCCTTTCTTGCGTATTCTGGTGATGTAAAGTTATGAAATCAATAGAAATGTAAGGCGCGAAACGTTCGACATTCCGTGTTATTGGTTAATAGAGATTTGGACATATAATAGTTTTTGTTTTTATTGAAAAATTATTTAGACCTAAATAATTCGGTATCAAAAATAAAGTATCTCTATTAGTTTATCTATATTATTTAAAATATTCAAAAACTCTATCTGAACAAAAAACGATCATAATGCACAGTAAAACGCTCCAATGCAGAAATTCAAAATGGCGGGAGTCAAACAGCTGATTCCAGTTCCCTTCAAAATTCATGCTTCGGTTTCCTTAATATTGATTTCGATTCGTAAAGCTAAAATACTAATAATTTCAAACAATTTTTATACCACTCTCCCGTAATAATATTGAAAAAATATAATAATATAATAAATATAATATAATAAATAAATAATACACCTAAATAATGTTTTACTTATTGAATAGTTTCATAACTTCTTCCATACAAAATGACAACATCTGTTGAAAATAACTAAAACTTTTGGGCAGATGACGTTACGGTGGTTTTCGGGGGATCTTGAAAAATTAAAACTTTGACATTTATTTTAACCATTAAAACTAACTATAAAAATAAATGTGCAGTTATTTAAGTTAGAAGGTCATAAAAAAAATTTAAAAAATTGGACTGGAGTTCTCTATTGGGCTTTATATGGTAAACGCTCTCTTTTTCCAAAAAAGTTTTTTTTAATTCATTTTTTGTAAATGACTTTACAAAAATGATAGGTTATATCAAAGATGCAAACCCAATGGTTTGAATGCTCGGTTACCAAACATCGCTACATTCATAATCATAATGAATGTTCAATCGGTCTGTTTGACGGATCAATTTGACCGACCTGAGCGTGAGACTCTCAGTAAGATTGTCATGTTGAGGATTGTGACTTCACAGCTGACGTTAAGAAATAAAAATAAAATCCATTGGCAACAATTAAAAATAAGCAATAACACGAGAAAAATCAATTAAACGATAAAATAAAAATAACACGATAAACATAAAAAAAACGATTTTATTTATATATGAAAAAAATGATCTAATGAAATTATTATTTCTGCAGCGATTTAAAAACAAAAAAAATTATAAAAATCTCTCGAACAAAAAGATTATATTTCTAAGAGGATAAAACCGGTAAAATTAAAAACAAATAAAAATAAAAATAATAAAAGTAATCGCCCGAACAGGGACTTGAACCCTGGACCCTTGGATTAAAAGTCCAATGCTCTACCGACTGAGCTATCCGGGCCGGCGGCGACAAGGACAAAATATTTAATCGCGTCTTAAAATTATTACTTTACTGTGGTCATAAATCATGCGGAATGAATGGGAATATTGTTTTCAGTTTACCCAGTTTGCTCATAACCACTACTGTTTGCTCCGTTTGGCGCCTTTTTGATGTCTGCTTATTTTATATGAAATTGGCAGAAATCTAGTCATACATACAGGAACGTTTAAACGTTTTGAACGTTTTTTTAAATTACTTTGAATTTTTTTTAAATCTCACCCAAAAGACAAAATTTATTCGAAAAAATTGGTTGTCTGTATAGTCGGTTTACGGACGATAATTTTACGTGATAACGTCATATAATAACAATGGAGTGGAAGAGAGATAGATGCGTCACAAGCCGAACGCTTTTTCCGCGCTCTCGCTTGCACGCTCGGCTCAGGCGGAACGTGACAATGAGTTATGTTTTTTCGTGAGTGCAACCGGCGTTCTTCGATTTATAAAACGTTGTCACGTTATCACTCAAAAGGGGTGTTAAAAAAATAAGAAGGTACTAAAAAATTAGGCGTTTTTCACCTGATGAAATAAACACAAAAATAGTAAGGGATTTGGCATACGTATGGAAAATTTCTAATTGTACACGTATTACTACCATTTTCGTATTTCAATAATGTTTTTACAAAATGATTTTGCAAAAATATTTGAGCCGCATTCTTTCCACGAAAAAAACCTCTTCAATTTTAAAATTTGGAATTAAATTAATACCGACAATATTAAATTCTTTCCACGAAAACAAAAATTTAATTTGATTTTTTACGTCACAAATTTAAAAATGTTTCAGTCATGTAATGTGTCTACACAAAGTTTTCATACGTTAGTGAGGCGAGCAGTTCTTTTTGCAGTTTTGATACCAACCCTTATGTGGAACAGCTAGAAGAAAAAAGATGAAAGTAGGCATTTTTTTTCTGAAGTTATAGGAATTTTTGACCAATGGTTCGATAATATCTCAACAAAGTGGCATTTCAACACTCTTTTAAAAAGTCATCAAAATTGACGATTTTCTTAAATATAGCACTTAACCCAACCATTTTTTTTTTCATATTTTTTAATGACTTAAAAGGAGTGACGAAATTGCACATTGTTGAGTTGACCAGAAATATACTTGAAGAGATTCTACACGAAGAGATTTATTACAATCAAACTGATTGATCAGTTTCGTAAGATTTGTAAAATAAAATATTGTAAAATTAAAACTGAATAATCGACCATAATTGTAATGTTTTTTTATGTTTTACATTCAGTAAGACCATAGACAAATAATATTAAAGACAAACAATATTAATCTATTCTCAATTTGGCCATAGACTTTAACAATAAACAATAGAGTAAAGACGCGAGTGTGTGTGTCAAATACATGGTAGTGTGTGTAATGTTTTTGTTTTTGATTTAATCTATTTTTATGCATAATTAAAAAAAAATATTAGCATTCTGCACTCCTCCTCTATATAAACTACAAGTGTGCGAAATCTCATACTCCTCCGTCCGCGCAATTTTCGTAAAAAGGGGTACAAAGTTTTGGCTTCAAGTATTAATTATTGATGATGATGATGATGATGATGATGATTATTGATGATTTGTTTTGACTCGTGGAGCGGTAAGATTGTAAGGAAGATTATATATTTTTTCAATGAAAACAAATAACTTTGTGTACACCACTATTAAATTAATAATGACGCCACAAAGTGAATTCGCGAAGTTTGAAGAAAATTAAATATTTAATTAACAATATCAACATGTTTCGAAAACTATGTTTTCTTCAAATAGTTTTTCTGTCAAATAGTGGTTGTTACACAAAGTAATTGTTTTTCATTATTAAATGATGACGCCACAAAGTAAATTTGCCTATTTTGAAGAAAAAATTAAATATCTTCAAATATATAAAAATCTACTACTTAACAGATTTTGATGAAATTTGGCTAACTGTGTCCAACTTAAGAGATAGGAAAGTTTTATCTCGATTATTGACCCCAATATTAATTATTATTGCGAATTAAATGTTCATTAAATATTTGTATGAGAACAATGACTGTAAGTGCAATAAATTGAGAATTAAATGTTCATTAAATGTTTGTATTAGCGCAGAGGTTCCCAAACTTTTTTTTTCTCTTGGACCACTTTAAAATTTTTTACTGTTTTCGGTGGTTGTCGGGGGGGGGGTATCACTGTATAAGAGCAATGATTTGAAAGTGCAATAAATTTCTAGCAGATGGCGGTATGAGTTAATTTATCGACACTACACTTGGTTATATAGGTGGGGTAACCATCCAGTAGATGGCGTTGTGCCGATTTCACGTTACAGCAACTCGTGGCCGGGTCAGCTAGTTAATTATAAAATGAAATGATGGAAGATTTCTTCGGTTGGTTGCCCGGACAAAATTGGTGAAAACAACTCCAGGGGCTGTGCAAGGAGAGGTGAAGAATGGATGTACACAAAACAAAAAGCATGCACTAGAGAGAGATATGTGATATTTCAACCTCTCTGTCGAACACTTCTGCGATATAAAGCTATGTATATATTACATAAGTTATTAACATTTTGACAACCCAACGAAATATAACTAACCATCACGGCGTTTTGTCAGGGGTAAGCAGAGATGACGGATCGCCAAACGACTTGATCTTAGCCTACTCTTTGCCTCATTCACATTCATACATCAAACATACTCTTCTTTTATTCTAACTCTTGACATGGCCCGACTCAACTATCTGAATCACTTGATCTTTTCATGTCTTGAAAAGAATGTCTTCCTCGGGCGTCCCCATTTGCGTCATATATTCTTCTTACACTCCTTTCTTCGTTCATTCGCTATACATGCCCAAACCATCTGGGAGTCCCTTTTTTAATTTCACTCATTACGCTTAAATCAGCCTCGCATTCTTTGCAGATCTCCATATTTCTCACATGATCGTTCATGGTTTTACCACACATTCGCCTCACGGATATTATTTTTTCCAGCATTCAGTCTATTTTCATCCATCCTCTGCCAGTTCCATGCCTAACTACCATTCATCAAGGTGGGTAGTGAAGGTACCAACACTCCGTTGTGGACTGCTAGCCTCACTTCTTTGGACAGTTTTTTGTTAAGGCCAACATCAATCTCCATTAATAGAGATAACAAGTATTTTAATTCTAATTTTTTTTTAAATATTTATAGATTTAAATAACAAAGGGGTAGTATATTGTCCTCCACGCTAGGAGTTCACTTATGTTCACCTTTATTTTTCAAATGTAATTTATAAATAGTGAAATTAACAGCTGACTTGGTAACATTAAATAAAAAAGAGAAACAATAAAAATTAAAATTAAAATATAAAATCGACTTCTTCATAGTTTCAACAAAATGGATGTGTCTTGTAAGTTATGAATGAGGTAAAAAAATTATAAATTAAAAGTTAAAAGGTTTCTGTTCTGTATGTTTTTTGTGTACTTTAAGATTAGATGTTTTCTATTGTATTGGAAGCGAATTTGTATAGTTTTACAGCCGTAGTGTTTTTGTCAAAGTTTGTTTTTGGTAAATAGTTTTAGAGACACCCGGTTTCTCATAATATTATACAATGCTTTGGTTAGGAGTAGGCTTGAGAGTGGTTCGGTGGTTTGGAGCCCACACCAAGTGACGTATTCCCTCATGTTGGAGAAGGTTCAGAAGAAATTTCTGAGATTTCTTTACCTGAGGGAGTATGACTACTACCCGTGGTTCTAACCTACCGACTTTCTCTTGGTCATGCTCGGTATGAACCATCTACGGGTCAGAAGGATGTGCTCAAGTAAGATATTTTTTACTGATTCGTGGATGGTTCGAAAACTCGGCTATCATAGAGAGCATTAGTTTCTAGGTTCCCGATGGTTATCTCCGTCACCTACAGTATAGACTGTTTTATCTCCCGGCTTGCAGAACTAACTTGCCAATGGGTCTGCCAGTCGGGAGAGCGGTCTTGTTATTTAATAGAATCAATATCAATGAAGCACAATTCAAACGGCAAGCTTTGTTTCTGTTAGTCTAATTCTGTTTATCTAATCTGTAATATACATGCTACTGAACCGATTTTAAAAATTCTTTCACCAATAAAAAACTACGCACCATCAGCGAGTAACATAGACTGTATATAATGGCAAGCTCTGGTGTTATGAAATTTGTAAATGAAAGTGTATTTCATATATTTTTGCAGGAGGGAGGAAAGGTAGGGGGAAGGTGGGGTTCGTGGAGAGGGAAGAGACGAGGGAGGGGGAAGGCGGGGAGGGTGGAGGGAAAGGGGGACGCACGGGAAAGGATAAGATGGGAGAGTCAATTTATTTCATTTAATGGCATAGCAACGCATGCCGTGAACCAGCTAGTCTAATATAATATGTTCTCTTTTAAAAACGCTTTGAAATTGTAATTTTGAAATGCTTTTAAACATTGATAAATGGAGTTGAATTGAAGTCAATATGAACGAATACATAAAAGTAATGTATTTGTTAATATTTCTCTTTTACATCGATCATATTATTTCTCATTGTTAGAGAATTTCGTAATATCATTTTGGGAATTAAAACGTACGTTTATTAAAAAAAAATGTAAAACAGTGAAAACATTCTCATGAAAGGAATAAAGTGGGGACTACGGTTGTATTATATCCTCTAAGGATTAAAACGTAACACGTACGACGAGTTTTCATAAAATAACATTTTGCGAGGGCGAAATAAAAATAAATACAAATTATGTCACGCGTGAAAACCTACATTCATTTAAAAAAACTTTTGATGTGTAAAATAATCTTTAAAAAGGTTTCGGATTAGTTTTGGGTCGATCGATCATTTTACAAGAACGGCGTCGATTGAGGCTTCAAACGTGTTACGTATTCAGAAATTACAATCCTTAGACCTTGATTCAAATTTTAACCTTGTAGTGTTTCTTGTAAAATGACTCATTAATAACTCGTAACTTTTTTACAAATCTTACGATTGTAACTTTTTTCATATCATGTTAATTTGCAGACATTTCTGAAAGAAACAAAACATCGGAATTTCTTCATAATACCTACCCGACCCTTTTTTATAATAATACCTCACAAGAGTCCCAACTGCTCCCATCTGGAACCAGTGAGACTATGGCATCCACAATGGGGCGTGTTGTGAGGCTGAAGGTAGTGGGAAGGGGAATGAGATGGAGGAGAGGAAGGTGGGAAGTTCCTGACTATTCAGATCTGGTCACCAAACACGGCCAAAGCCATTTCAAGCAACGTTTCAATTCTGAATGGTGGTCTTATACCAGGGCGATACTGAGAGTTTCTTCCACTCTGGAACGTGCCGCAAATACACCGTATATTATTTTATATGAATAAATTGTGAAATTACATAAATTGATCAAATAAAACTTATTTGCCACCCCGGGATTCGATCCCGCGACCTTCGGAATACGAGAAAAGAGCCTTACTGCTAGTCTACGCCGGCCGTCATAAAAAAATTCCAATCGATTGATCGTAATACTCCTTAGAATATATTTAGCGATCAAAAACGGTGTGCGAAGGGTCGTTTTAGAGATATGAAGTTTTGGGAAGGAAAAAGAGATGAGTGCTGAATAGGAATCTGGGAGTCTGTGTGTTCAGGAGTGACGAAAGTATGAATCATTCCAACTGCGATGTAAAGCGATGAGCGATGGATTGAGAGAGTCTAACTCGAGAAGTCAAACATTGGTTGCCAAGACTTAGAAAAACCACACCGCATGAATCCAGGAACTCCGGCCAAGTCACCAAACATAGTGAACCATTTGGCCGGGGTTTTGGCTATCTTAGAGATGGTTCCCGAGGCAGCGGTGCCCAACCCGCCTCCCGAAACGAAATAAAATAAGACTATTATAAACTTTTCAAATTGGTACCGCCGCCCCGGGAACTATTTAATGGATAAACAAAACCTCTGCCATAGGTCACCCCAAGAGGTGCGCTACGTTTGGTTACTTAGCAGGGATGCCCGGGTTCATGGAGTGAAGTTTGTCAAGGTCTTTACAGCCGACGCGTCTGCCCACCAGCTACATGGTAAGCCAGAACGGGAGAGAATGGTTGAGGGAGTCTTTTTGACTTCTCCAGCGGTACTTTCTACGAACATCACCTTGCACCGCAGTGGGAGGTATTGATTCATTGGTCCATCACTCCTGGACACATTGACTTCTTTCCTTCATTTCCTAAAAGATCCTCAACCCAGCAGCCCAAAAAAAAATTTTCCTCAGGTCCTCCTCCGTGGAGCATATGTAAAAAAAAAATAAATTAATGTATTAGTTTCCATAATTACCTATGTCAAGGAAATTACATTACGGGTATGAACCTTTTATTTTTGTCGCTAGAAAACCACAAACCGAATAAAATGTGAATAAAAAAACAATTATAAACATAAAGTAATAATTATTTAAAAATCTACATTAAGCAAATTATTAGGTTGGTGGTTATGAAAATGAGTTCCTTGGTTTCAAATAGCAACCACCTGTAGTAGATTGCGTATTCTGTAGGTAGGGGAGGCTGTATAACTGTACATCATGTCTGGTAGGCTGTGTACTGTGTAGGTATAGCGTCCCCGCCGAATCTCGGATGGGACGTGGAAAATTTCAAATTAACTACGGAGTGCCCGCTCGCCCGGATAGCGGAAAATGCGGGGGAGGTGATGTAAGATCCGCAGACGAAATGTTCAGTCTGTTCATGCAAATAAGGGTAGTATTTTTCGGTGAATAACTAAATATAATTGTTGTTGATTAAATGAATGAGAAACATTTTTTAATTAAGAATCTTAATGAAATACGTTTTAAAAAAATATATATTTATCCCACACAGGAGACCCTGAAGAAAAACGCGGCCTTTGTCATCTTTGGGGATGCTGTGTGGGTGGTATTTTTAGGGAAAGGAAGTAGATGAATTTTTGGGACGGGTGGGTAGGAGTTTAGGGGTCAGTGTGCCTAATCCATTCCTCGGCTATGGTGCAAGGCGATGAGTTGAAAAAGTCCGGCTGGAAAGGTAAAATGGTCTCCCTCAACCAGTCTCTCTCGGCCCGCATTTCAGTAGCTGAGCAAATGCATCTACCCCCAAGACCTAGTCAAACCTCACCCCAAGAATCCGGGTCACTTGGGGTGACTTATGGCAGGGATGCTGGTTATCCAATAAATGGTTCCGGGGGCGGCGGTACCTATAACCGTGTAATATATATTTTTTTAAAATATAAATAGCTCGCATATTACCGCAATGTAAGAAAATAATCATTTACCTACATTTCTAAAAAGTATAGCTCATCTTTGTTATTATAGCTTTAGTCGTCTATAAAAATGAAGAAAAACCCGCATGTTTTTACAATCCTTATGTAAAAGCCCCTTAAAAGGTAATTTTAAAAAAAAATTATTTATTTGGCTTTCACCCATTAAGGCCGATCTTGGCTTTTAGTTAATTAAATAAATTAGTGAATTGCTTTTATTGTGCAAATATCACCATCCTTCACTCTAAACAATTATGTCGTTATTTGAATGTCCTAGAACGGTCGATCGATAAAGGACAACATCGACAACTTCGATAGGCTGCAGATTGCACCCGTACAGACTTCAGGTCGAATAAATTCAGAACACAGTCGTTTTGTACGTTCGTTTGTTGCCTATCTGAATTAATTTTGAACGTCATCATCGGGAACGATGACAAGTTACCGACATTATCGATAAAATCTTTATCGATTGACGGTTACTGTCGCTGGGAAAAATGAAGTGAGAATTCTTAGTGAAAAATGTGTGTGTTCATAGCGTGCATTAAATCACCATTTTGTTGAATAGGTAACAAGCAAAAAATCGCTTGGCTAAAGATTTACTCGCAAAAGTTGCTGACCCGACCACGTGTTGCTGTAGCTAACGAAACACAACGCCATCTACTGGATGGTTACCCAACCTTTATAACCACCGCCATCTGTTAATTTGCATACAGATCACACTGCCCTCTAGCCAGCCCGCTCGTTCTCCACTTAGAGACATTATCCTTTATATATCATATATTTCAACCAATTTACACAAAACCTTGACAAATTATATACTTGAACCTTTCCTATAATACCCTACCTATTGGTGAAAACCGCATGAAAATCCTTTTAGTAGTTTTTGAGTTTATCGCGAACAGACAGACAGACGGACGCGCGGGGGACTTTGATTTATAATATGTAGAGATAGAGACATGGACAATTTTATACGAATGAAAAAAATTGATCAAAACTATCAGCTTAACATATTAGCCTTCAAATCCTATTTTTTTAAAGTTGTTTCTAATACGTTTTCACACAATTCTAATGAAAAAATAGTAATTTTTTAGCAGTTTACGCCTTCATTTTTCAAAACGTAATTAAAATTTATACCTATTTTAGTTCTACTCAAGCGAAGCGTTAGTAAAAGCTTCAATTTTATGAAAAAAAAAATTGTATTCATAATGTAAATTACTGATTTGAAGTAAAGATTAAACAAAAATTATGATAACGGTGATATGCAATTCTGGGACTAACTACCATATGTATTCCTCTTTACCCAGAATACTAGTGGAAGGAAACAATTACACCAAGTCCGTGGACATCTTCAGTTAATCTTTAAACAAATAAAAAATATTTTTACTTAAGCAGTTCAGTTATGTACAATAAATATTGTATTGAGTCTAGTTTTTGCACTGTTAATTCGTGGTGGAATTCCATTGTATTATAATTTGAAATTAAAACACTTTTGTACTTTTTTCCACTAATTTATTTACACCAGGACCGGTTTCATCCTACTACGGACATTTTCAGACTGGTAGTTGAAATTCTTATGCTATGGCATTTATACAAACTTAAGCAGGGGTACACAACATTGTCTCTATATAATGAATGTTTCTATTTTGTTAATTTAAGGTATTATAAGTTATTTATTATTTAAGGTACATCTAGGTAATTATAAAGTTAATTATTAAAATTATGAATGATTTTACATAGTAAATGGATATTTTTAATTCGCATGAATATATACGAATTTATACAATTGAAAAGGTTTGTAATTTCTGATATTTTATTCTGGTAATGTTGGGATATTCCCTTCTTGTTGCTTAGGGATTATTGACAAATATTGATGGTACTATGGTCATTATTATTATTGGGTTCTCCGTATAATCGGGTTATTACATTTTTAAATTGCATACTTAATTACACTGCTGCTCTCTGAAGTAAAATTATTCTAAGGAATTATAATGGGTATTGTAATGTAAATACTTATAATTACCTAAACTTTACAATTACCTTTATAATTAAACTTTATAATTACCTAGATGTACCTTAAATTAACAAATAACTTATAATACCTTAAATTAACAAAATAGAAACATTCATTATATAGAGACAATGTTGTGTACCCCTGCTTAAGTTTGTATAAATGCCATAGCATAAGAATTTCAACTACCAGTCTGAAAATGTCCGTAGTAGGATGAAACCGGTCCTGGTGTAAATAAATTAGTGGAAAAAAGTACAAAAGTGTTTTAATTTCAAATTATAAATAATACCATTAATATGTAAAAGCCCTGAAAAAGGGCATTGATCAATAAATAAATAAATAAATAAAAAATATTTGCCTTAATGATAGGGGCACACGAATGACGCAAGCATGTCTCAACTGAATTTGAAGTGAATGGGTGGTCTAATGTAGTGATGATTTTTTTTCATCTTTATTCTGCATCTTCATCAGTGAAATAACCCGTCGGTTAGAAGGCTTTCACGGTGTTCTCTATAAGGAAAAACCAATAAACTCACTTGGTTAGATTCACATTCGCTTTCGTTTGATGTTGCCCATCGGCAGTATCGCCTGTTTACTGTTTAATGGACCACGAGCCATTATTATTATTACGTAAGTATGATATAGGTCTGACGTCCACGTGCTTGACATTTTACCTGTTCAAATCAACGTCGTAGAGTGAAGAGAAAATGGATTATTGGAGTAAGAAATAATTTTGCTTTTCTACGTATACAACAGCAAAACTTTGATATTTTTTAGGAAAATTAATAGCTAATTTTTGTACCTACACATACACAACAACATTTTTAAAATTTTTTTAATAATATATAGTCAAATTAATTGTAAAAGATTTATTTTTTAACATCATTATGGATCACTCAACTAGGCACCTTTCTGACTACTTTTGACTACCAAACATGGCCCTTGCCCGTCAATGACTATCAAAATAGGCAAACGCCTGACTATTTTTGACTACCATATTAGGCGAAGATCCGAATTATGACTACCAAACAAGAAAGACGTCCGTATTACGACTAGCCTCTCAAAAACTGAGTGTACTGTACAGGGCCTACAGATACTTTGATAGTAAACAACTGCTAACCCTGTACAAATCGCAAGGGCGCCCTACGGTTGATTTTGGCAGCCACCTCTGGTATGGAGCCCCGAAATACCTGAAAAATACCCTCGACTCTGTGCAGAAACGGGCGGTCCGTTTGAAAGATTCTCCTAACTTAACAAACGGATTGCAATCTTTAGAAGACAGGTGTTGGGTGGGAATGCTATCCTTGATCTACCGGTATTTATATGGAAGATGCTCTGAGGTACTAGCGTTATTGATCCCCTCGGCACCGGGGCATTGTCGGGAAACACGCATAACGCGTGCCCAGCATATGTACACGGTTGACATTTGTCACATGAGAACGGATCGCTTCTTCGTCTTTTTCTTGTGTTCAATAGCTCGGTTGTGGAACGATTTGCCGGCTTTTGTGTTTCCTCCTTCCTACAACATAAGTCTCTTCATGACCAGTGTTAATTCCTTTCTCTCCTCAAAAAGACCCTCCACACAGCATCCCAGATGACAAAGGATAGACCTTGAGAGAAATTATTTTCCTCAGGGCTTTCTGTGTGGAGTTAATATAAAAAAAAGCGTATGCCCGACTATTTTAGACTACCAAAATAAGCGCATTCCCGTATTGAGACCACTTAAACAGGCTTATGACCGACTATTTTTGACCAGCAGCCTAGGCACATACCCGACTCTTTTTAATATTGTATTAAGTAAGTGCTCGTATTAGGACTACCAAACAAGCCATATTCCAACTATTTTTGATGAACAAACTATATATATTATGACTACTAATCAGGCGTATGTGTGTTATATTTTTTTAAACTAAACTATTATAAAAATAATTATTATTTTTTACAACTAACCGCAAACTAGGCACTTGTCCGTATTATGTTAGTTGAAAATTCATTTAATGTATTATGTAGTAACAATAAATTTAGAGGTATAAAGATCTAATTTTTTTTTGTAGGAACGGTAGTACAAAAGAATGTAAGGATTTAAAGAAATAGATCGTTTGTAAGTACCTCATTTAGCAGCCTGTAAAGGTAAGTGTGTCAAGCTGAGGAGGAAGAGTGGGTGGTAGTACACAACCTTGTGCTTATTTTTACAGCGGTGATATGCAAAACAATGGGACAGCCATCTTAAGTATTTTCACACGGAAATTGCATGTCGAGAATGCGACGTCTGAAAATCGCAGCATTTTTCAAATGCAGGGTAGAACAACACAAATCTGAAAACCACTTTAAATTTCTGAAAATGTTAAGCCATTGTAGTTACCATACTAAATGGTTACTACTTTGTTGTTAAGCCGATGTTGTAACATGTTGTCGGTGCATGGGCGTGCGATGTTTGAATTGTGTTTTTCATTTGTTTACATTTTTGACAGATCTAAATCTGAAAAATGATTTTTTAAGTGAACTGACGGCATTTATTCGAAAAGTAAATTTCTGATCGTCTCTAATGATTTTTTATTGACAACAGCTCCTACAGGAGGCTCCGAGGAAAATAATTTTCCCTCAAGGCCTATGTCATCTTTGGGGGTGTTGTGTGGAGGGTCTTTTCAGAAAAGGGATTTTTTAGAATGAATAAGGTATGAGGGATGGGTAGAAATCTGGGGTTCAGTGTGTCTAGGAGTAACGGACGTATAAGTCCAACTCTCCCACTGGACTGAAAGGCTGGATTCCTATTGGAGAGATCGATAGGTCTCCCTCACCAATCTCTCCCGATCCGCCATGTAGTTGGTGGACAGATGCGTCCGCTGCCATGATCATCCCTTGATTCCGGGCACTCCTGCTAAGTCACCAAAAGTTATAATGGGTAACCTATGGCAGCTAACCAGTATTTTATTATCCAGGCACCCATACCGCCTCCTAAATGCCCTGGGTCAGCACTATTAACAAAATGATTTCCTTTTACGTTTACCAAAACCTTCTTGCGAAATTATAACTAACGTAATACGTGTAAAAAAAATTATTCAAATCAAAAAAAAATATCCTTTCAAATCCGGACAAGCAATAATCTACAATACTAAAGTATTACATTTAACAAAAGATTATTTTTATGCAACATTTGAAATAGCTTCTGTAAAAACAAAATTTCTCAATTTTCATCTTGGCAAATCTGGTTACATCTCGTGATTTTTCAGGTGTAAAATAACAACTAAAAAGGCAAAAAAAGAAACTCGTATCTGGTTTGGGCACGTACAGCGGATTTACGGGGAATGGAGAAAAAGGAACACCATATTTCATTATAAAAAGGAGCTGGAACGTTCCAGGAAGAGAAGAGAGAGACGCTTAGATTTACACGTAGAGCGGATAGACGAGAAAAGGTGGGCAGAGTAATATTTAGACGACGTAAATAAAAAATTAACAACAAAAACAAACGTTCCCGCGTTTGGAATAACCTGAAAATGATTTGAAAAACTCCTAGTACAACCTCAGTAAAAAAGTTGTCCATGTCGTGATGAAGGACTTATCTAGATGGGATGCTAAATAAGCCGCCTAGTTTTGCGATATGGTGTTTAAGTGCTGCAGGGCTAATTCAAGTCGTATTGAACACATCAACCGGTAAGTTTATAAGGGATGATTAAGTATGCGTGCACTCGCAGAACCTGAAGGACAGTGTCAGTCAATGGCTCAAACCGGGGGTTTTGGAACATAAGATAAGTCCAGATAGATTGGGGCCACATGTCTCCAGGTTCTGGGGCTTCACTTCAATGATATATTGATATTCACAATGTATAAATTTTGTACGAAAAGCAATGTTTCTTCCTATTGTCAATGTTATATTAGAGATATGTAGTACGCCATGTCTCAGGTATTATTTTACACTGACAGCTCCAATGAGCATACCGTCACCCTTTAAAGCTAGGTATTTTCCTTGCAACAATTGCATCGGTCATGGAAACGTTTTAAGGATGGAAAGATGTGGTAAGCGGGATAGTCTCGTGATTTTATTGACATTTGCTATCTACTAAGTCTTTGCGAATGCATACCTACAAATTCCATATATATTGCGTGAACACCACCGAAGAACATTTTTTTAAAATTATTTTCGCACAGGAGTCCTTGAGGAAAAAAATATTGTTTCACATTTGGGGATGCTGTGTGGAGGGTCTTTTTAGGGAAGAAAAAGAGAGGAAGTTCTGAGAAGGAGAAATGTAAAAGGCGTGGGTAGGATTCTGAGGGTCAATCAGTTCAGGAGTGGATTCTGAGGGTCAATGAGTGCAGGAGTTACGGACGTATGAATCCATCAGCATATGCTCATCCGCTGCCAAGACTCAGATAAACCTTACCCCATGAACCCGGGCACCTCTGGTAAGTCACCAAACATAGCGAACCACATGAGTTGACCTATGATAAGGGTGTTGGTTATCCAATAAATGGTTCCCAAATCCATAACCGCCTTCCAAATTGAACATGACAGGAATAACTGAATGAGGTACTCAGGATTATGTCAGAAGCCGAGTTTCTCAAAGCATCAGGTTCCGTTTGCGTTGTGGGTTTAATCTTCTCCTAGTTGTGCCCTCCATCATTGCACCAGCAATTTTTAAATTTTGGGAGTAGGGAGAGTTTCAATATTGTCAGGTTGTTCACATATTACGGGAATATTTGTATTACTTATTTAAAAATGTATGTATTGTGGATTTATTGTGATACTTAGTACATTTTGAGTATTATCTCGATACCTCTGCTTAAATTGCATCTTCTGTCACTTCAAATGTCCGCTCGGACGAGACTAGTAGTTGAGAAGCGAGTAGTTTAGTAACTAAACGTGTCCAAACACCATGAATTTAGTAGAGTAGTTTAGTGAGTGGTTTTAGTCAGAATTAATCCAATTGTTTTATTTTTAAGGCGAATAGCACCCCCCACCATGTGGCACTGCTCACTGCCTCAACCACTAAATAAGTCCGAACTCGCTGTTTTAGTAAGTTCATTAGTAGTCTCAGATTTGTCGCCTCGTTGGAGCGAAGATGCAACTCTAAAATTCTCTTTTTTTTTTTGCTATTAAACCATTTTTATTCATATCCATAATTTCTTTACTTTCTCATTAATTTCTTCTTCCACCTGATCTAAAATATCCATTTTAATCGTATTACTCTTACAATCGTTGATCTTCCAATTTTAATGCGCCACTCACTAATTACTTGACTTGACAGTCCCTTTTAGTCAGTCAAGAGGCGTGTTACTCGCCACTCGACGAAACAACTAGCCTATTCCGACAAGCCTTTACACCACCTAATATCGTGTATCGCCATTACAATTGATTTTAAAATTTTACTGAAATATCGAGAATCTGATTTTAAAATTTAAGGCCCGATCGGTCCGACTTTTATTCATTCTTTAGCAATAACCAATATCTTTGAAACTTCACACATTAATTGAGTTATCCTTTATACGTGTGTACATTTCCTCCATGGTTACATTATAATATATCTATAACTGCTTTTTTTCTCGCTACTAATTGACTTTTATTACAAGCCTACCATTACTTTTACTATATGCAGGGGACTCGGCAAGGATAAGGCATTCAGTAAGGCCCACTATATTAAAAAATGTTATAAATGTGGATATTTATTGTCACAAATAAAATTAACTGACTGTCCTAAATCGGTAATTTTCTAGTTAGACAGTTAATAATTTCTAGCGTCTCTAAAATAAGTGCTGTTTTAAATAAATAGAGAACGTTTTTTTAATTATGGTCCGAATGATTTGACCGCCAGTACAGATTAGCATCTCAAAGGCAGAATCTGGTAAACATGCAAATGAGGCGGTTAGTTCAGAAGTGGATAAACTCACACAAACGCCGAAATGAACTCAGCTATAAAGTCATCCAAAAACAAAAATTCACTGAAAATTCTAGAACCCTTTTTTACTTGAACCACTGAAAAATCATTCAAAGATCTTAGCTGTAAGTTATAGAAAAAAAACATCGATAACGCTGTTCCGCTTACTTGTTGTGAATACATTTTTCATCATGTTAAGCCGTTAAGTTATTTTAACGACAATTTTAGCCGATGGAATTGAAGTAGCTATCGAAAAGACAATCGAGAAATGAATCTAATTTTGATAGAGTAGTAGGTATGGCTGAATTTTCGTTTCTTGTATTAATATTAAATTATATTTTGTTTTTTATACTATCGGAGCGCCTGCTAAATCACCAAGCGTACCAAAATACAGTGTTTTAATTTAATTTGTGGGGCAGGAATCGGTGCCAACGCCCCGGGAACCATTATAATCACACTTATTTTATTTTGTTTTTGGTTTATCATTTGTTGAATTTAGATTTGTATTATTATTATTTTTTTAAATTGCTGCTTAGTTCTGTTTTTTTTTTTTAATTTTTCTTAAATATTCCAGTTAACATTCAGTTAGTCTTGTTTCTAAATACCTATCTGTGTACATTAATAATTGTTCTGTTTTTTATCATCCTCTTATGTATGTTATAAGACTGTTCATGTTCCTTAAATAAACAAATAAACAGGACAGACGGAATTACCGACGAATTTTTTATAAATTACAATAACATATTTTCACACGCTGTTATTTTCTATTTCTCCTCGGGTCAATTTACTAAATGCTTATTAGAAAAAAATAAATCAAATGGTAATAATTCTTTACCTCTGTTGAGGAATATTTTTCTTATTTTCATTGTTGTTTTCTTTTCTGTTTATCTTTAATTTTTTTTTTCGTTATTTTTTTATGCTTTAATTTTGAATTATTTTTATATGTATTTTAATTTGATTTATTTTCGTGAGCTCCACAAAGGAGGCCCTGAGGAAAATAATTTCTCTCAGAGCTTATGTCATCTTTAGGTATGCGGGGTGGAGGGTTTTTTTAAAGGAAATGAGGGAGAGGACAGTTCTGGAAAGCAGAAGGTTTTGAGAGGTGGGTAGGTATTGGGGTTTAGTTTGTTCAGGTCATCCGCTGCTGAGACATAAACAAACCTCACCCCATAAACCCGGGCACCCCTCCTAAATCACCAAACGTAGCGAACCACTTGGGGGTGATCTGTGTCAGAGGTGCTGGTTATACAATAAATGGTGACCGGTCAGTGGTTGAGTTAGCATCGCGTTTGGGTCCCACCCGGGCGTCCCGTGTTCGATTCCTCGGCTGGCTAAGTCCTCCATCACACCACAAGCAACATATTCGGCTTTCTGTGGTGGTAGTAGGAGATTTTCAAACATTATTGGGTTATTCGTAACCCGGGAATGTTTGTATTTCTTAAAAAAAAAATAACTGAAATAGAATGCAAAATAGGTATTTGGGTTGGGAAGGGTAAGGGGAGTAGAGGGATAAGGAAAAATTAAGGGAAAGTTGCCACGCAAGCAATATAAATATATTAGATACAATTAATTTAATCGTCATGAATATGTGTTATTCGCACCTAGAATGTTATACAATGAAGTTCTGTAGCAACAAGCTTAGGACTAATTGTACCTAAGCATTTAAACAAATACGGACAAAGAACGCTGGACTACATGATACCTAATTGCTTAAATATGTTACCTGCCGAAATTAAAAAATGTACAAATGGTAAATTAAATATTATGTTGAAGAATTGGCTCGCCGAAAGAAATAATTTGTATTAGACTGACACAAAAATTGTAACTGCACAACAAAGTAAAATAAGTTTATATCTTCAAAGTAAAAGTACCCATCGACAAACTGCTTAAAAGTAGTTTATTGGGACTTTTCTTTTTCTGTATATTTTTTTTATTTCTTGTTGTAATAATGTATTACTTTAAAAAAAAAAAAAAAAACAGTAACTATCAGTAAATACGTGAGTCTATATTTGCAAATTTATTGTTATAGTTACATGTCCTTTGTTTAAATTCATTTTGATTGGAATTGGTGTTGCATCTATCAATATAGAAAATGGTATTTTATCTACTATATCGAATCGGCGCGTGGAAATTTATTTTGTTTAGCAACTCCGGGCATTCAACTTTTGAGATAATAATTTTGAACATATTATTAAGGTCATTATCTTAGGTGTGCATTTAAATTGAAGTAAGTTTTTGAAGTGCGGCTCTGCCCCTCTGATGCCTAGAGCAAACACGGAACGGTGATATTGGATACTCCGATCAATCTGTACTTGGCTTCACAAGATTGCGCCTGGAAAGCGGCTGGCAAACAGAGTGCACCCACACCGGCACGTGTTGCACAGTCAGTTCACTACCCACAGCGTGCTACACAATGCACTGCATAGTGCGCAGTGCACACTATCGTTATTATGTATGTCACCATATACAACCGTCGCGTCGTTGTGGTGAAATTAAGGGGGGCAGATGCAAAACAGAAATTGATAAGTTTTGGGGAAAAAAAATAATTGTAATATTTAATTAAATGAAGACATTATGAGCGAAACTCAATCGAAAATCTGGAAAAAGAAAAATCAGAAAAAGATATTTACACCTCTGGGACTCGAACCCAGGACCTCCGTACTTTCCGGGCGGGTGCTCTTATCCACTGAGCTAAGGGTGTCGATATCCAATTCGGTCACCTTTATCTGTACCATATTTCGACTAAGAACCACCCATATTATCTTCATTTTTGTTAACGCAAATTTTTATTGGCTGCCATCTTTATGTATGATTGCAAGTTTCAACTCGAACTAAATGCTATCTAGATGGTATCTGGATAAATTTTTATCCATTTTATTTAATGTGCGACATCTATTGACTTTTCTGCAAGTCTAGGATGAATATTATTATTTTTTTTTATTTTAACTTTTTATGAGTAAAACCTTATATTTACAATTTGAGGTTTTACTCATAAAAAGATAAAATAAAAAAATAAAAAAATAATAATAATAAAAATAATTTTATTAAACTGTTCATCAGGGGGTCAAGCACCGGTAAATGGATAATTTTATAATATCGGATTTTATAATTTTATAATTTGGCGTTCCGACAATCTTATATTGATATTCCAAGCACGGTTTCACTGTTGATTGCCAAACCGATATGGACAGATATACTATGGTACAGATATACTATGGAACTGCACTCGAATTAACACTCCGAAACATCAAACGCCAATCAATTACGTAAAAATATAAATAAATTTGCAACGTTGAATTGAATCAACTAACCGAAATACGCATTGGCAGTCCGTGTTTACTTTTTCACACTTTGAGATAATTAGTTAATATGGTATTCAATCATATTTCAACCGTTTCAGTTCCTCACCTCCCCTCAACGGAATAATTTGATTGCGTCTTGGATTTTTTAATTTTTTTAATTTATTAACACTTAAAACCTGCTAAACTACTTATGTTGTGTGTCAGGAGGTACATAGTGACAACATTTTATGAAATAACATGGTGATTTTCAAATAGTTTACGTGTATGATGTTGATAAATAAATTAACAATTATATAGATTGGTTAGATTACAAATGGTATAAATATATAAATAGCAGTTTAAGCCTTAATAATGAAAAAATACAATTAAATGTAATGAACAAGTACATAGTTTTAAATATACGAGGTATTACAAAATTACATATAATGACTTTCTATTTCCTTAGAATGTGATGCATTATTAAATCCATGGATCGCGTATACGACTTCTTTCACTTCTAAGCGCTTCCGTACATAGAGCTACTTACAAGCTATTCGAGCCTGATGCGCGTAGCACGCGCACCGCTCGTGGGTACCTGCCGTACAATTTTGCTGGTGTTCGTACACGGCGGTACGCGACGGATGTCGGGTTGAAGTCGGTAGCGCGCTACCGACGGTGCTGGTAGCGCGCTACGCGTTGCAGCATTCGTGTCTACTACTTTCGTTTGACGTTTGACAGAAATGGCGTCTGAACATGAAAATAATGTTAGATTTGTTCAGAAAGTGGAAAAAAATGCGTGTTTATATAACTTTACATTACCAGAATACACAAGAAAGGATTTAGTGGAGAAGGCGAAGATGAATGTTGGAGAAAAAGTCATTTGACACCGTTTGACACCGTGTTAACTCCATGGCTGCACGTGAAAAATGATCAAGTTCAGTATAATTCGGGTAGCGCCGTGTACGGAAACCAGCTTTAAAAAGTAGTGTATCTGCAGGGTACTTGGGGTTGTGTCACAATCACGCAGTTTGTAAGTATCTCCATGAACGGAGGGCCTAAGAGTGGGTGAGCTGCGGAGTGCGGGGAGACGCGGGGGCATGTTTGTATTTGGCGATACAGGGGTTTGCGGTTAAACTAGCCAGTCGCGCGGGGGATTTAAAAGTGTAGGTACCATGTTCGTTACGTAACAATTTATCAAAAATATGTATGTACTCAGAGGTAATCAAAACTTATCCGATACCAAGGAGGCTGCGGCAAAATTTATCAATAGTCGGTCGTAATATCTATTAACATTCATTGGCCGTGCTCACAAATATTGATAACTGACAAAAATTGACGGATTTTGGGAATTTCGGATTTATAGGATTTTATCGATCGTCCGTACTAGACTTGCAAAGACAATTCGGTTATAGCAGCATCAATTGGGATATGCTATGAACCTGAAAGGAATGGGGAGGGAAATGAGGGCGTAGACGAGGGTTATAAGTACCTCACTGTTCAGATCTGGTCACTAAGGCTAACGATATTTCTTTTGATTCTTCGTTGTGATTCTGAATGGAGTTGTATTTGAGACGGTGACCGAACAACTCGGAATGAAACCAACTCAGAACCATCATAGATAAGTCATTCAAAGTGATAAAAAAATATACAAAAAATTGGTTAAATAGGTTACGTTAGGTTAGGGCTATCGGCTAAATTGAAATTATTTTTTCATTGCTTTTAATGACTTTTCAAGGAGGTGTTGAGTTGATTTTATTCTCAGTTGGCATGGAACCATTTGAGATTGGTAGATTACGAAGTATCACCCCAGTGGGAAACGACCATTCGGAATTAAAATGTTGGGTTACCGGAAATGGATTTATCTTTTTTTTATTTAAAAAATTTAAATTTAATTTATTAAAAATAATAAATCGCATATTTTAAATTTACAATTTTAAAATAAAAATTTATTCATAGACTTATTTATTAAGTATTCAGTTATTTTTTTATGACTTATCAAATTTAAAATAAATTTACCTTAATTTTTCTTATTTGCTTAAAATTAATTAATTTAAAAATTGCATTGCTAGGCTGGTGAATTAGCAGTGCTAATCTTTTTTTTAGAATCACAGCCTCGGCCCGGAGATTAATTAAAGTGACACCAACTTTATTGTCATCAAATCTTTCTACATAGGTCCATTAGATGCTGTTATCTTGGATCATAAAAATGATGTTAACTTTTTATAAATAAATTTTTGTACTTGTGCTATTCGGAACCTGGCACTTTCACACGACTTTGCGGCAGACAATTATTGAACCACCGTCATAGTGACAGGCTCCTTACACGCGCACGTATATCGCATGTGCCCCTGAATGTAGGCAGCGTGGGCTCTGTGGCCTTGGTGGCTGGCGTAGTCTGCACCACAGCATAGAAAGGCGATATTCGAAAGTTTCATGGAAAAGTTGCCATGAGTTAATATATCACTGCTGGGAATCTCTAACCGCGACTCTAACGTCATGTGCAACACAAGTTTTCTCGTGAAAAGAGACAAACATTCCCGGGTTATAAATAACCTGACATAAATTTATCAGGTGTGTAAACTATGACAATGTATCGTGATAATCAGTATACGGACTCTTTGGATCACACGGTCTCGTTGCCGAGAGGTAGATTTACGAAGTCATTAGTCGGTACAGATTCCAGTACCATATTACGATATTCTCTGGAGAGAAAAGTAATCGACATTACAATTAATTGTAGATTACGTATTTCAATTGATAATCTAAATAACAGCGATTTAGTATAATATTATTGCTTAAACTATAACTCGAATGTTTGAATGAAGAAAATGCTTGGAATTTATTGTTATTTCAAATCTTTTGAACATTTAGCCATGACTGGTAGGTCGGATTAACCTTCCTCGGTTCTTCAAATACTATGAACACAAGGCCTTTAGGTCATGTTGACCCGATTTCGAAAAATGAAGTAATGGTTTTAAATTATATTAAATGTGTAGTACATATTTCTTCTAATCTTATTTCTACATATTTCTTCTATTCTTAAATAAAAATAAGGACCCAAGTAAAGTGTAAGTATAAGTGTGTAGGTTTATTCTTAGAAACCTTATCGCTGCAACAAAGCATTTTTATTTATAAGAAACGGACATTTCTGGCCCGAGAACCTATTTCATACTTGGGCGTTTTTGACCCGAGGAACCCAAGAAAGAAAAAAAACTAAATTTTCTTAACATAAAAGACTTATCCATAATTTTACATTAAATACTAAAAAAAAGTGAATGGATAATTTATAAATGCCGTGAAGTCATTATAAATTATATTAATCATTACAACTTTTATGATCAGTTAAATTTCAGTTCCGGGTAGTAATGATCCGAGAAACATAAGATAGAAAAACTTAATTTTCATAATATCTTGTCCGACTTTTCCATAATTTTACAATAAGTGAATGGATAATTTTATTTTATTTTTTATTTTATTTTATTTTTTATTGTATTTTATTTTATTTGTAAGAAACAAACAGCTTATATACATACAATAGACATAAAAATATACATGTTAACTGCATTGAGGCCAAAAGAGTTTCTTATGCTAATATATTTTCTAGATGGAGTTTTAATTTATCTTAAGCTAAATTTTAAACTTAGGAAGGGGAGAGGAAGGGGAGAGGAGGGGGAGGGGAGGGAGAATATGGGATAAGGATATGAGATGCTCTCGATACCTTCCACACCCCGTATCAATCCAATATCGCACGCGTTACTTCTATTCGATACTTCTGAAGGTTTAAATTAAAAATGTCTACGTTGTGAAACAATTCGTTGTATTGCGCACATATTCGAGGAATCGGGGAATTTTTTCTAAAGTTTTTCTACAAGTGGGCAAATGAAGTAAATTCGATTCTCGGGTTAATCTTGAAGAAATGTGGAGTTTTATTAAATTGGTAAGCTCTGGTGAGTCCAGGCCATTGTTTAAAATTTTAAATAATAAAATTTGATCAAAAATTAACCGTCGTGTATGAAGGGAGTTGAACTGATGAAATTTAATAGAATCGGTGTAATTTAGAAAGTGTAGGTTAAGTTTATAATTAAAGTGTTTAAAATTTTTTTTTTTAATTCTTTCGCTCCTAACAATGTGGGCTTGGTAGAAAGGAGTCGAGATCGGTGTGCAGTGTTCTAAGTGCGGGCAGATATATGCAGTGTAGAGGGAATATAGAGTATTTACATTTCGAAAAGGTTTCGATGTACGAATTATAAATCCCAGCATTTTGTTGGCTTTGTTGATGATATTATTAGTGTGTTGGATAAAGTTTAATTTAGAATCAAGCGTTACCCCAAGGTCCCTGATAGATTCAACTTTGCTGATAAGTGTCCCGTTTAGTGTATAATCAAATAAAATTTTATTTTTTTTACGTGTAAATGATATTTTATTACATTTTGAGATATTTATGACTAGTTTATTCAATTCACAGTAGACAAAAAGACGATTAATAATTGGCATGAAGTCGTTATAAATTATATTAATAATTACGACTTTAATGATCAGTTTCATTTCAGTTTCGGATCAAAATGACCCGAAGAATCGAGGAAGGTTAAGTATCGCCTAGCCACCGAGCAAATACAACATCAGACTCCATGCTCATTTCATGTAGTTGCTTCCTACACTAATTTTGCGTTCGACTCTTGTCCACATAGATTGTTTCGTATGGGAAATGAAACTTGCTACGTTGACATATTTAATTTTATTAACATTGCTTTATTCAAAAAGCTAGTAAAAAAGCAGACACGCAATAGTTTTTAACTGTATTTGTAATTAAGATTGTAAAATTATTATTACTAATTATGTTGGTAATTATATTCTTTATTTTTTAGATCTATCTAAGTTAAATGAAAGCTCAAGGGGCGTCTTAATAAATATATAATTATTTAAAAAAACTCCACTTTTCATGTAAGCTGAAAATGTTGATAGGACTTTCAGGACTTAGCTAACATAGGAAATGAACCCATGACGCCTGGGTGGGAACACGACGCATTTGTTCACTCAACTACTTCAGAGAGTCTTGACCGCCTCTTAGGTCTTGTGTTCAACAACTTGATTTTGTAATACGAGAGTTTGTGTTCAACAGCCGGGCTTTGTAACATGATGTCCTGTGTTCAACAACTTGGTTTTGTAATACGAGAGTTTGTGTTCAACAGTCGGGCTTTGTAACATGATGTCCTGTGTTCAACAACTTGGTTTTGTAATACGAGAGTTTGTGTTCAACAGCCCGGATTTTTAATGTAAAGTCTGGTTTTTATTTGAGATCTTGTGTTCAACGGCTTGGCTTGGTAACATGAGGTTTTGTGTTCGAAAGCTTGTTTCTTGAAATGATTAACCAGACTTCGTGTTTTTTTCTCCCACAACACGGAACTCTTTAAGGCCAAAGTTTAATCCATTGTTTCCTCGATAAGACTCTTCACGTAGAATCCCCTTTACCGCATACGGAAAGCGCTCTGACCGGTGCTGGTCTCATGCTGTTCTTCTCAATACCATCCACAAAATCCACTTGATACTCCTTCGTCAATGATCCTTTTCTGTGATCTGTTTTCTTCAATTTTTTTCACAAATATCCTACCCAACATAGTTATCCCAGTTTCGTGAAACTTGTTATTGACATCTCTTTAACCACCAAAAGTGATTTTTGGTTACAGTACCGAATTACTGTTGTGGTTATAGTTCCCCGATGAATAGGCGGCTTTACACGTCAGTTTCTATAAGAAATAATCAATATTTCATTTTAACTCTTCAATTAGCCATTGTTCCCTCGGTTGTGTAAAACATTATTAGCTCCAGACCACCTGCCAACTAACAAGCAAAATTTTATCGTCCCCGTTGTATCACGGATCGTGTTTTCTTGAAAGATTTTCAGAAGGAGAAAGAAATCCTTTGGATGTGTTTACTGGGGGGGGGGGGGGTACCAAGCACCAAGGGGTGCCAAAGACAACACACTCGTACAGCCAAAGAATGCACACAAAATCTCCCTCTTAAAAGACATATCAATAAATAACTACCTACTGTTGTACCTAGCTTTACATACAAATGTCATATTTTGAAACGCATCGCATTCATGCGATTTTCATTGTTTTTCGAATATAATTTCTAATTCCCTTAAATAATGAATTTATGTTGCGCTTTTCTTACACCGCGCGTAATATCGCGAAATGTTCGTGGTCGCTCTCGAGTGACTTATAACAAACTAGTAGTTAAAAACCCACCCCGCAGGTTTTTGCCGCTGTGCCCTGCGGGTGGCTTTTGGTTCGGCTTCGCCCAGTTGTTGAGTGATGGTGACCATTTTATAAGCCCGATAGGAACTTTTTCCAAAAATAGCCCGTTCCTAGGATCCACTGTGACAGTGATAGTTATTCATCGGAACAAAGTAACCCAGACAGGCAATGACGTCATACGTAATATATAGCCGCATGATACAACTAAGTATTGCCGTCGATCTTTCCATATCGGGAAAGATACTCAAATTTACAAAATTGTAGCACTTATACCTAGGGAGGACACGTTCTCATGCGACCTGCCAATGGAAGTGATGCCATCCTATGACGAATTCTTTAATTCTAAACCGAATCACAACGGCAGCTTAGTTTGAAATTTCACGTACACAGATTTTTAGATGTGTAACCCCAACACCAGCAAAGAAAACGTCGAAACAAGAAAAGTAGCATCAACACTCATACCAGCTTCGTGAGACTTAAGTTTTCCATGCTAGTTTTCCTTTTAGTGTGAAGTCCTAGGAGAAGTTAATCAGACACAAAAGTATCTACAAACATCTGGACTATCATGTGAAAAGTGTGTAATAAAAATTAAAGCTCTTAAAAATTTTTCTTCAATGTCAAGGTAACCAAGTGGAAAAAGCTATTTGCTACGCAACAAAAAAATGTGAGGACTTATACATTCCGATTAAAGGAAAAGAGGAAGGAGGAGATTTAGAAAACGTATGCCCGGAGAAATAGCCCAAGATGCTGGACTTACATTAGCAGAGGAGCTGCAGAGAGCAATTTTAGAAAGTCACGATAGATTTTACGAAGAACCATACCATCGTTACAGGGCAATGGATTTTATTCTGGTTACATTTCGGCTTAAAACGTTGGTAACATCATTAGAAGAAGATCTTCGTGGAATGGTTTCAAATATGTTAAAAATTTATGATGAATTTTCAGCAGAGAGAATTTTGGTGTAGGAGATTTTACGATTGAGGCGTCATTTGGAAGCCGCCAACGTTTCCGCCCAAGAACCGGTTCAATGGACTACATTGGAGCTTCTCAGATTCATTGTAAAATGGGGCTATTCCGAGTCTCTCCCAAGTTTAGCGCTATGTCTTAGATGTTTTGGTGGCTTCATGTGAAAGAAGCTTTTCAAAGTTAAAATTAATAAAATCTTACTTAACCCACAATGAGCCAAGCGCGACTAACCAATCTTTCGATTTTATCAATTGAAAGAGACAGGGAAATCAATGTTGATAATGTGATTGAATATATAGTTAAATAAACTAAAGTAAAGGGTGCCAATCTACCCTACGCCGCCACTGCCTTTATGTTTGCAGTTTAGTTTGTTTAAGATCTCTGTTTACGGTCATAAAATGAATGCAAATCATGTAAAAATTGAACCAATTTTTTAATTAATAACCTACATGGGTCTCGTTGGAAAACTGGAAAATTCGAAATATTTCGAATCATAGTCATATATATAGATATGTTGTTAGAGCATAATATGGTTGACATTTTCGATTAGTTTGTATGCTTTTATTTTTATAATTTGATTAGAATAACTTTGACTGGGTCTTTGATTTGATTATGTACTAAATTACATTCTCAATAAAATGGTGCAATAGTCATGTACTCAAAATCAAAAATTGCTACCTGTGACAGTTAAATTTATCTGTGACAGTTAAATTTTTAATATTTATTTTAATGAGTATTTAAGAAATATATGGTTAAGTGGATTATTCACAGTTCTCCTCAATAGGGATTCTTGTCCCGAGGTGTGCTGCAGTTTTTTGAGAGGATATTACTTCGTGTTTATCCCTTCTTCAAGTATGTTGATTTCCATAAAATAAAGAAAAATAAATTTTTATGTTTTGTTGGCTACAGGTAGTGTTGGTGTTTCTGCACAATTTGAATGATTTCCTCATCTTCATATTACGCATTTTTTACATCGTATTTAACTTTTTTGTCTCCAATTTCATTTGGAAGGGCATTATATAATTTTGTAGCCTGAAAATTAAGGTTTTCTGGCCTAAAAATTAATTTAATTTTGGGATGTTCAGTAGGTTTGAGGTCTTCATCCTTGTAGCGTAGGTGTATTGTTAGTCAGTAAGATTTTCATTTGTTTCCTTAAAATTTGAATGGAGAATTGTTCGGTTAGATTTTTATGGTACCTACTGCGCGTTTTCATCCCGTGACAAAATATTCCTGACAAAATATCCTAGGAACGAAAATCCCCCAACAAAAAATCTACTAAAACCTAACCGAACCTGGCCCTATATTATATTTTATTATTTTAAACCATAATTTATTGTCTTTCCAGGATGTCTGTACTATTGTTGTCCTATTTGTTGTTAGTTTGGGTTAGGTTAGGTTTTAGTAGATATTTTGTTGGGTGATGTTTTGTCCGTAGGTTATTTTATCGGGGATATTTTGTCGCGGATTGAAAAGTTAGGGAACCGATTTGTGTGATAATGAAATTTATTTTATTTATTTTATTTATTTCTATACATTACAGTATTTACCTTTATAATTTTATTATGTTGGGTGTAAGGTAGGTTTGTGAAGGTGAAACTGTGGGTAGGTATTGTTGTATGTTTCGTGAACACCTCACTGGGAGAACCTGTGCTGAGGTGTTTACGTGTTTATTTATGTTTATGTGTGACAAGTATTTATGTGTTGTAATATAAAGTTTTATATGTATTTTTTTTCAAATTTTAACAGTTATTGTACATTGGTTATATAGAAGAGAAAAAAAAAGTATTTAAATATATTAGAGGAATATAAAAAAAAAATTATATATATATATATATATATAAACATACACATACATACACATCCATATAAATACATGTACCTGCACACATGCATATGAATATATATATACATACGTATACATCCGCATACACATTCACATACACAAATGATTAAAGTTTTTTAAAATTTCTTTTGATTGAGTTGTTATGGGTACTTTTATGATTATTTTTGTGTTTTAACGAGCTGCTTCACGCGGATGTTAGAGGCAGATCACCATCCAATAAGCCTTCATTCTACACGTGATTGGCAAAGAGCACAGGAGACTTTATGCAGATCATTATTCATAATTAGTGTATTGCGCATGTTTCCAGTACTAGCTTTGTGAGTTTCTTTGTAATGCTAATTATGTGCGAGTCCCATCGAAGATTTTCATCGATTTCAATGCCAATATATTTTATGCTTTAGAGTGGGTTATTGGCAGGTGCGTTAGTGGCATGATTGTGTTAAATTTTTCCCTTGGAACTCTTGTAAATTGGGAGCATAATCACTAGCTGCATCAATCATTAATTGATTGAATAATTTGTACACTATTTTCAGTGTTCAACGCTATTTTTATCAGAAGTTTGAAAGGTTTAAAGTATCAATTTATCTTTAAGACAAGTCACCAAGTTAGTGGCAGATACTCTCAGCATCACTCTGGTGAAAGATCTACTTTCAAAATCGAAACGTTTCTAGAAATGGCTTTATACGAATTTGACCAGATATGAATAACCAGGCTTTCCAACCTTCTCTCACCCATCTACTTCCCTTTTCCACTTCAGCCTCACAACCCCAGTTGCCAACCGTCTGCCTGTACAAATCACCACAGTTGAATTTGGCAGCCACCTCTGGTCTGGAGCCCCAAAGTATCCGATAAAAAAACCCTCAACTCTGTGCAGAAACGGGCGGTCCGTTTGAATGATTCTCCCTTCTTAATAAACGGATTGCATTCTAAATTTAGAAGTCTGGAAATTAAAAAAAATCCCTGTGTTAATAATAATAATTAGTCCATTATCATTATCTTGCAGCTATCTTAGACATGTTCCGTTTCATTATCCGTTCTATCTCCTCCCCCCACTCTTCACTAATCCCTAGCCACGCCCCTACCCCCACTACAATATTAAGTAATACACTGTGCTCATCAACTGTTTTCTTATATCAAATTATTATGTGTTTGCCCTGAGGAAGGAATGGTCTTTTAGAAACCGGTCGACGTAAATAAAATATATAAGTGGTTCTAACAAAGAAATATTATTTCGATTATTTAAAAAGTTGTTCTTCTTTATTAGGTTTAATATGTTATATCTTTACTCTGCATCCCATTTCTATAATCTTAGAAATTTGTCGAGTCTACCACGATGCCAATTAAGAAGAATCGGGGATATTCCAGAAACATAATATTTTCCATTAAGTGTACCCCCGACTCATTGACAAGCTTTCCTTTGAAACTTATCCAGCCTTGGCAATTTACTTGATGGAGGCTTGCGAGAGCTTTTCTCAATTATTTTTCTGTTGACGTATTGGCTTTTCGGAGCCACGGCGGAGATCCTAGAAGATTACAACAAAACTCTACTACTTGAAAGCTTCTTTTACTTGGACTGAAATTTGTTTGGCTTTTGTAGAAATAATTAAATTAGAAGGCGAAAAAACTTGATTCGTTATCATTAAAAAATTTGAATTCTTTTGTAAAAAAACTTTTTACCGTCTTCATTATTCACAATTTAAAGAATTTCTTTCTTTATCATCTGAGCATTAGAAATTATGAATTTTAATCAAATTTGTACAGTTCTGTTGACAAACCACCAATCAAAATCTGAGTTAAGGCACCAGATCACCGGTCGGCGCAGTCCAGCGGTAAGGCTCTTGACTCGCAATCCGAAGGTCGCAGGAACGAATCCCGGGGTGGCAAATAAATTTTATTAGTTTAATTTGTGTTATTTCACAATTTATTCATTTAAAATAATATGTAGTATATTTGCGCCACGTTCCAGAGTGGAAGATACTATCAGTATCGCCCTGGTATAAAACCACCATTCAGAATTGAAACTTTGCTTGAAATGGAAGGTTTTGGATATCCTGACTCTACAGATCTTTTTCAGTGAGACTATGGCATCCCCGATTGGGGTACGTTGTGAGGCTAAGGGAAGTGGTGACCGGAAGGAGGTAGGCAAGAGGAAGGTGGGGAAATACCTGGCTATTCAGATCTGGTCACCAAACACGGCTAAAGCTATTTTAAGTAACGCTTCAATGCTTTGACCGGGTTTGGCACCGAGGGCTTGTCAACAAACTGCCTTCTTACGGACTTCCCGCATCCTTGTGTATGTGGATTGCCGACTTTTTGAGGGAGAGGTCGATTCAGGCGGTTGCTGATGGTTTCACCTCTTCCTCGCATTCGATAAATGCTGGCGTCCCACAGGGATCGGTTCTGTCTCCGACTTTGTTTTTGTTGCACATCAATGACCTCTTGACGTGTGCACCGATTCATTGCTACGCGGATGACAGTACAGTCCATGATAGCTTTTTGTTCGACAAACCTCCAAAGGGCTCACAAACCCCTATGGCTCGGAGGGCTTTGAAACAAAGAATGGACGGTTACCTCGAGAGTGTTTCCTCTTGGGGTAAGAATAACCTCGTCGAATTTAATGTTTCAAAGACCCAATCATGTCTGATCACGTCTAAAAGGGATCGAAATGATAATCTAGTCTCCTTCAACGGAAGCATTCTCCCGAACAGGCCTTCCATTGATATGCTTGGTGTAACTCTAAGTGACCAGCTCAGGTACGGGGGCTCCATCGAGGCCAGAGTTAAGTTAGCCTCTCAGAAACTGGGCATACTGTACAGGGCACGCAGATACTTTAATAGTACACAACTGCTAGCCCTGTACAAATCGCAAGTGCGCCCCACGGTTGAATTTGGCAGCCACCTCTGGTCTGGAGCCCCAAAATACCTGAAAAAAACCCTTGACTCTGTGCAGAAACGGGCGGTCCGTTTGATAGATTCTCCTAATTTAACTAACGGATTGCAATCTTTAGAGCACAGGCGCCAGGTGGGAATGCTGTCCTTGTTCTACCGGTATTACAATGGAAGATGCTCCGAGGAACTAGCGTCATTGATCCCCTCGGCACCAGTGCATAGTCGGGAAACACGCCAAACGCGCGCTCAACATTTGTACACGGTTGACATTAGTCACATGAGAACGGGTCGTTTCTACGACTCGTTCTTGAGTTCAACAGCTCGGCTGTGGAACGATTTGCCGGCCTCTGTGTTTCCTCCTTCCTACAATATGGGTCTCTTCAAGACCCATGTTCACTCCTTCCTCTCCTCAAAAACACCCTCCACACAGCATCCTCAAAGATGACATAGGCCCTGAGGGAAATTATTTTTTCCTCAGGGCCTCCTGTGTGGAGTTAATGTAAAAAAAAAAAAAAAATTCTGACAGGGCGATACGGAGAGAGTATCTTCCACTCTGGAACGTGCCGCAAATACACCATATTTTATTTTAAATGAATTTATTTTGAAATAACATAAATGATTCAAATAAAATTTATTTGCCACGCTGGGATTCAATCCCGCGACCTTTGGATTGCGAGTCAAGAGCCTTACCTGAGAGACATGGCACGATCAAGTCAATCAGATACTTGAGTCGGGCGGACTAATAATAATAGAAGAGAATGGCGGAGTCAGAATAATAGAAGAGTATGTTCGAGATGTTTTATGAATATGAATGAGGCAAGGATATTGTGCCAGGACCGAATTGTTTGGCGGTCCATCCTCTCTTTAGTTAAATACATAAGGTAAATATGAGATTGCAATTGAAAAGAGCCATTCATAAAAATTACAGACTGTTCAAATAGCAAGCAATACAACAATGTAAATTTGACACGAGCATGCAGGGTTTTAATGTTAACTCTAATATTGTGAATTAAAAAAACAATAAACTCAATTTTTCATTCAATCTCTCTCTAATCCATTGCGAATACGTAATGTTGAGTAGAAATGTGTTTTAAGTGGGAAAACCCACCTGGTACCTATAAACAGATCTCTTGGAAATTACGAGACGTAAGAACAAATTGTTTCCCACTTGGCATTGAGAAGGTTTTGTTTTTTGTTTGTGGATTACGTGTAATAAATTCTCCGTTTTTATTATTGTACGTTTCACTTCGATTTCTTTTTACCATTTCTTCTTGTACTAGTAGAAATTGAAAATATTTTCCTCTGGTACTCTTTCTATTTAGGTAGTCCCTTTATCATCAAGTAAACGACCTTGTACAATAGAAGTCGTTAAAACTGTACTTGTTGTAATAGTATCAAATCTTCGGCTAGTACGTCTTTCATAAATACTGAAAAATGTTTTGTATTGTTCGCTCTGTTTTACATTAGCTCCTAACCGGAGGTCCTGAAAAAAACAAATTTCCTCGGGACCTGTGTCATCTTTGAGGATGCTGTGTGTAGTGTATTTTTATAGAAAGGAAGGTGAGGAAGATCTGGGAAGAAAAAAGGTATCAGGGGTTGGTAGAAATCTGGGGTCAGTGTGTCCAAGAGTGACGTAAATATGCGGTTCAAGGAGATGGGCCGAGAGAGTCCTGCGGAAGAACTCAAAAGGTCTCAACCATTCTCTCCCGATCCCGCCCGCTACGCAGTTAGAAGGCGGATGCATCCAATCCACCAAGATCCGGATAAACTTCACCACAAAAACCCGGGCACCTAAATTAACAAATGTAGCGAACCATTTCGGGTGAACTACGGCAGTGGTGTTTGTAATCCAATATATAGTTCCCGGGGCGGCGGTACCCTTACCCACCTCCCACATTTGTACAGCTTATGATGAATCAATAATAATAATTATTGGATAATTTTTAAACGCAGAAAACTGATAAATATATGGGAAGATGAATACATCTGAAAACAATCATAATAATAATAATAATAATTGGATAATTTGTAGAGCGCCGTTTTTGTGAAAAATCACCTCAAGGGCGCTGTACAGCTTATTATTAATTCCTAGGTTCTATCTAATTTAACTATTTACAAACAGATACAGAAACATACTTACCTGGCAGGTCACTTCCGAGAAATTAGAAAGTTAATAGATACGTTAAGATAGTTGCAGAAGATATGGTCTTGCACGCGGAGGGCATTATATTTAAAACACTGGACTTTGCATGAATTTACATTAAAAGATTAGTGGCAAAAGTATAGTTGTATTTATTTTGAGAGACTGGAGAATTTAGGAGTCTTTAGGGAATCTTCATGAAATGACCCTTACATAAAGCTTATAACTGATTTCTTTATTTTTTATTTATTTTTTTTTATCTCATGCATTTTTGTAATCATGCATTTTTGTAAGACATATTTCTTTGAAAGCGTTATAAATCATTAGCATTTAATAAAATAAATAAAATATTGCAAAAATAATGGCCTGAAATGGTACACCTAAATAATAATTTACCCTCTAAAAACAGGTAGGCACAAAAGCATGTAATTACACTGTATACGATCAAAAACTAGACACGTATAATTAGATAAACAAAAACACGCATTAATCACAGTTATAAATCAAAAAAGTTACATTTTCTACCATTATGACAACTAGCGACTATATTAATATACCAAGTCCATTCGTCAACAAATTGTAAGTTCCAAAAACTATATTCATTAAAGAATTAAGAGAAACTTATGCGCGGCCCGTTTCATACAAATCTTAAATTTGGATTTGAGATCAAAATACCCAACCAAACTGAATAATTATTTTTGTAATCTAAAGGTACCTCAAATATTTAATACGTATGTGAGCTACTTTATTTATTTTTGCTATAAATTTTAAGATATAGGACAAAGATTTATTTATAGGATAAAGATTTTGATGTTTCATGATTTTAAAGGCAATTTGGGCCATTATTTCTGAGTAAATGAAAAACAATAAAAAAATAGTTTGACTATATTTATCATAAAAATAGGATCAAATATAGAATAAAAAATAAAAAAAAAATCAATAAAAAAACATTTTGACGGGCTTAAAGTTAAAATACAAATTACCTTTTAACGCGGAACAAAAATTTGACGTTTATATATTTAAATTACTAACCAAAAATGCACTTTTAACAGTGTTTATTTTTTTATTGCATTTTGAAAATAAATACAGGTAGTTAATTTTTTTTATTGTTTTTGATTTGCTCCCAGGTTGCCTGTAAAATTACGAAATACTAAAATCTTTAATGGCCTATATCTTATAATTTAAAACAAAAATAAATAAAATAGCTCACATCCGTACTAGATAGTTGATACATCCTTTGATTATAAAAATAATTTTTCAGTTTGGTTGGGTATTTTGATCTCAAATCCAAATTTAAGATTTGTATGAAACTGGCCGAAATGGGCCGCGCATTTGTTCCTCTTAAGCGCAGTGAGTAGAATTGTTGTCTCAGTTTGATGTCATTGCGGGTAACAAACTTCTCCCCTTTCGACACAAGTGATAATTATTAAAAATATATCGATAGTCCAGTTAATTAGTCAGACATCTCCAAATACTAAGTTTTGTGAAAATGAGGAAAGATATAGTCACCATAATTTAAATAGTATTTACAAGTTGTGTTTTACATAACAAATATGACATTTAAAAACATCGGAATGCTTAACGGTCGGATGAAATTTTGAAATATCCTACTAGTGACCCAAAAAACATCAAAATTTTGTTTAGAACACTACATGTTTTTCTAGATTATAATTGATTTGGTGAAGTTTATGAGTAATCTGATAATTGTACCAGATAGAGTGTACACTTTTACATGTAACTGCATACTCAACTCAAATGTCAATTTTTTGAAGATATCTGACTAATCAACTGCACGATCGATATTACCTCACATTTTTTACATGTTGGCAGTGTATTTTTTTGTGTGAAATTTGTAACTTACAACAATTTGATTTTCGGACTTGATAATACATACTACGTTAAGGCATACCGCTGATAGCTCAGTTTAAATCTCTCTCTTTCTCTCGCAAACGACGAGCGAATCCGATAGAGAGGTTCCAACTGATCTCTCAGCGGCAGGACTAGTTATGTATCTAACGCCATCTACACTACGCTAAGCAAACTAATTTGCTTATAGCATTTGGACTTACTCTCTGCCTTGAATTTTACTCGGTCTGAAATACACAAAATAGAAAATTATTACATGGAAATTTCGTTTCACATTTTCTAAGATAACTAATTAAGTTCAAAGGAAAACAACCTTATTCAGCTTCTATTGTTTGCTGTTTAAGCTGCTTATTGGAAATAATTATATTTTAATGCAAGTATCTGAAATGCAAGCAATTTAAAGTTTCTCTGGCAGATTTTTAAGAAAAATCTTTGATAGATTAGAGCGCTTAAATGGGTGAATAAGTTTTTTGCCATTAATGTTTTTGAAAGATTTAACACTATTTTATTAAAGTAGCTCCACATAGGAGGCCCTGAAAAAAATAATTCTTAAAACAATTTGAGGATGCTGTGTGGAGGGTATTTTTAGGAAAGGAAGTAGAGGATGTTCTGGGAAGAAAAAAGGTATGAGGGGTGCGTAGGAATGTGGGAATGAGTCTGTCCAGGAGTGACGGATGAATGATTTGATCCCTCCCAATGCCCTGCTGGAGAAGACAAAAGGTCTCCCTCAACCATTCTCTCCCGGTTTGATCTGCTACGCAATAGGTAGCAGACGCATCCGCCGTCAAGACCCAAAAAACCTCACCCATAAACCAGGGCACCTCTAAGTCAACAATCGTAGCGAACTACTCAGGGTGATACATGGTTATCCATTAAATGATTCCCGGGGCGGCGGTACCCATACTCGCCTCCCAAATTAATTATGGTTAAAAAAGTATATGGTTTGCAAATTACGTACGTTTTTTAGCAAAACTTCAAATGTAACGCTGTCATCAAATTAATATTTGAAAGATCCCCTTTAAATGCCGAATTTTTTCAAATTGTAAAAAGCTGCCAAACTAAAATGATAGTTGTCTTCTTCTACAACGTTAGAAACGAATTTAGGATCGGCCTTTAACGGGGATCTTTCAATCGTCAAAAAACAAAATGTCGCCGAATGACCATTTGCTGACAATGAAAATTTTGAATTTCTGTCAAACCACTCATTCTTAGAAATGATTAATTTCTTTAAAGATAATGTAAAAAAATATGTCCCAGGATGAAGAGTAATCAAAAAATGGAGCAGTAATTTAATCAGCGAAAGTTTGTAGAGTGGTTTTTGTCATGAGTCATGCAGAGTGCACAGCTTTTGTTCAATAAATGTTTAAGTACATCAATTTGGATTTCACATTTGTTTGTTCGTCGCGGAATCTTGAAAGTGGAAATTAACCCACTTTCCGACATCCGATCAAGCTTAAACTCAGGAAGTAGACTTGTTGTCGATGACAATGCATTCAATCAAATTTTTGTGACATCCACGCACAAACACACAGAAATATTCGCATTTTTCTTAAGGCGGCGCTTCCCGGTCCAAAAAGAAGAAGATGGAGAGATATGTAATTACGAATGTTGGACAGAGCGCGCTAATATTTTACGTGATAAAAATGAAGCGAAAATTGCGAAAATGCTTAATAAAACATGACTCGTTTAAAATAGAGCAAAAATCTCGTAGAGAGATCTTAAGTATCATTTAAAGAAACATTGTGAATTTTTTCACAAATATAACTTGTAAAATAATACAAATAGATTTTTTTTTAATTATTTTAAATAATTTTGAGGGAATTTCATATAATTTGCGTTTTGGCGTGGAACGTATTTAGATATTATCTTCTAAAATAACATATATTTTTTTAAGAGCTTAAAAACTCAAATGTTTAAGGGAGATATTATGTAAGAAATCGGTCGAAATTCGGATAGCGGCGACTATTCGGATTCTAAGAAAAGCACAAGTACGAAATAAATAACGGTTTTAAAAATCGAAATTTCGCAAGATTAAAACCCCTTTTGTTGTTGTTTTTAGAGTTTTGAAAGATATTTAGCAGCGTGATCGAGACTGATAGTATTGAAGAATGTATGACGCAAATGCGCATGGTAGAAGAAGTCGAGAGTGCCCGAGGAAGTCATTGCATGATCAAATTAATCAGATTCTTGAGTCGGGCAATGCCCAAAGTCAGAATAATAGAATAGTATGTATGAGACGATGTATGAATGTGAATGAGGCAAAGAGTGTGTGCCAAGACCGAGTTGTTTGGCGATCCATCTTCTCTGCCTAACTAGTTAAAAGATATTTAAAAATAGATGTATTAGAGTAAAAAAACTTATGGGTTGACTGTTTATATTACAAAATGTTGTGCGTTATAAATGTTTTTTCAAAAATTTTCTGTAGAAAAAAAAAAAAAAATTATGAAAAAAAGCGTTGAAACCGTGCGAAGCCGGGATGTAACTGTATGGATAGAAGACAATATTATTGTATGGGTTTATCATGTGGCGATCTGTTATAATGAATCGATCATAATAATTATTTTAAATACTAAGATTTGAGAGTTTCTTTCATGAGAAAATGCCGATTTTATACACAGCGCAGGCTATGGACGAATGCTCGCCTCGGGCTTGTACAAAGAATATCCCTTTTCTATTAATAAAACGCCAGCGGTACGATTATTGGAAAACGGTCGCTTATAAAAATATTGTGTTTAAAATTCCAGCTAAGAAAACCGAAGATATTCTCAAGTATATACACACTCAATAAACACATGTATATTTTTTGGGAATACCACACAATTGTCCCGTCTGTAGCCGGTGAGACTAGGGCAAATCCAATTGGAGTATGTAGGTAGAAAAGAAAAATAAGGGTTGGGAAGTACCTGGCTTTTCAGATTTGGCCACCAAACCCGGCTGGAGCCATTTCAAGCGGCGTTTTAATTCTGAGGGGTGTTCTTACACAGGGGCGATTCTGAAAATGTTTTCCACTCTGGTACGTGCCGCAAATATATATAATATTATATGATTTTCTTAAAATACGTACCTAGTCTAATTTGAATACTGAAGGTCTTCTGAAGTCGTTCAAATTGGGTAAATTTAAGGATTTTTGAGGGTCCTAGCTTCTATTCTTCTTTAAAAAATTCAAAACGTACCAACGTGCCAGTATTTGATGTATATATTACATTTAAAAAAATATGCAGTAGTGTCAAAATCTAGAGCAAAAATAGAGGAATATGTTTGCACGGACAACTCCTCCCGCGTTTCATTTTAAAGCTCTGGGAACTAGTGAAGTGGTTGGAATCTGCAGGTGAATGTCTCCAAGATTGACGAACAAGTGAATTCATTCCTCCCACTATGTTGCAAGACTCCGTTTGAAGAGGTTTAGATTAAGTCTCCCTCAATTAGTCTCTTCCGACCTACCCAAACCTAGACAAACCTCACCCCGTCACCAAACCACTTGGGGTGACTTATGGCAAGGTTGCTGGTTACGCAATAAATGGTTCTCGAGGAAGCGATACCCATATTCGCCTCCCAAATTGAAAAGTTAGGTCTATACCTCTTCAACGTGCTTGCTTACTTGTATAACCCACGAGCTCGACATTAATAAATTCCCTAAAATTATCGCGTAAATTAGGAACTCCAGTCCTTTTTAATTTTTTTTTATCAATAATGACCTTTACAGTATATTTTTTTTATTGTAATAGTTTGTTTTGGTAGTCAATATAATTTTCAAAGCTTTAATTTTTCAGATTTTATCACACCAAATTCGTGGTGTGTTGGTGTGACGTCATCTGTCTCAAAATTTTTTTGTTTTACAGGAGCAATATTTTGTATGGCTGCGGCGAGAGTCTGTCACTCCGCACAATTTAACAGTGTTCCAAAATTTGCAATTACTAAGAACAAAATGGTGTAACGCCATCAAACAAACCAACAAGAAAAATGTTTCTTTATTACTTACTAGCTTTCACCCGCGGCTTCGCTCGCATGGTATTAGGGGGAAATTACTGTAGCGCTTGAACTTATCAATTATCATCCCCCCCCACCCGCATTCCATAAATTCATTCTTGGTACATTCAATTTTCAAACAGCTCGCGTGCCACGTAAATTGCATAATGCCAGAGCTCACCAATAGTTAAAAAGAATTATCCGATTTGGTGCAGTCGTTCGGAAGTTATGCGCGTACAAACATTTCGGAGATTCATTTGTATTTGCATAGATAGATATTAACTACGACGCTTGAAATCAACATCGTTTCCACGGCAAAGATTTGTTATCTGACGTTAGCAATAACTGCTTTTGTTAGCGACAGAAAACGTATAATAAATATAATATATTAATATTTATTATTTCACAACGCCAAAGCTTACCATTATATACAGCCTATTTTACTCGCATGTAATGTAGCTTTCTATTGGTGAAAGAATTTTTAAAATCAGCTTATTGGTTTATGCGTGAAAGCGTAACAAACAAACGCACTTAGTTTCCCGGTTACAATATTTGTATAGATATCAACTGCATTTTGTTGCGGGGTTCAATCTGATGCAAGTACAGTTATTTAATTTAGGAAGTCTAATAAATGTTTGGTACAACTTTATCCTATATCGTTTTAAAACTTTGATTACACTTTGATGGTCAACTGCATATTTTCTTTTTAAATTATGTGATAGTTTCTCGAATTTTTACTTTGTTGTTCCTATGGTTATTTTATAATCAACAATAATAATACGATACTTTATATGGTATGTTTTTAGGTTTTCACGGCCAAAAAGTATTTTTGTTATTGTTTTGGGGGTGTTATGCCGTGTTTCGCTACCTCCTTCTTTAGCCAACGTTTCGGACAGCGTTACAGTGTCCATCATCAGGGCAGATGAGTAAATGATAATTAACGTGCTGCCAGCTCCATTAATGGAGCTGGCAGCACGGTATCGCTTCGACACACATAAGTAAACACTCTCACCAATATCATTTACTCATCTGCCCTGATGATGGACACTGTAACGCTGTCCGAAACGTTGGCTAAAGAAGGAGGTAGCGAAACACGGCATAACACCCCAAAAACAATAACAACGATACTTTATATAATTACTAGCTTTTCCCCGCGGCTTCGCTCGCATGGTATTACGGGAAATTACTGTAGCGCTTGCACTTATCAATTATCTCCTCCCCCACCCCACCCCCATCCCCTCCCGCATTCGATATATTCATTCCCTTACATTCAGTTTTCAAACATCTCGCCTACCACCTAAATTTCATAATGCTATAGCTCAAAGAAAAAAAGAATTACTTATCCAATTTTATTCATTCGTTCGGAATTTATGCGCTTACAAACATTTCGGATGTTTATTTTTATTTAAATATTTGGAAGTTCGTTAAATAATAAAAAAAATACTCTATTTATCATTCAGTCTTTATAATCGTTACGAATTATATTTTTAATATAGGAACTCAAATCTGACATTTATTCCAAGCTTGTCCAAAAAAAAAACTAATATTTAAATTTTCTGCAGTAGTAGCTGACCAGTAGACTGAGTGCCTACCAGCATAGAGCCCAAAAATATATCAACATTGTTTCCATGGAAAAGTATTTTTTCTGACGTTAGCAAGAACTCGCTTTTGTTAGCGACAGAAAACTTATAACAAATATAATATATTAATATTTATAATTTCATAACGCCAGAGCTTACCATCATATTCAACCTGTAGTCTGCGCATATAATTTAGCTTTATATTGGTGAAAGAATTATTAAAGTCTTTAAATTGTGTAATGCGTGAAAAGGTCATAAACAAACTCGAGCAGTTTCGCATTTATAATATTAGTATGGATGTAAACAGAATATCATATAAATATTATTGCATTATGAAGCCTCTCAACTAAGAACCTTTGGGAAGATTGTATGACTGTCCTCGAATGTATCTGATTTCCGTAATTTTTATTATTGAGGGCCTTAATTTTTTTTCAATTCTGTCTGAAACTTTTAAATGCAAACTGAACTTGGGTTTTATCGCCTCAATCTCTATACAAAACCGGAGTGAAATTGAATGCGAACTAGTTCTGTGACCTGTGACAACCAAATGGGTTGTTTTAATGTGATGGTTTTTTATTCAATTTTAAATGACGATTTAAAAATTAAACTTATATATTTTTTTTTTTACAGTTAAAACCGCACAAGAGTCCCAACTGCTCCCGTCTGGAGCCAGTGAGACTATGGCATCCCCAATTGGGGTATGTTGTGAGGCTGAAGGTAGTGGGGAGGGGAAGGAGATAGGGAAGAGGAAGGTGGGGAAGTACCTGGCTATTCAGATCTGGTCACTAAACACGGCTAAAGCCATTTCAAGCAACGTTTCAATTCTGAATGGTGGTCTTACACCAGGGCGATACTGATAGTATCTTCCACTCTGGGACGTGCCGCAAATATACTATATATTATTTTAAATGAATAAATTGTGAAATAACACAAATTAATCAAATAAAATTTATTTGCGCACGCCGGGTTCGAACCCGCGACCTTCGGATTGTGAGTCGAGAGTCTTGCCTCGGGACCACGGAGGCCGTCGAAATTAAGAATGACCGATTGTTGATCTACACAAATATATTTTATTCCTTATTCCTTATTAGAGAATTACGTCTATTTACGTAGGGAGATAACGTGAGTGGCCCCGAATCCAATGTCACGGATTAACCGCTACACTTGGAAGGTCGCCTTACACGTGGCACAAAATGTGTTTTGGCAAGTATATGAATTTCTATTAAAATTGTTCGAGTGGAAACATAATACTTAAACCTCATTAAATGTTAATCTTCAATTTACCTCGCGGAAACCTTAAAAACGATTTCGTTATTCGCAGAATTCTACAACGCAGATTGAGTAATTTTATGTGCATTGTAGAATTTAATATCACTTGGCGAGAAGTTAATGTGGTGCAGATGTCTGGCCGTATTAAGTAAATAGGGTGAATAAGATTCAATACTAGAGCTTAATGTATTCTGTATTTCTCAAACGAGTGAAACTAGATTAAATACCACAATGACATTTATAAGATTTATTAATTAATCCCAACCAATTAAATATTATTTCTGAATTTAAAGAAGAGTCCACAGATGTCCCACATAAATAAAATTGGATAGGTTTCTCCAAGTTTTTAACCCTTCGAATAATGAGAAAATAATATCTTTGAACTTTTGCCTGTCAAGATTTGTGTGCAAAATTCCCAATTCTTGCCATGCATTTTAAATGTTCTTTTTTATTAGTTATTTTGTAACTTTTTTGCAAAAACAAAAATTGTTCTAAAATCAAGATAAAATAATCTTTCCGATGTGTTTATTAGAAATCATTTTTTTTTGTTTTTAAACATTAAAATTTTTAAATTGAAAATGTAAATTGGCTTAAAAATACGTACCTGGGGATTCCTCAAAAAAATACGTTAAATTAAATAAACTTAAAATTTTAAATACAGATTCATTTTTATAGGAAAATTTGTAATGAAACTGTCACCTCACTTTTACAACTTTCATACAATTTTATTTTTAAATGTAGTGTTTGTTACGTCACAAATTGGCGCAAAATAAAATCGTCACTTATGATCGGGTTTGTAAAATATCTAACCAATACAGCTTGTATATTTCTAAAACAATAAGAAGCTTCATTTTTTTCGCTCTCTAACACAAAAGAAATCACAAATGTTTATATGACAGGAAGAGAGATATCTAACTTTTAATAATGCACGGTCGCTCTGGGACAATCTGGGTCTCCTGTTATTATAACGGCATATGATGTTTTGGGACAACTTGGGTCTCCTGTGATTAGACGGGTTAAAGCATCCATTTGTTTGACAAGGTTCTAACTTCACTTTGAACCTTTTGCAATTACAATTTTATTTAGGGTTCTAACTTTGCCTTACTATTCTTATAAGGTGTGACGTAAGTTAAAGTTAAATAAATTTAATAAAATAAATTAAAATTGGAATCCCCGGACCACACATTTAGGAATGAAAGAAAAACATTTTTTTCATAAGGTCTTCAATTTCTTTGCGATCTTTCTCATTAGTTATTCAAGGACGACAGGGCAATAGAGCTAAAGAAAGAGGTAGCGCAATACGGCATAACACCCCAAAAATAAATAACGAAAGTATTTTTGGCCGTGAAAATCAAAATCCATGCCTTGAGCAATTTTGTTCGACAATACGAAAATCTTGACGAAAATACCTTGCCAGCAAGAAATTTTCGATAAAAAAATGCTCGTTTATATTATCAATATAGTTACACAAATTTGGAGCAGTGAATACTGCAGTCGCCACTAAAATAAGTCAAACATTCAGAGTAGTTTTCTGATACTAATCCTGTTAAATAGCATGAAATGGCATGAACTGATGTGAACTGGCATGAACTGATGTGAACTGGCATGAACTGATGTGAACTGGCATGAACTGGCATGAACTGGCATGAACTGACATAAATCCTACAATTATAATATCCCGTGACTTTCACGAGTCTGCCCTGGTATTGAATATATTTTTAAAATCATCGACGAAGATCCTTTTTAATATCTTAAAAGGAAATCATCTTTGTATAGATTTAATTGAAAGTTCCAGTGGCACTACTCTTCAATTCAAAAACAATAAATAATTTTGATTGTCTTTCGACTTGGATTATTTAAAAAAAATATATTTGTAACTTGCTTTAAGAAATATGAATAACAGAAAAAACAGTCTATTAACCCAAATTATTTCGTGAAAATTGACCCTTATTCCCGTGAATTTCAATAGTACCTTCCATTCTTTGTAATAGAGCAGGTCTCCGAGAGGCTTTCAATTACGTACAAAATATCCTAAGATGGCCTAAACAAATTTGCCCTTTGGGTACATAATTTGTTAAGAATCGCTGACTTTGTAGAGAGAAGATTCAAGAATTATAATTTAACTGACTCTCCGCCCATTATCTCGATAAATAAAACATCGCAGCTTCTTTTCTTTGCTTTAAGGCGCTCAATTCTCGCGCGATTTCTTTGGCGCCGTTTTTTCTCATTTTATTACTTTTAATATTACCAGGCGCGAGGTAAATTTCGCCAAAGGGGATATTTCTGTACAACCAGCTCAAAGAAAAGGTTTCTCAACATCTATTACTTTGAAAAGAATACAACTTACGTTTTTTAAATCAGTTTGAAACCGGATAGCGGATGATATCTATCTATTATCAAATAATGTATACCAATTTGGGAGGCAGTACGGGTACAATACAACACCTCTGCCATTTCACGCCAAGTGGTTCGTTACGTTTGGCGACTTAGCAGGGGTGTCCGGATTCATGAGGTGAAGTTTTTCTAGGTCTTGGCGGCGAATGTATTTGCCCAACACCATGCATGCCAGGACGAATCGGGAGAGACGACAAAATGGTTGAGGGAGACCTTTTGACTTCTTCAGCCGGTATTTTAGGGAATATTACCTTGCACCGCAATGTAAGGGAATGATACATATTTTCGTCACTTCTGATTCCCAGATTCCTAACCACCCGTCATACCTCCTTCCTTCCCAGAAATTCCTCCCACTCCTTTCCTAAAAAGACCTCCACAGCATCCCGAAATATGACATAAACCCTGAGGGGAGCTATTTTCCAACACATTTTAAACAGAGAATTGAAATATTTTACTGGTAAAAAAACCATTACGTTGTACGCAGTTACTTTATCAGTAGATTAAAACAATTCTTGACACAATCAGTAACACATTTGAAAATGACAATATCAAAAATATATATTTTTTTAATGTTTGAACCACGCTGTAAGGAGCCAGTGGGACTGTGGTATCCTCAATTGAAGTTTATTAAAGATTATTCATTGAAGGCTAACGAAAAATGTGGAACAGAAAAATCAGAATCAGAAATCAGAATCTGAATCAGAAAAATCAAAAAGATTGGGTTCCTACTAGGAATTGAAACCTGGACCTCAGCCTTGCCGGAACTTTGCTCTACCACCATTGAGCCAATTCAATCCTATCCCCCTCGGTCTTATTTAACTGTATCATAGTTCGTCAACTAACATCTTAATTTTAAATCGCATATTTTTTATTGGTCAACAAAAAAATGAAATGGTTTTGTCTTGCCATCGACAATAATTCGACTTATTCAATACTAGCTTTTACCCGTGGCTTCGCTCGCATGGTATTAGGTGGAAATACCACTGATTCACTCACTCACTCATTTACTCCCTCACTCACTCGTTCATTCATTCATTCATTAATTCGAATGGTTTAGCAACGCACAGGCATCTCATCTAGCTGGTACCCAGCATGCTTGCAATGCCATTCAAAGAAATAAATTGATTCTTCCCCTGCGTCTTTTCCCGTGCGTCTTTTCACGTGCGTCCCTGTTCTCTTCCACCTTCCCCGCCTTCCCCCTGCCTTTCCTCCCTGCCGCTAAAATGAATGAAATACACACATTTTCATTTATATAAATTTCATAACGCCAGAGCTTACGATTAAATATAGCCTTAGAACTTGCTGATAATGTTGCTTTCTATTAGTGAAAGAATTTTTAAAATCGGTCACAAACAAACACACTCACTTTCGCATTTATAATATTACTAGCTTTTCCCCGCGGCTTCGCTCGCATGGTATTACGGGAAATTACTGTAGCGGTTGAACTTATCAATTATACCCCCTCCTCCCCACCCCCACCCCCTCCCGAATTCCATACATTCATTCCCTTACATTCAGTTTTCAAACATCTCGCCTGCCACCTAAATTTCATAAAGCTATAGCTCAAAGAAAAAAAGAATTATCCAATTTTGCTCATTCGTTCGGAATTTATGCGCTTACAAACATTTCGGATGTTTATTTTTAATTAAATATTTGAAAGTTTGTGAATATAATAAAAAAATTACACTATTTATTCAGTTAATTTATTCAGTTTTTATAATCGTTACGAATTATATTTTTAATCTAGTAACTGACATTTATTCCAAACAGAAGCTTGTCCAAAAAAATAAAACATATTCTAATATTTTAATTTTCTGAAGCAGTAGCAATCGTTTCCATGGAAACGATTTTTTTCTGACGTTAGCAAAAATTTGCTTTAGTTAGCGACAGAAAACGTATAACAAATATAATATATTAATATTTATAATTTCATTACGCCAGAGCTTACCATCATTTACAAAATATAGTCTGCGCATATAATTTAGCTTTCTATTGGTGAATGAATTTTTAAAGTCTTTATATTGTGTTATGCGTGAAAAGGTCATAAACAAACTCGAGCAGTTTCGCATTTATAATATTAGTATGGATTATAGATAGAAGTATCTATTCTTCACAGACTTAGTTCTCTACTCTGTTAGAAGTAAAAACACTATTTTTCAGGTGACGAAACAAGAAACCATCTTTTGGGAATCCCTGAACTATAGATTGCTCCAATCGACGTGATTTGTAGGTCGTGAAATTGCTAAAACCAAGAAACATTAATCTTCTATGGAAAATAAGGAGCAAACAGAACCTTTTTTATTGATGTTTCTCTTTGTGAAGACAAAAAGCTTTTGTGATTCTAGGCTTTTCAGGAAGGGTGAATGAACTCCTGTTTTTATGTTCTGAATAAGTTGCAAAGGGATCTTGCAATCACTAGTTCTAATTAAAATCGAGTTTCCTTTTTTTTAACTCTCTTTTTTAAGAAACTTTTGAAGCTTATTCCAATCAATGTAATTTATCATTGTAGAGGAAGACAATACTAACAAATCTAATTTTCTTTTTCTGTATTATAAAATCCACAAGGAAATCTGTTTAACACAAAGCTTTTAAACATATTATGCAAAACAATTTTTTTTTTTGGTTTGGTAACTTGTAAAAATTTATTGGAACGAAGTATTCTAGAGTTCTTTGTCCGTATTTATTTAGGTATCTGGGAATTACATGTCCGTCGTTTGCAGTTAGTCTTGTATTATGAACGTGTACCACTAGTTTATTATATTCAAATTGAGATGTACGCTATTTTTATTGCTTATTCTAAAGATATTTAAAAAACGCATTCCTTTCACATAGGTAATTAATTGGTATGAAAACCCTCATTTCCTTTTATGCCGTTTATACACTCATTTTTTGTATATTTTTAAACTTTCTTGTCAACGAAAAAATCTCACCAATTGTAAAAATTATTTTGACAATTTTATTTTCAAAGATTTTATCCATGGAATCAAATTTAGTATAAGAGAAATAACTTGGAGGAGTTAGAATTTATGAATGCAAACAAAAATAATAATGGTTTTATTTCAAATAAACAAAAGAAATTATCTACAAGACAAATTTCAAGGCAGTTTCCTTACTTTCTCCCCTCCTCCCATACATCTACCTACAACGCTCTGACGTTCTTACCCTCTGTAATTTTTTTCTCTCTCTCTCTTCTTGTTGTTAATTTTCTAAAGAGTTAGTATGTATTGTGACGGTCCTGAAAAAGGGTAGTTATAACCGAAACTACTGACTATTTGTAAAATTGTAAAATAAACTGGTTTTTAGTAATTATTTCTGTAATTATAATTTTATTGATTTCTTCGATAATAAATATTTGAGACAAACTGAGAAGAATAATTATTTCCTTTTCCAACGACGAACAAATCGCAATTTTTTACATCAGATCCGCACATGAAGCTTTGAGGAAAGTTATTCACTACAGGGCCTTTGTCATATTTGAGGATGGCGTATTATGGTCATTTTAGAAAACAAAGGAGAAGAAAGTCTGAGAAAAAAAAGGAATTAGGGGTGGGTTGGAATCTGGGGGCGATGTGTCCAGGAATCCAACCCTTTCACTGTGAGGCAAGGCGATGTTCCGAGAGAGTCCTGCGGGAGAGATCAAAAGGTCTCTCTCCCCAAGATTCTCCCGATTTGGCCTGCCAGGCAGTTGGTGAGCAGACGCATACGCCTCTAAGACCCGGTCAATGAATGAACCCATGAACCCGGGCACTCCTGGTAAGTCACCAAACATGCAAACCACTTGGGGTGACCTGTGGCAGAGGTGTTGGTTATTTAATAAATGGTTCCCAGAAGGGTGGCATCCATACCATCCTCCCAAGAAGAAGATATCTAACTCCGCCTTATAGAAATAAAGATAAAAATATTTTGGACACCCCGATTAGATCTATCGGTCAGAGGGTAGGAACGTCCTTCCGAGGCTTGAGGAATTAATTGCAGAGTTCCAAAAAAATTGTTGTTTAATGACACAAATCCCCAATGAATCCATGAAAGGCGACCATTCTCAGACTACGAATCACCTCACGAAATTTGAATACCTTTCATTACCATCATTAAAAAATGATTGTGAAATGGTGGAGGACTCACATAACTATCAACAGATTGAAACCGCGATTCCATCGCTTTGAACTCGGCTAACTAACTGGTGCCATTAGTTGCAAGGGTACAAATAAAAAAATACAGTAGTGATAATAACAGGAAAGAATAAGAATTTAGGGAGGATGTAAAAACTATTAAATAACTTGGGTTGATACTTAGTACATGCACGATGTCAGAAAACTCACGGTTCAAGCGAGCAACTGCTGAATTTACGTCAAGAAAACCCGAAAAAAAATGTTTTTCGATCAGCGATTTTTTTAAAAATTTTTTCGGCAACCAAAGAATTTTAAAACTTTCCGCGCATTTCAAAACACTTTATCCAGCTGATATTAATCTCCTAGCGACATTGATTTTTGATGTACTGTTTTTTTTTTAATTTGGTCTTAAACGTACCAACTTCGGACTTAAATATACCAACTAATATATCGTATATTTGCGGCACGTTCCAGAGTGGAAGATGTCATATCAGTATCGCCCTGGTGTAAGACCACCATTCAGAATTGAAACGTTGCTTAAAATGGCTTAAGCCGTGTTTAGTGACCAGATCTGAATAGCCAGGCACTTCCCCACCTTTCTCTTCCCTATCTCCTTCCCCTCCCCACTACCTTCAGCCTCACAACATACTCCAATTGGGGGTGCCATAGTCTGACTGGCTCCAGACGGGAGCAGTTGGGACTCTTGTGCGGTATTTCATATAAAAAAAAAATAAAAAAAACTCGAAAACGAGAGATCAAATCAAAAAATTTCACTTCAAAATCAACTCCAATTGGAACGTGAAATATTTAATTCAATGAAGACACTATGAGCGATGCTCAATCAAAAATCTGGAAACAGAAAAATCAGAAAAAGATATTGGCACTTCTGGGACCATTAAATATTACACTGAGGTTTTACTCATAAAAGTTAAATGAAAAATAAAAATATTCATCCTAGACTTGCAGGGACGTGAAATCGCTAGTTTCTTGCTTGTACTACTAGTTTTTGGACCCAGTGTGTAGTATATTATACATTTGTAATGTTACTATCACCATCACCACCGTTTCACCATCCTCCTTTAGCTTATGCATGCGATAACGAAAAATAATAAATAAACAAATCAGTACTCGTAATATCTAAACCATAGGTTCTCAACGTGGGCGGTAGAGGACCCAGAGAAAACTAGGGGGCGTTGAGGAAAACTATGGGGGCATTAAGATGGCGTGAGCAGGTAAAAATATATGGTCTAAAAAATGACAAAAAAAAGTCTAGCGCAGTTCACGCAGTAGAAGCCAAACTTCACGAAAACAATTTCAAACAATAGGAGCCTTGAAAAGCGATGTCGTAATCAAAACGGCCAATGAGCGCAGTTTGACGCTTAGTGGGTATTGTAGTGCGTCATTTCCGTTTCATCCGAATTTCAAATCACAACGGGACTAAAGAAGTTTAGCTTCAAATACGTGCTTATGACGTACTAATAATCTTATTGTGTTTTATTATTATTAATAATTGACACTATATCATGATACAAGAAGCAAGGAGGTAGCAACCCGAAACCAACCCCCCTCCACCCCTTATTGTGGTAAATATAGTCAATACAATAGCTGTTTCAATACATAGACATTAGCTGTTTCAGATTCGCGACAGATGGTAAGTAAAATAAATTGGGGGGCGCTAGAAAAAAAAATTCTCACAGTGGGCGGTGGACAAAATAAGGTTGAGAACCTTTGATCTAAACAAACTTGGCTAACTTATCCCAAGCTCCTACTATTCATAGATTGAAGTATCGAATAGTAAACGCAGACTTTTTAATAAATAAATCGTGTTTGTTTAATCAAAAATGTACGTTATTGTATGGATAAGAGGATGGTGAAATACCTCTTAAATAAAGTAAACTTTACAAGATGAAGAAAATGCGATATGCAAATAAACTTTTCATCATCCTTGAGAATGAACTAAAAGAAAATCTTTAAAAAAAGTTAAAATAAACTCGTTTTCCTCTGAAGCCCTTATATCGCGTTCAGCCAACACTTGTTCAAAGCAATTTTCTAACCCAAATACAGTCTGTCAATATACCCCCACATAGGCGAGAAGACCCTTTCGCAATAAAAAAGGGAAAAATTTCATGGAATCTCAAGTGATAGTCCTTCCACTTTGTATTCAATTTGGGTTCAGGACTTCAATTTGCGAAATCGTAATCCCTTCCAAACTATTATACGGAATCTTCGTAGTTTGGATGAATAATAAAACGAAATTATAAATTGAAACAAATAAAAATCTCTACGCATTTATCTGGAATGGATTTTGACCGGTTCGATTTTATTATTCAAACAAAAGCTTTGAAACAACGCAGGGAAACGGGGCGTGCTGTTCAGTTCACATTGTTGTTCAGTTAGTTGTGTTAGTTCAGGGGTCGGCAGTTTGTAAAGTGAGAAGAGCCAAGTTGTCATGGAAACAGTAGAACTAAGGTAACAAAGAGCCCCATACATGTAATGTACCGGCAATTCGGTGTACACAATTGCTAATTGTGACCTTCAGTGATACAAAGCATAAACTGACTATACACCTCCTATGTGTGTCTTTTACACTCACCCTTCACTTATTAAAATCAGGTCAGTTGCATTCAGTTTTCACTTTTAAAGCTTTAAATCCAAACCCCGATCGAGAGTTCGAGGTTTAATGACAAGAAATTCTAATATCTAGATATATTTGACGGACGGCGTAGTCCAGCGGTAAGGCTCTTGATTCGCATTCCGAAGGTCGCGCAATCGAATCCCGGCGTGGCAAATAAATTTCATTTGATTCATTTGTGTTATTTCACAATTTATTCATTTAAAATAATATTCGCGGCACGTTCCAGAGAAGAAGATACTCTCAGTATCGACCTGGTGTAAGATCACCATTAAGAATTGAAACGTTGCTTAAAAAGGATTTGGCCGTGTTTGGTGACTAGATCTGAATAGCCAGGTACTTCCCATCTCCTTCCCCTCCCCACTACCTTCAGCCTCACAACAAACCCCAAGTGTTTGATGTTCGGCAAATATGTGCAAAAACAATTCTCACCCATCTATACACAAATATTCATAAATACTATGAAAAAAGATTAAATACTCGACTTAATACTAGAAACATTAACAAAGACTTACTTCAAATTCCCAAAATGCATATTACTTTTGGGCAACGAAATTTCAAATACCTCGCAACAAAACTTTATAACATTCTTCCAGATTCAATGAAAAAATGTGACTCACAAAAAAAATTCAAAGTTAACATAAAAATTTGGATTAAAAGTAATGATAGGGCCTTTACTGTTGCACTCACCCAAATCCGAAACTACTAAAAGGTACCAACGTATTGATTGTTATTATTTCAAAGCATTGTTGATGTTAACAATATGCCAAGTGTAGGTATGATCATAGGTATTTTAAATTAATTTAAAAATAACTGCCTCAATACAGGTTAGCCTAGTGAGGCAGGTTATGAGAAACCTCAACTTATAACTAGAAATTTCTATTCTTAAATATACTTTTAAACTACTGTTAATATGTTTATCAATTTTATATGTATATTATTTTATGATCGTTAACTATTTGAACGAATGTTTATCTATAAACTATTGTAAACAATTATATTGAAATATTGTAAACTACACTAAACTTGTAAACAAAGATATTGAAATACTACAAACTACACTAAACATGTACTTTCTTAGTTATAAATATTGTCAATTTCATTAAATAAAGATATTATTATTATATTATTACAGTCTCACTGGCTCCAGACGGGAATAGTTGGGACTCTTGTGCGGTACTCATTCAAAATATATATATATATATATATATTTTGAATAATATATATATATATATATATATTTCTATTTCATTCGCAATATCTTCTCCACGTGTTTGTCCCTTGAGCAGCAGCAGTCCAAGAAGTTATTTTTTGGGACCTTGTGCCTAAAAATAAATCACTCAAAGATGGTTACTTGTGCTGTGCACCAATATCACACGACTTATCAGTTGCAATTGATATTGCGGAAGCCAGCTTAATATCTTCGACTCGCTGCTCTGTATTTTGTAAATACTGACTTGGACTGTTTTCGCAGATAAAGGCAACTATTTTATTATTTTCGTGATCGCTTCTTTATTTTTAAAGACGTAAAAAAGCTCTTCGGATGCTTTCTGCTGAGCCGCAAACGTATTTGCAAATCCGCATGCGGATCGCGAGCCGCTCCTGCCGACCCCTGGGTTATATGGTTGGGTAAAAATGCTTCATTTATTGCCAGCACTGTTTTAGAAAATGAACCTTATAATTTTTCATGTGTAATAATTGGATTTTGCAAATGCTGGCGCTCAGTATACAATGTTAGCATGGAAATTGATTGTGGTCGTGTATTTATGTTAATTAATATTTAGTTTTGTGGTCACCTCTGACAAGGTCGTGGAAAACAAATGTAGGGAAACTGGATTTGTAATGAACGGCGAGCAACGTGGGCGCTAACTGTGTTCCAACAGCCCGAAGCCAGCGGAATAATGGCATCAAGGGGGTGGGAAGATGAAGGGAATGGGGAGGAGAAGGTTAGGTAGAACTCGGCTCTTCAGATCTAGTCACCAAACATGACTAATGCCAATTTCAAGCATCGTTTCGATTCTTGAGGGAGGTTTTCCACAAGGACGTTATTAAGAGAATATTCCGTTAGTAAAATCGAGTTAAAAATGTTTAAGTGTAATTAGCTTTAAAGGTCATGGAAAAAATAAAAAAGGCGATAAATTTAAAATTTTAACTATGTTATTGAGTTAATTGGGCCATAAACATTAGATACCCAAGGGATTATAATTGTTACCCTGTTTTGGGGTGGGTAATTTACCACTATTCTCCGACCGCTGATTTACAGTTAAAAGGACGACACATTTTAAAAATCTTTCTACGGCCTCTGTCATCAAAGGATAAGGCTCTCGACTATGAATCCGGAGATCGCGAATTCGAATCAAATCTTGTAATTATACATTAGAACCAAGTCGCAGGAATGCGTCTTCCCCATTCGATCTCTAAAGAAACGGTTGAATACAATTTACGAGAGTGGTTGAAAAATCACTAAAAATGCAAGCTCGTAGGTATTTTTATGGGTAGTATATTTAAATTATTTACGAGACCCTTACTCTGGGAAAAACTTTATCTTTTTGGTATACGACACACAAGATAAACACCATTGGACCAACGGGATTATGTCATCTGCAATTGGGGAATGATGCGAGAAACGAAGAAAATTTAGTTGGCATTTAGATGTATAAAGAAGACCTCCGTGATCGAGGGATAAGCATCTCGACTATAAATCTGGAGGTCGTGGGTTCAAATCTCGGCGCGCGCAAGTAAATTTTGTTTAATGAATATGTGTTATTGCACAATCGCTTTTCTTAAAATAATTTATGGTGTATTTGCAGCACTTGTATTGGAAGTTATACTAAGTATCGCCTTGGTGATATACCACAATTCAGAATGAAAATTTACTTGAAATGGCTTTAGCCGTTTTTGATTTGACCCGAATTGCCAGGTATTTCCCCACATTCCTCTGCCCCAACTCCTTTTTCTCCCCACTTCTTTCAGCCTCACAATATACCCCAATTGAGATGCCATAGTCTCACTGGCTTCCGACAGTGAGACTGTTGAGAGGTATTCATATAAACTAAAATAATATCTACTATTTTTCTAACGTAAATCGGCTGCTTTCATTTTGCAAATAAAATACGAACATACTTCGAAATGTAAGGACAATAAGATTAAACAATTTTTACTATTTTTCAACAGGTTTTTTCAAGTCCCATCACTCTCGAAGAAATAATGAACACCCTCCGCGCCAGACACCCCCTTCCTACCCGCGCCCCGTGGCACCTGACCCCGCCTAACCGGGTGAATTTCCGGAGTTGGGCATTTAAAATCGATCGCTAAATGGGATTTCCGAGCGGAGCACATAAACCTCAGCCGCGCGAATAATACCACACTCCCCAGACCCCAGACCCCGGACCCCAGACCCCGGACCCCAGACCCCGGACCCCAGACCCCGGACCCCAGACCCCGGACCCCGGACAGCGCACGCCTGAAGGCTTAGAGCATTTTAATTGCTTTGTTTTTAAAGCGCTTTTATGACTAACCTTCACAACAAACTTGGTTTCGATTCAAAGATGGCACGTTGCGTTACGTGGGTATTGCTTATAGGAAACATATTACACAATGACAATAATGAACTCCTGTACAATTTAAAATTTTTTTTTAAATGAATATTGACCTTTTAACTTAGCTTAAATAGTTCAAATAAATGTCAAATTTTAATTTTTCAAGATCCCCTGGAACCACCGTATGTGTTAATCGTGTGACGTCATCTCTCTCCAAAATTTTTATTTATTTTCAGCAAGTTTTATTTTATATGGAAGAATCAAGGGAGGGGGGAGGGAGGGAATCAGAAGTCGAGACGTTTTTTATTCAAGATTAACTGCTTTTAATATAGAAAAACATTAGGTAAAATGTCAATATCTCATCGGTACTGTTATTGTATTGTACCAAAGTGCAATAATACATCTGTGACCGCACTTGATAAACAGTTTATTTGTGTTCCACGATCTGCATTATTGATATTATATGTAGGCAACTGAAAAGATACAGCGCCGAATCAGCTGTTCGACGTCATCCATTTTAGACAGCCACTTCGTACAAGTCATCTCTATTTAGTAACCATGTTTTCAGCATCTTTCTCAATCTATTTGATGAACCGCAATGTTTTATATTACTTGGTAACATGTTAAATATTTTGAGCACATTATGTTCTGGGTGTGTTATGTTCATGTTCCACTTTCCTTTTAAATTCAGAGTCAGGTAAATCTATGCTGAACCAATATTTTGTACCATAATAAGGCCTGCACCGGAAAGATATTTAAATTCAGATACAACAATGACATGCTTCGTCCCTGAGAATACATTTTTTTTGCGTACATTAGTTTTGCAAGAGCGTCCCCAAGCGGTAATTCCATACCGTAAAATTGCGTTCTGCGAGTGATAAGTAAATAATTTTTAAGATTTTCACTATAACGAAACATTTCAGTTTATACAGTCTACCCACTACTCATACATACTTTGTTAGTAGATGTTCCATTCTTTTAGAAATCACCACCGCATCATCAGAATACAACAAGCAACATTACTCAAAATGAATTAGAATCAAAATGAATAGTGAATTAGTTATAAAAATATATTGTTTATGAGATATTAATTTTTAATCTAGGTAACGTCGATTGTCACCATGGATTGAGAAGATTTTATGACTAATGCGGTTCAAAGAAAGGGGGGGCTCTTCTTTCATTTTGTCGTGTCACTGAAATTAGTGTAAAGAGGACAAATTTAATAAATTTAGCAGACAACAAAGAAAAATAACGTCAACTCTACTTCTTCTCATTTTAATTCAATTTATCCATAGCTAAGTAAATATTACTTTCTTTCCAGCTTTCAAGAAATGTTTGGACAGTTCAACTTCTTTACATTCATTTTCTTGAGACATTCTACTTAAGGCGATGCACCACGTCATGTAATGTTTCTCTTCTGATCTCTTCAACGGTCGTTAACAATAATACTCCACATGCTGATGGCATTGGAAGAGTACTTTAGTCAAGTATCGAGTAACTTGCTACTTGACTCACCGAAAAGCGATCGCACTACTTTCAAGTACAATACATTAGTGTCCGCCGCCCGTCGCAAGGTATGCAGAGATGGAAAAATAAATTAGTGAGATGAAAATAAATAAAATATGGACACGAAAAGAGAGTACTACCAACACAAATAAATAATTGTGGAGTTGCACCTTCGCTCCAACGCCCATTTCCGCGTTTTTACAAATGAATTCTGCTAAAATGGCGGGTTTGCGTATGTCAGTGCACAGAGACGCGTGGAGGGGGTCGCTACTCGCCGAAAAAATAGAACGAAAAGGATTGAATCGACTAAAAACATGACTTTTTTTTTTTTTTTTTTTTACATTAACTCCACACAGGAGGCCCTGAGGAAAAAATAATTTCCCTCAGGGCCTATGTCATCTTTGAGGATGCTGTGTGGAGGGTGTTTTTGAGGAGAGGAAGGAGTGAACATGGGTCTTGAAGAGACCCATATTGTAGGAGGGAGGAAACACAGAGGCCGGCAAATCGTTCCACAGCCGAGCTGTTGAACTCAAGAACGAGTCGTAGAAACGACCCGTTCTCATGTGACTAATGTCAACCGTGTACAAATGTTGAGCGCGCGTTTGGCGTGTTTCCCGACTATGCACCGGTGCCGAGGGGATCAATGACGCTAGTTCCTCGGAGCATCTTCCATTGTAATACCGGTAGAACAAGGACAGCATTCCCACCTGGCGCCTCACTGACTAACTCACTATACTAAAATTGTGGTGTTCGGACGAGTTTAGTTACTAATATACTCTCCACTCGAACGGCTCTTGAGGATTAAATTACCGTTTAACACCAGTCGCCTGTTTTGATTCAAGCAAGAAAAAAACATCGCCAAAAAATGTTTTATTGTATGCCGATTTCTTGCAGAAATATTATTTTTTTATTTTGAAATGAAAGACTAACATTCCTGAGTTACGAATAATCTGACAATATTTGAAAATCTCCCACTGGTAGAAGGAGTGTTAAACCTGCTAAACTTTCGCAAATTTATCTCATTGTGTTGTGAAGTGGAAGTAGGTACTAAAGATTGCATCGTTTTATCTCGAGGTTGACGACACCGCACATAAACAAGGTTTGTTAATTTGTGTTGGACAGTGTAAACTGATGCATACTCTCATACTTACGTGCACGTGACAAGTGCGGGTAGATGTAAATATTGACGCCGGGGGAAGGGGTGGGTAGGAGAAGGTTAGGGGATAAATTGCCCAGCGGATCGACTCATGCGGTTATCCTCAACCGGGTCTGGCGATGAACGCGTTAATTGGAAATACACGGGGACGTTTTTTTTAATAAACTCTGACTGGAAATTTCAATGAAGTTGCACAAAATATTCAGGTAAGTATCCTCTGCTTACTTATGATCATTTGAAAATAGTCACATACGTCTCTTTAAAAAAAAAATTACATTATTTTTAAAGTATTGTATGAGTGTGTCTTATATAAATTTAAATTGAAAACCTATCGAGTCTGTGGAAATAAGGATACATATTTTACAAGAGTTAGATAGTTCTTCTAATTTTCTAAATTATATTACTTTTTCATTACAACAGTGTAAAAAATATATTTGTTTTCACACCGATATTCCATTATCCATTATTCCATTATTCCAGTCAGACATCTCCAAACACTAAGTTTATTAGCAGTATTCGATTGCTCACTTGTTTAAACAATTAAGAAAACCTTAACACTAAGTTGGGGAAACAGATTCTGAAATTCCGAACCCTACATAATATAATCTCATTTCGTGTTTCAGCAAATTGGTTTAACCGGTAATAAATCAATGTAGACGCCTTCGAAAACTAACATTTAAAATCTTATAAATAAGTCAATGAACAGTGGATTTAACCACAATTTTAAAATGGTCTTGAAAACCGAAACAGTTGTAACTAAAACGCATACTAATACATCTCCAGAAATTTATAAAAACACTATCAAATTTAATTTTAATTATTTATTTATTTATTTATTAACGGACTAACGTCCAATTTACAGCCAAGAAACACGAAATTTTGGAAATGTACATTACAAGAATAAAGAATGGTTTATGAAAGCAAAGACAAACAGATAAAACATAAGAAAATAGAAGTGAAATAGAAGTGTCAAGTCAAGACAAGACTTTGCTAAAAATAGAGTAATATTAAAGTTTTCAATTGTTTAGTGAGCGACAAAAATCATTTTGGCTTATGCCAAAAAATCAAGGTCTTGAAGTGAGACGTAGTGAATTAAATATAAAAAAATATGTACATATAAAAAAGGCTCATATTGGTTGAGATTGTGTAGGTGAAGATTTCACGTCTACCGCGTGTGAATTGCCCTCGATATTTTTTTTATAAAGAAAGACAAACATTGTCGGGCTTGGGAATAATCTGACAATATTTGAAAATATCCTACTACCTTCACAGTAAGCGGAAAATGTACCTTGCGTTGTAATGGAGAACTTTTGCAGCCGAAGAATTGAACTCACGTCTCCTGCATGGGACTAAGACGCCACGCCAATTCAGCCACTGGCTAGTGATATTATATTCCATCAAATAAGAGTGTTTACAAATTTTTTGTGTAGGTTTTTTACATATAAACCATATTTTACGTTTAAAGCTAGCCAACAAATTTCCATAACTTTCCAGAAATTTTACATTAAAATAAAAGTACCTTAATAATTTAGATTACCCTTACTTTATCGTTAGAATATCTCACGTTTGACGTAATCCTAACTAAAAATCAAAATATTAGCTATCTAAAAATATTACAATACGATCAGATCACACTATTGATCAACAAATCTTTTATTTAAGTTTTACAAACTTCCACACAGCACAATAAAAACAAATTACGATTTTTCACCTAAAATTAAAAAAAAAATCGTAATATCTGAACGATTATAGCATCCGGAACAACAATGGCGCATTGTCCAACGAATCACGGATGGTACCTATTGCCTTCAGCGGGCGGCAGGCTGCGCGGCGGATGCCATTTCCGCTGGCGCCGCCATCTTGTTTCCGCTTCCCTTCAGGACGCACTTCCGGTATTACATCCTGAAATATTTGCTCATCGGCGCCGTAATCACAACCGCCAGTTGATACATACGTCTGCCTTCATGATATTACTGAGCTTAAGAAGTTATTAGTGCGATTTTGGAGCGATACTGCAAACTAATATTATTTACCCTGCTCTATTCGGGTCATCTATTACTCCGCCAGCTTTGAGAGCAAAGCCTTGAAAATAATATAGCCATGAAATGTTAAATTGAAAGTTTTATATGAAAGGAAGCTCAATACTTGATTGTAAGATATTTCATTCGGATCTCTTGAATGGAAAAACACTTTTAAAGGCAGAGAATTTTGCGTATGTCCTGCGTGACAAATTGGCGAAATATTTAAGTTATAAAACCTTTTTGCATTTTTTTTCTGAAAGTACAACATGTCGAGAGTATTGTGTCAACATTTCAAGTAAATCGGAGCAAAACTAACGAAGATACAGCGTTTTAAGTGACCAGCCCTCTTGCTCGATTCGAGTATATTTCGTGTATAAAACACTTTAAATCGATTTTTTCGCAAACATCACTTTTGAAGTTCGTGAACAACATAACTAAAAAACTACTTGACCGATCTTTCTGAAATTTTGAACACTATTTTTAAACATTAATCAACAGCTATTAAAAAAGGGTTTTTTTAAACTTTTTTCCATTCTATAATATCAAATTCATTGAAATTTTTTAGAGAAAATCGCGTTTTTCTCTTCAAAATACTATAAAAAACCTCTTTCTGATTACCTAGAAAGACATATTACCTTTTAAAAACATTTCAATTAAATTGATTAAAATAATTCAGTAACTAGTTATAGAGTTCACCGCAAAACAACTTTTTTTTGAGGCGACCTATTAACTGATATTTTTAATTTTAATTTTTTTCATAGATACTTCAAATGTCAAAATATAAAGTGGATAAGAAATAAATAAACCAAACATCACTCATATCACAAAAAAATATCATGAAAATATGCATTTTTTCGCCTTTAAAACCTTACCTCCCCCCCCCCCCCCCCCTTAAGTAAGAAACTTGCGCTGAGATCATTGAGAAGTAACTGAATGTTATAATTATTGGATTTGTGAAGCTTAAAGCATTTATTAAAAAAAGAATACATTTGCCTTGGGATCTTTCCTCTAAAAAAAATTACCTTTCCAATGTTAATAAACTTGAAAAATTACGACACTGCCTGTCAATCGTCAAAGGAAAAATTCTTTCTATATAACTATAATTTTTTTTCGAAGAAAACTTCTTCTAAAAGGTTTTCACTTTTTGGTAGCATTATTATTTAATAACACAAAGAACAGTAAATTAATAATATAATGTTGTGACCTACTTTATCGCTTGTTTGATTTTTAATTTTTTATTTATTTATCTCTGCGCAGGTGGCCCTGAGGAAAATAATTTCGCTCAGGGTCTGTGTCATCTTTGAATATTCTAGTGTAGGGTATTTTTAGGAGAGGAAGGAGTAAACATGTGGCTTGACGAGACCCATGTTGTGGGAGAGAGCCCCACAGCATCCTCGGAGAGTTCCTTGGAGCATCTTTCATTTACAGATGGAATAAGGTATGGATGTTATGTTTTAGACAAAGAAAAGGTGATAAAAATGTACTAAAGATGAGCTACATACATGCTACAATTCATAGAAAAGAAGCAAATGAGTTGACTAAAAGTACCCACTATAAGAAAACCAGGAAATCGACATCCTGTGAAAATTCTGAGTGCAATTTCAGGAGGAAGACGATCAGTAGAATAAGTTGGTAGAATAACTTAGAGGCTGAGCGAGGAGAGATAGGACCTCATATGGATGGAAGCCGACTAATTACAGGATAGAGTCAACTGAAGGTGCCTTATCGAAGAGATAGACCCATAACTCGAAAAGGACAAGGGGAAGAAGATGGGTCAGAGAAAGGGAGATATTTTTATTCTGAAACCATATTATATAATACGGAAGAAAACTAGTAGTGCCTTCCGTACAAATTTGATAATTCATTTATTGCCTCACTTACTATCATCACCTGACATTCAATATCTCCATCCCATTTAAATCTCGTAATTACGGCAAAACCCAGTTTTGTATTTTGGAAATTTAAGGCCCGATGCCGACACAAGGCATTTATTACGTTCTTCTTCCAAAATAAAGCTGAAACGGTTTGAGTTTTCTTATAAATATAGTGGAGGAATAATATTGTTTTTGTAGTGTACAATATCCCTATTCCTGGACCCATTCGGAATTGGGCGGTGTAATCGACTTCAGCGTTGAACAATTTAAACCATAATTAATAGACAAAAACAGTGTTTTGTTATTTCGCAAGTACATTTTTGCAGAACGAAGCGACGCGAATAGCAAAGCACGTCTGTTCAGCCCGAAATCTGGGCGGGTACTGAATGCGACAATACGACGCGCTTTCGTTCCTTCTGCGGATCCTGAAAATGAACATCGCCAAAGTACATTTTTTTGTGAAGTTCAGAAACAAATTTTAAAACATTATCCGATTACTTTGTAAGAAAGTACATAACATTATATTTATTTTGCTACATTGTACAAAGTACCTGAAAAAGGGTTTTTAAATAAGAGATTTTGCACTTCAATGCATTTTTTTAAGGGCCGGATACTTTGTTTTTTCTAACCTCATCAAAAGACTTATCAAAAAATCACTTGACATTTTCATGGACCAAGATGTGTTCTACTTGCAGAATTTGATTTAAGCATCTATAGATTTCTAAGCGATCAAATTCTCAAACCCAAAACACGTGATTTTGTATTACTTTGCATTGTGCATCATCTTAACAATGTTTAATTTAGTAATGTTGCTTCACAAATAAACTAAATTTCAAAAGAAAACATACCAGTGTCTTATATAACATGAATGTCCATCGGAAGAGAAAGAGTCTGGTCATAATTTACATGAATTGATCGATGTATTTATTATTTCAATATATATTTTTTTTAAATCTAAGAAACATAGAGGCAACGTCGAGCTGTGATTCCACTTGTTATGCTCAAACGTTAAAATATTATTAAATGCTTTATTTTGCTTTAATAACACAAAATTTATTTTTTCAAGTATCATTTTACATAGAAGCACTCACGTTCTCGAAGAGATTATATTTTAAAAGTCAATATCCCACTTCCTATATTATTCAAAACGCAGTTTGACGAATCCTTTTTCCAAACAAAAATCCCGGTGCGGTTTTCTGGTTTCGGGTTCCCATTTGCCCGGAGCGCATGGCGTTCGGGAGGTTAATCAGGACCCTAGGCCGGTTCCCATAGCAACAGGTGTTCGAAGCCTGGCGAGGGGGTTGAAGTAAAGGGGGTGGGGTGGGAGGGACACAAGGGATGGGGGAGGAATGTACAGTACACCGCAGTGCCTAGTTCAAGGATAAACTCATTGCGAACGTGATATGGCTACAGCGAAGAATTCCGAATTGGATAGGCAGGAGGTCACCATTGTTATTTTGTGACCTTGGTTTAGGTCGGGAAGGTATTCGCTGTTTTTGAAATTAAGCTCCGATTTTAAAGTGTTTTATAACTGGCCAAAAAATTGTACGAAAAATTACATCCTCGTCGTAGTAAATTTATTACCACTTGTTATCACACTACCTTGAAGGGTTTTTAATCAATATCAATTCATCCTACACTTACACTCATTTTATTTTTATTTTATATTGTTTGGGAGACCCAACAGTTTACATTAATAACAGAGCTTAATAATACTATTTGAGTTACAATAATTGTACCATATCTATAAATCAACAGATTTAACTAACTAACTAACCATCACGCCGTTTCCCCGCAGGGGTAGGCACCACCAAACAGCACGGTCCTGGCACACACTCTTTGCTTCACTCACATTCATACATCGTCTCATATTTCTATTATTCTGACTTTTGACATGGCCCGACTCAAGTATCTGATTCACTTGATCGTGCCATGTCTTCCCCGGGCGTCCCCGACTTCTTCTACCATTCAAATTTGCGTCATATATTCTTCTTACACTACTTTTTTCATTCATTCACTCTACATGCCCAAACCATCTGAGGGTCCCTTTCTTAATCTTACTCATTATGCTTATATCAGCCTTACATTCTTTGCATATATAGATTTCCACGTGGATATTACATTATATAGGTGAAGTGATTTGAGAGATGATAATGAAACATTACATTGGAAGAAACAAGTTATTTAGATGGGAATACGGAGGGGATGGGATGGGGGATAGAAAAGGGGGGTTCGGGTTTAGTTGAGGTGTTGTAATAAATTTAATAATGTGTGTAACATAAAAAGAAAGTTCATATGGTTGCATAACACGAGTATCTATAGTTATTGTAAATGTGTATCACGGCGTATAAAATGTTGTAAAAGCGCCCCGTTTTTCGAACTCAGAAAATTTTGTATAATCTGTCTTATTTTTCATTTATTCGTCTGTTTTTTTCAAAAAACCAGCTATACTTTCAGAAAATGTTAATGCAAACTGTTTTTTGTAACTTCACAACTGCAAACAGAAAGAATGATTGATTTGGCTTAATAGATGAAATTGCTGTTAACGTGGTTATAATTTATTTCACAACCAGCTCCATTGAAAGAACAAAAAACTGATTGATTTGGGTCAAAGTTATTTAATTAGTTTTTAAATTGGTTTCGTACAGTGACTGCACCGCACCCCTTCCACTGCCCCCCCTTCACCTAACTACCACCCAACCAACAACTCCCCTAACGGCTAGGGGTGGCGGCTGTTGATAAATAAAATTTAATACAATACAGCCGAGCGAGGATGGATGGGTATTATCTGTCGAAAGAATGAGTCAGAAAAAAATATACGCACGTTTATGGCGTTAAACTGAATATTCATTTAAAATTCCAGCCGGATCTACCAAACTTTTTTTTTACAATAGCTCCACTTGAGAAAAATAAACCTCTCAGGGCTTATGTCATCTTTGGAGATGCTTGTGGAAGATCTTTGTAAGGAAATATTAACCAGTCGAACCTACTACTGCAAGATAAGAAGAGATAAACAAATATAAAATGTTGTTTTTGAGGCAGTTCAGTTATGATGTATACACTAGCTCAAGGCCCAGAGTTTTTTAGAAAAGATAGTTTGCGGACACGACTGCAAATCGCAAACGAACAAACAACTGAGGGCGTTTGTTCACTGTCGCCGTCACCGAGAAACGAGATTATTTCGTACTGATTTCGGAACGACGTTTGTCCACCGCGACCGATTTCGATTCTCGATGGTTTCGACGTATACCTACGGGTAATTAATATCTCTTTAGTCCTATCAAGTGAGTGAGTCCTTACAATGTGAGTTGCCTGTATACTATACAGATAATTTATTGACAAATCCATGCAACCTGGTTTGTTCCTTTTTCTTTGATAGGCTGGTCTATCATTTTGGATGTCTATGACTTTTAAATATTTTTATAATGGGACTTACTAATAAACTTGCTTTAAATTTTACATGTCGTGTTACATCGAACATTGATACATCGTAAATGGTTGTTTATCATTTATGTAAAATTTAAAATACGATTATTAGTAAGGGGGAATAATGTCATTAAGGTGTGTCAAACAAATTGAATATCGCGTGCTCGTGGTTATTTACCATGAAATTATTGTAATGAGAGGAAACTATTTTATTTGAAAAAAATTGTGAAAAAACGTGACAAACTAGAAAATGGTGGTACCAATCAATTTTGTAATGTTAAATTAATTCTGTTAACTACAGCAAGTTGTTTTTAATCACGATAATAAAAAACTGGAAGCGAAAAAATATAAAGCAAAATATGAATTTTTCACGCGATAAAAACGATTTTAATCAAATAATAATTTGAATTACGTAATGATTAGGTGTGGGTTCAAAGTGTGATGATATTAAGTAGAGAAAGATGTGTAGAAATAAAAAAGATGGGCACGATGAAGGTTTGAAAGAATCTTAATCTTTCAAATCTGGATACGAAATATGTATGAAACTAAGACTAAGACTACAGATTGCAGGCACCTATTCCAAGTATCGTCCTGGTGAAAGACCACCACCAGATCGAAAGGTCGTTTAAAATAGCTTTAGCCGTGTTTGGTGACTGTTACAGATCTGAATAGCCAGGATCCTTCGCAACTCTCCTCTTTCCGTATCCTCCACTTCCACCCCTCCTTCAGATTTATCCAATTTCCCCAATCGGGGATGAAATAGCCCCAAACGGTTGGGTGCAGTTGGGACTCTTAAAAAAACGTTTCTCGCCTAGAATGTATTGCAAAATATACGACCTACCGGATTGTATTTTTCCTCTTTCTTGTAATCCGTGCCTTATTTAGTTATCTCCACACAAGAGGCCCTGCGGAAAAAAATCCTATCATGGGAATGTCATCTTTGGGGATGCTGAAAGGGGGTCTTTTTAGGAAAGTAAGAAGAAGTTCTGGGAAGGAAAAGAGTATGAGGGGTGGCTAGGAATCTGGGAATCAGTACATCCTCCCACTGCGTTGCAAGGCGATTTGATTCCGACTTGACTTTTATTTAAAAAATTTAGCCCTGATTTACTAAGCCTAATTATAATCCATACGCCAAAAATAACAACTCGATCTGAAATTATTTTTATTTGCAACAACAATATCAGGATAGACATTTAGATAATCGTTGTATCTAGATTGCATGCAGTTGGCAATATTTTCTCGGAAGTAGTAGATGTGTTCAACTGCAAAGAATATAATTGTAAGAAGACATAAGAATAATAATAGTCAATGTTAGCAAATAATACATGGATTCTACTTAATAAAAAGATTGTATTTTATTTATAATTACTGTTCCACAAAATTATTATGTATTTCATATAGGTTTGTAGTCCTTATAGGCGTATAATAATATAAATAAATAAATTCAATTAAGTAGGAAAATTGAAAAGACATGGCATTATTTGATATTTTAGTATATTCGAATTCTAACAATTTTCAAGTCTTTTGTGAGAACACGAACATCAAATACTAATTTATAGTTTAATATTATTGTTCAGCGTTTATTTATTTAGGGTTATTTCTTTGCCTAGGCAAATACTACTGTTGTGCCGACATTTTAATTTGAAATAAAGACACGAACAGTCAATAGACCTAACGGATAAAATACTCTGAACAAATAGTGGGCAATTTTGTAAAACAGAAAATCCATTGTTCGGAAGAAAGTGGTATTGCCTGACTGAAATCGATTTAATCATTCCTTACCTTTTTATTTTTATTAAGTATTAAGTATGTCATTCTTGTTTGATATGGAAAATGTTCTGAATATGCTTAGTTAGCTAAGCCAGACATCAAATACAGTAAAATTGGAAATGATTGCTCGCTTAACGAAATTTTGTCTTTGAATGGATTTAAGTTTTTCACGGCTTCCTTGTGTTTTTCACTTTAAAAAAAAAAATAATGTTTACTTGGTAAGGTTCCACAATAAATGGAAAACACTATCAATATCGCTCTTTTTTATGTGAATACCCCACAAGAGTCCCAGCTGCTACCATCTGGAATCAGTGAGACTATGGATTCCCCAATTGGGGTATGTTGTGAGGCTGTAGGTAGTTAGGAGAGGAAGGAGATCACGCTTCATTCACGTTCCTACATCATCTCATGCAAACTCTAGTTTTCTGACACTTTTGACATCATCCGACTCAAGCATTTGATTCACTTGATAATGATATTTCTTTTTCGGGCGTCCACGACTTCTTACACCATTATTTTTATTGATTTATTGATAATCATTTTTTCAGGGCTTTCTTATAAATGTTAAGAAATACAATATTTCTTGTACATAACCGAAACGCCTCAGTATCTTTAAACTAATATAAAATAATATTTTATATCTTTAAACCAATATAAAATAATATTTTACCTTGGTTTAAAGATAAACTGAAGATGTCCACTGACTTGGTGTAATTTCCTTGCATTAGTATTCTGGGTAAAGAGGAATACGTATGGTAATTAGTCCCAGAATTTCTGCACTGAAATAAATCCTGACTTCTTGTATAACGTTGTGGTATCCGGAAGCTTATCCTTCAAGCAATACCGGACTATCAACTAAATCATGTAGAATTTTATATAGAAATACGAAGTCAGTGAAAATTCTGTGTGACAATTTGAGCATATTCATATTATTTAACAGTGTTGAAGTTTAACATAATTGCTGGAATTCCCATTTTAAAATTTAGAAAACGTAAGAATTGGTTTTGTATTCTTTCAACAGCTTGTACATGTATAATATAATGTGGATTCCAGACGAGAGAATTGTACTCAAGCTGACTTCTAACATACGCAAAATATAACAGTTTAACACACTTTATATTGTTTAAATATCTAGTTAGCCCAGTTATAAAACCCAAACCACATATTAGGATATTCTTAACTTCTTTCTTGGTTTATTTGCTTTACTTATCCAAATTATTTATACTTACCTTTCTTCTAATATAATAATTTTTTGTAATATGGTCAATCACAGTTTTATCACACATTTGTTAACTCGTTTCTACATATTTTAGTCAACTTTCATCTTTCCTCTACCAGGAGATAATCATTTATCATTTAATAGTGCTAATTCAAAGAAGTCCATAATTTTTTCAACTGTCAATATTATTTTCGGTTGTAATGGTGCCTACCTATATTGAAATCAATTTAAACTTATTTCTAATTGCTTGATATTATATTAAGTAATTTAGTTTGAATACCATTTTATTTAAACAATCGGTTTCGATTCGACTGGAACCTTCATCAGGATTTTACAAAAACATGTTAAATTAATTACAGAATTACAATGAACAGGTAACCCATAAGAGATAAAGAGAGTATCAATTTCGGTGGGGTGAGAGGAGTAAAACTGGGTGTAAGGAAGGGGGTTCAATCGAGTTGCATCTTGCAGGCTGAAAATTGCCGCGATGATAGCCAACCTCCCACGGGAGATGACACCAAAAGAAGAAAAAACATAATTAAAATATTACGAAATTTGTTTTCAATCTTCTTTCAAACTATTTTAAAGATAATAAATGCATACTATCAATCCACTTACGAAATGTATTCCGTTTGAACACAAGATTCCTAGAAACTGGGACTGTCTCGGATGCCACACCACTCAAGGGATCTGTTAGGCAAAGCTGGAGATGGAAGTCAGCCTAGCAATGAATAATATTCTCTCATCATACGGGATTACTAATCAGGTCGCAAAAAGACGTTAATACGGTACCGGTAAATAAGTGTGTTACAAATGCATTGAAAAATATAGCATCACTTCAGTTGGAGAAGGTTTTAACTGATTTTTTTTTCAAAAATGACCTTTGAATACAAAATCATTTACTTACTTGTATGAAGAAATTCTAAAATCAAGCTCCATTACTTTTACAAGGTTCTTTCATCACTTACACTCTCTATTTTGTTTGTATCTGACAGTTGATCATTGTTACAAGGCGCATTACAGTTCGTCACCAAGCCTTAACCTTGCCGGGGAGCCGCTCTAGCCATTGAGCTAATTCAACCATATTCCCTTCGGTCGTATTTAACTGCATCACATATCGTGTATGTTTTTAGGTTTTAAAAAAAAAAAAAACAAAAAAAAAACAAACAAAAAAAAAACAAACAAAAAAAAGCATCACATATCGACTAAGAACTACCGACATTATCTTCATTATTAACGCATATTTTTATTGGCTCCTATCTTTACGAATGTTTGCAAGATTCAACCCAAACTAAATGCAATCTAGATAGTGTCTTGGATAAAAATATATTTTTTTATTATTTTTATTTCAACTTTATGAGTAAAACCTCAAATTGTAATTAAATAGAGACAATTAAAGCAAAACTCAATCAAACATCTGGAAACAAAAAATCATAAAAATATATTTGCACCTCTGAGACTCGAACTCAGGACCATTCGCTTTCCGGGCAAACGCGTTACCACTGCGCCAAGGTGTCTGAGAAAAATGAAGATGATGTGGGTGGTTCTTAGTCGAAGTATGACATAATTAAAAATGACCGAATTGGATATCGACACCTTGGCGCACTGGTAGCGCGTTCGCCCGAAAAGCGAGAGGTCCTGGGTTCGAGTCCCAGAGGTGCCAATATCTTTTTCTGATTTTCTGTTTTCAGATTTTCGATTGAGTTCCGCTTATGTTGTCTTCATTCAATTATTTTTTTTATTATTTTTTTATTTGTGTAACATCTATTGACTTTTCTAAGTTTAATAAGCAAGTTAATAAGTTAGCAAGTTTAAAAAGTTTAATAGAGAATATATATTTTTATTTTTGGAATAACGTATCGCGGTTTTATTCTTTTACACGCTTTCAAGAACAGTATTTCATTTTGGGATAAGTTCTAAAATAGCATATCTATTTGAAATTACATATTAAAATGCCGTATTTGAAGATAGGGACGCTAACATTTTGCCTAAACCCAAGGGGTTTTAATATAATTATCAAAACTAATAGATGAAAATGGCAAGTCCTGTTCTTTCGTTGATCCTAGAGCAAAGTTTCTCGGAGTAAAATGCTTCTCAAAGTTCTCACAAAACGAATTTATAAAGTTTTACGTGTATTTATATAATGTATGTAAAGTAGGTACATATATTTTATACAGAATTCATACATATTCAATTTTCTCTTCAAGGATTACGGTATGATTTATTAACAATACAAAACTTTCATTTTCCCTTCGCAATCCTATTTGCCTGGTTGAAAATGAGATTGGGCGAAGGCGAAGCAGAATGTCGAAAAACGAAGTCATAAGTACTTTTTAAATTTTTTATAATGAAAATGTGTATTACAAGCTGATATATTATCCCATATCCTGTGCAGTAGATAGTACGTGTATTGTGTATAAAACAAATAGCATGTGCTCATAGGTTTATTAAACAATATTTGAACACCATAATTTACATTTGTACAAGAGTATTTATCGGAAAGGGGGAGCTAAAACGGATTTATTTGCAAGCGGTTAGATCGACGGCAATCGGAAACAAGATTAATTTTTAGCTCGACCCCCGTCACTGGGATAAAAATTGTCCCCGTTATCGGAGTTCAATTAGCCAATAGGAGGTAATCGAGTCGTAAATGTGCTGCATTGTTCGCTAGCCACAGAAAAAAAATAATACAATCATGTAAACAAACAATCCTTAGAATGTGGAATTAGATATTTAGTGAGGTTCTATAAGTAAGATCTGAATTTCACGTACCGATATTACACTCCCAGAATAACTCATGAACGAAACCTCACATTGAAAAAAATATGCATACTTAAATTACTCCAATTGCACACAGTTACACATGTCATTAAAAGCCTAACCTTACCTGACCCACACCCAACCTAAACGGTTTTGACGGCCTCGGTGGTCCAGGAGTTCGGCTCTAGACTAAGGTTGTGGATTCAAATTCCGGTGTGCACAAGTAAATTTTATTTCATTGATTAGCGCCACACAATTTTTTAATTTAATATAAAAATTACGTAGTAGAGGCCTAAAGATGTGCATAGAGGAAAGAAAAGATAAAGCGAAAGGTTATAGTGAAATTAGATCCTGTTCTGATCTAGTCGCTAAGAATTGCTAATATTAATATTATCGAGCAACGCGTGGCGTTTCGAATCTGGATGAGAGTCTTTCTTCAAATCGATACTGAAAAACCAAAAAAACATTAAGTTTATTTGGAATGTAAAGTTACACAACAGCTTATAACGGTCGTTGTTCCCATTCTTACTGATCAATTGTTGGGCCGAAATTTTGGTTCATCGCTGCTCATATGCACAACTGCAAGGAAACTGTCGATCAAGTAACGATCAAGAAAAGCTAAAGGATCAAGCTAATTTTTAAGTTATTAACATTTCTAAGGCTGTATGCAGAATTCGTACTTGATTATTTTATTTATGAAAACGTACTACGATTTCTTGGAATTCAGAAGTTTCTGATGGCAAGTGCTTTTCCCCGAAGCCAGCAGTAATTTGATGAAGTAAATTAAATCCGTCTGCATTTCAGCTATCTTTCAGTTTGCAGGTTGGCGCTGAAACTAGAAAATGCAAAGCAGAATCGTCTGAACAAAATGTGAATTGAATTTAAAGTACTTTATTAGAGTCTCTGTGGCTGAAAAACTGATATATAATCACTTTTTTTTTTTATTTATTTAGTTCAAGATTATACAATTGTTGTTCATAAAATAAACCTAATATTTTTAAAATGTGTTTTACTAATGTACTAAATAATGTACTAAAACATGCAACATTTCACATCAGCAGGGGGGGCTACGGACAAATAATAATCGAGAGGTGGTCTACGGTACGACAAAGTTTGTGAACCTCCGGACTAAATAATTTTATTTAATTAGATTCCCAACCGGTCTCAACGTTCTGGAGCCAGAGAGGCCATGACATTCCCAATTGGGATGTGAAGCTTAAGTTAGTGGGGAAGGAAAGGAAATGGGGAAAAGGAAAGTGGGGAATACCAGGCTACTCAGATATGGTTCCATAACACGGCCAAAGCCATTTCAAGCAACGTTTCAATTCTGAACGGTGGTCTTACACCGGGCGATACTGAAAGTATCTTCCACTATGGATCGTGCGGCAAATACACCTTATATTAGTTCAAATGATTAAATTGTGAAAAAATACATATCAATAATACATAATTTACTTGCGGACGCCAGGATTTGAAACCGCAAACTTTTAATTGACAGTCGAGAGACTCCTCTCGACCACGGAGGCCGCCTTTCTACATGCCAACTACGTTTTTTTCCTTTCTAACATCATTCCCCAATTGAAGGTGGCATAATCCCATTGCTCCGATGGTGTGTTTCTTTTATGTCGTAAAACCGTAAATTATAAAGTGTTTCCCAGAGTAAGGGATAAAATAATTTAAATTTCTTTTTCTACCCTTAAAAATACCTACAAGATTGCCTTTTTAGTGATTTTTCAGCCACTCTCGTAAATTGCATTCGAACATTCCTTTGAAAATGGTAAATGGGGAAGACTCCTTCCTATAACTTGGTTCTAATATATTAGTATAAGCCTCTTTCGTTCCAAGCATTTCAATTAGTAAGAGTTCAATAAAAATTCACTGAAAATAATAAAGGAAATATATCGAATAATTTGTGAAAAAAGTTCGCTCAAGTTGGAAAGAGTAGATACTGAAATTAAATTCCAAATTAATCTGCCTACGGATATATTCGCAAGAGTTTTCAAATTCCTTTTTTATTATATTTTAAAGAAGGCTAGACAGTTAGATAGCTTCCGTAGCCGAAGGGTAAGTCTCTCGAGAATCAATCCGAAAACCGCGGTTTCAAATCCTGGCGTACAAGCAAATTTTGCTTTATTAAATGGTGTAATCACTTAAAATAATGTAAGGTATACTTGTGGCACGTTTCAGAGTTGAAGATGCTCTCTGTATCGCCCTGGTGTAAGACCACTATTCAAAATTGTAACGTTGCATGAATTTGAAGTGGCTCGAGTCGTGTTTATGACCAGACTTCAACCTTCCTTTCTCCACCTCCTTCCCCTACCCACTGCCGTCAGCTTAAAAAAATATCCCAATTGGAGATGCTTCATTATCACTGTCTCCTCCAGTAATCTCATAAAAAAATTATGAACATACGTCCTTCTCCTTCATTAAGGTTACACGTAACGTACGTTATAATCGGTTCCGCGACTTTTCATCCCGCCACAAAATATCCTCCGACAAAATATTCTACGGACAAAACATCCCCTAACAAAATATATACTAAAACCTAACCCAAGATAACGAAAAATGGGACAAAAGTAATATAGACTTCCTCCAAAGACGTTAAATTATTGTTTTCTGTATTAATTTTGTCCCGTTCTATTTTGGAACAAAAATTTATCGTCTTTACAAGATGTCTATGTATTATTTTTGTTCCATTTTTTGGGGGATGTTTTGTACGTAGGATATTTGTCGGAGAATATTTTGTAGCGGATATTTTGTCACGGGATGAAAACGCGCATTACCGTTATAATCAATATTAAGGTGAATTAATTATTTGAGTCAAAACTTTTTTTTATGAATACCGCCCAAGAGTCCCAACTGCTCCCGTCTGGAGCCAGTGAGACTATGGAATTTCCAATTGGAGTATGTTGTGAGGCTGAAGGTAGTGAGGAGGGAAGGAGATGGGGAAGTGGAAGGTGGGAAGTATCTGACCATTCAGATCTGGTCACCAAACACGGCTAGTGCCATTTCAAGCAACGTTTCAATTCTGAACGGTGGTCTTACACCAGGGCCATACTGAGAGTATCTCCCACTCTGGAACGTGCTGCAAATGTAATTTATATTATTTTAAATTAATAAATTGTGAAATAACACAAATTAATCAAATTAAATTGATTTGCGCACGTCGGGTTCGAATCCGCGACCTCCGGATTGTGATTCAAGAGTCTTACCACTGGATTACGGAGGCCGTCAGAACTTATCAGAATAAAGAAAAATTTCTTCTTTTTATTAAATACCTCGAAATCCCTAAGTTCAAGACCACCCGCTTAACTTTTTTTACATCCATTAGGCATCTGTGATGAGGCCTTTATTAAATAAATCGACGAATTAAGATGCTTCCTCTGTTATATAAATCTAGGCCTGTCGTTTCCATCCATCCCTACTTAGGAAGATGATATAATTCCAAGAAGAAAGAATGTGATTTTTAAATGTAAAATTTAAAAAGGCTGGAAATAATAGCACAGGTTTTTCATTTTGTCTGATAAATTAGTTCCAAGTTCCAACTAAAAACTGGTGGGAATTGACAGATGCCAGTTTTTAAATTTAAGGCTCCATTCAGATATTCAAAACGGGTGATGATTGACAATCATTTTGACACCAGGATATTAAGTGATGTTTGAAATTCGTACTCTTTCTTTCGCTACATATTTTTTTATAAAAATCAAAAAAATTGGAAATTTCAGACAAACATCGTATTCTAAAACCTCTTTTAGAGTATGATTTTGCAGTACGATTTTTCGTTTAATTATTATTTATTATTTTTTTATTAAGTACCTCTACGCTAGAGGGCACGGGGAAAATAATTTTTCTCGGGGTCTATGTCATCTAAGGGGATGCTATGTGAAGAGTCTTTTTAAGGAAAGAAAGGAGAAGAAGTTCTGGGTATGAAAAGGGTATGGGGGATGGGTAGGTGACTGAATCCGGACGTCCAGGAGTGACGGACGTATGAAAACCAAACTATTGTGTGGCTGGAGAGGTCAAAAGGCCTCCCTCAACCAGTCTCTCTCGATCCAGTACGCCACGCAGTAGACGGACATATGCAGACGGCTGGCGTAAGGTTCTTGACTCGCAATCCGAAGGTCGTGGGATCAAATCCCGGCGTGGCAAATAAATTTAATTTGATTAATTTGTGTTATTTCACAATTTATTCATTTAAAATAATAAACAGTATATTTGCTGCACGTTCCAGAGTGGAAGATACTCTCAGTATCGCCCTGGTGTAAGACCACTATTCAGAATTGAAACGTTGCTTGAAATGGCTTTAGCCGAATTTGGTGACCAAATCTGAGTAGCCAGGTTATTCCCCACCTTCCTCTTCCCTATATCATTCCCCTAACCACTACCTTCAGCCTCACAACATACCCCAATTGTGGATGCCATAGTCTCACTGGCTGGCACATATTAAAAAAAAAAGTTTGCCGCCAAGACCCGGACACACCTCAAAATTTTTCCCTTGGCCCCCTCCTACATCAAATGGTTCCCGGGGCGGCGGTACCGATAACACTTCTCAAATTGAAAATGATGAATTGAGAGAGTTATTCAAATTTGCGCATGCCGGGATTCGATCCCATGATAAAAACCTGGATTGATTTTTGTCTTATTTAAATGTCGCATTTTTCAAGCAGTAATCTCCACACCTTCACTTATCATAAACGGTACGTTCCCGGCAAACGTATGAATATATGTTATCATTGATCTGTCTAGGTAAACAAAGAGAGAGGGAGAGAGAGTAAGACGTCATATTTGGCGGGAGCTATATAAAGTAGCTAGGATATAGCAGCGACCAATAACTGGCGGCTATTTTCTGTCATACATGCTACCAATCAGCGACCAGTATTGCAAGTTTTAATTAAAAATGATGTGATTCTAACGAAACCACAATCTATCCGAACAGGAGGAAATCAATAACTTAACGATACCAAATCGATAGGCGATACTTTTATGTCGCTAGCACGCTTTTACCGTTGACAGCCGAACCGATATTGGCAATCGATAAGAAATAAGGAATCGATAAAGGTACGCTGGCCACACTGAAGGTATTTTTTGTGAATTGACATTACAAAATGTCAGATACCGTACAATTACGTAAAAATATATTAATAAATTTCCAATGTTGAATTGAAATGCTAACCTAAATATTAGGGTGTCCCAAGACATAAGGAAGAATTTTTTTTTCACGAAATTAAATACGCATACCCTCTTATTTTATTCCATTTGATCCCAATAACTCGTATAATAAATATAATTTTTATTAAACACCGGCAACCCGTGCCGACTTGATGCCAAACATTTGGTACAAAAATTTGTACTGAGTTAATATGGAAGGATTTTAAACCATAATTTTTGTCGGAAAAATAAAACTAAAAAATTCACAAATGTTCAATTATGTAGTATTTTATATTTAAGAATGGTTAATTGATTAAATTTTTGCTTCAAAGTTTTTTTTTTACGGTCAGGATAAATCTTCCGGTGTTCCTGAACGCATCGTAATAAAAATAAGTCTCGTTCCTCTTCTAACGTGATTAAGCCATGAAAATCTCGCATTAACTTAACAGCTCTTTCAGCTGTATCATTCACTACCCTCAGCGACGACACCTTCTTTCTGGCTTCTTGATACGAAGAATTATTTGACCAAATCGTAGGGCATTCTAAAACTGGCATCTATTTTCAGACGATCAAAAAAAAACTTGCTTTTGACTGAAATTAAGTCGTAAATATTTTTCTCTGAAACACAATTCACTAAACTATGATTTGAACAAAAACCTCAATACAAAACATAAATTTAACTACTTATTAAACTTAACATACAATTTACCCAAGATTTTTCGATGGGATGTTAAATTAATTATCACGGGTTGATAAATTATTTTTGGTTATATTTTCAAGCATTTTTATTTTAGTTGTTTGATCCACGGCGTTGTCAAAGAGCAACAAAATAGATACTTCATCGGTCAAATACCATAAATGCTTACTGAACTTCTGTTAAGCTGCCTTTGAGATGATTTCATCGATTTTTTCGTAAGCCTTCAACGATTTCAAAAAGTACAAGTCCTGGTAAGGTGCTTTAACTGCTACAATACATTGTAGCCATGGCTTGACATGGGATGTTACTATGAACAGGCAAACGCCTAAAAGTGTCGCCTTATCGATACCGGTAATTTTAAATTGCGCACTAAGTAATGATATTTTCAACAAATAAAGCGCCCTTGCCGTCCATCGAGCTTGGTGCATAGCACCTGGAGGCTGAATCTTAAATTTTCTCTCTGTATCTCCACCCAAAAATGTCACAGAGAGCTCTAACAACTTTTGATAGTCATCTCGAAGTATTTTTGTTGTCAGTACAGTACGGTAAAGTCAAGCAAATCATCGATTTCGGAAGCGGTTAGGTGCAATGTGAGATTTTCTCTGAAGCAATGAATTTTATCGGGATCAACATTTTTCCAGTTATCTCGAAACTTTTTGAAGAATGGGATGTCAGGGCTTGTAGTTATTTGACTGATTTTCTAAATCTGTGTCTTCATTAGAATCAGAAGAAGAGACATTTTGTAACGGTTCGTAAGACGATGTTGAAGGAGTTGGCGCAGATAAATATTTAATACGCCGTTTTTCTTCCTCGATTGTTCTAGGGCGCGCTCTCTCCTCTCTATCTGTCAGTTTTTTGTCCACCCCCCTTAGTAGTCAGGATGACCTGGCTCTCTTTGTCGCTGCGAGAAGATTCTATCATCATTTATTTTTATTAATTCAAAGGCATCGGCGTGTGCAATGTCAAATAAATTATCTAAGTTTTTGACAAACTCTTGACGACTTGTTCAAATTTGTCTTGCGTTTTCTGCGCATTTTTTTGCAAGTCCCTCCAAACTTGATATAAGTTTACAAGTTTCTTCACACAATTAGGTAAAGATTTGGTTGGTATACGCGCCTTTTCCCAATAGATAACACACTCGCGAATAATAAGATGAGCACTTTCATTGACAGTTAAATTCACTTCCCGGATATTGTAGAAAAAAGTTTCAAGAACTTGTCCATTAGAGGGCAGTTTAGGACCTAATATTTGGTATTTTACGACTCCTATTAAAAATATACTCTTTTTAGAACTGCGTTAAACTCAAGACATCTTGCCTAAATGAATAATATGCGTTTACTAACAAAAAAGCAAGTTATTATAAGCGCATCAACACGTTTGCTCGCGGGCGTCTTTATCCAAGAAGGTACCAACATGATTCGATGCAAGTCGGCACGGGTTGCCGTGGTCCCACGTAAACGAAATTTTTTTTACAAGTGTTTTGTCATTATTGAAACAAAATTAGAGGGTATGCGTTGAAAAATAACAACTTTCATTTTTTTGGGACACCCTACTAAATATGCATTGGCAGTTCGGGCTTACTGTTTGACACTAAACGGGAGTTAATTAAGTAAAGAAGTCTTTATTCATATTTCAACCATTTTCATTTCTCAAATATCGGACGGAATAAATTGATTGCGTCTTAGATGCATTATTTAATGACGACCGGCGTAGTCCAGCGGTAAGACTCTTGACTCCCATTCCGAAGGTCGCCGGATCGAATCCCGGCGCGGCAAATAAATTTTATTTGATTAATTTGTGTGATTTCACAATTTATTCATTTAAAATAATGTGTAGTATATTTGCGACACGTTCCAGAGTGGAAGATACTCTCAGTATCGCCCTGGTGTAAGACCACCATTCAGAATTGAAACGTTGCTTTAAATGGCTTTAGCCGTGTTTGGTGACCAGATCTAAATAGCCAGGTACTTCCCAACTTCCTCTTCCCCATCTCCTTCCCATCCCCACTACCTTAAGCCTCACAACATACCTCAATCGGGGATGCTAGTCATTGTCTCACTGGCTCCAGACGGAAGCAATTGGGACTTTTGTGCGGTATTCATATAAAAATAAAATTTAGTCCATGGATCGCGTACACGATTTTTTTAGATTCGTTAGTTCAATACGTTCATTAAAGTAAGCTATTAACATATTAAACATTATTATAGACATAATTAAAAAATATGTGTATATTGATGTTAAGCGAAACTTTTCTGATACTATAGAGGTGACGTTAAAATTTATCAATCGTTCGTCAGAATGTGTGTTAACCGTGCTTGCAAATATTGATAACTGGCCATAGATGACGGATTTAGTCGATATCGTATTGACAAAGAGTTTTATACTCCAAGGGTACCTACCTAATAGTTCACGGAAGCCGCGATAAAAATGGTAGCAGAAAGATATAAAAAAATTGTATTACGGAGGCTCCATTTTATTATTAGGTTAGGTTGTCATACAAAATTTCTGGCGGCTGACGTCCGTTACGCCGCCAGGTAAATCAGTGTGGCCAGTATTAATTTAATCATGAAAGGCGCCATCTATCGATCTATCCGATGAGGTATTCTATCAGTATACGGAAGTGGGGAAGTGATGATAGAAAAGGAAGTAGGTAGTAGAATTATGTTTAAAAGTGTTATTTATTTATTTACTAGCGAGTTCCCGGAGTGCGTTGCTATGTCACTAAATAAAGAAATTGTTTCTCTCTGCGTGTCCTTTCCCATTCTTCCCGTCCCCTTCCCTTCTCACGTTCCCACTCCGCCTTCTCCGCCTTCCCTTTCCCCACTCTCCTCGCCCTCTTCCCTGTCCCGTGAACCCCTCTCCCGAGTTCCCCTCCCCCCTCCCAAGTTCCCCTCCCCCTCCCGGATTCGCCTGCCACCTCCGGCGAATCTCCCTCCCGAGTTTTCCTTCCCTCTCCCGAGTTCCCTTCCCCCCTCTTGGGTTCCCCTCCCCCCTCCCGCATTCCATACATTCATTCACGGTACATTCAGTTTTCGAATAGCTGGCGTGCCATCTATTGCAATTTTTTTATACAAATTTCATAATGCCGGAGCTCACCAGTGTATACAGAAACCATTACTGGCAGGCAAACATCAAATACTCAAAGTTTTATCGCAATCGGATGAACTGTTAGCAATGCATAATTTCATGATGCCAGAACTCACTATTGTAAGAATCGCGGGCATGCGCACATCAAATCCTCAAAATTTCATCGCAATCGGATGAATGGTTTAGCAACACATAGCATATATACATACATACTTACATAGACAGAAACAAACATATTTTCATTTTTATAAATATGGATTGAAATGTATCATATAAATCCATAATTTAGTTCCCGCATTACTTTAGTTGTCTGTGAGCTCTTCGGGTAACATGGTCTCATTGCCGAGTTGTGCCGAAGGTAGATGAGCAGAGTCTTTTTAATTCAAGAGCTCCGCAGAAAAAACCCAGCTTTCAGCCAGGAAGAACATTTGTCCTCCGAAGTATAATTACAAATTAAGATACGTCAATATACAGTCAATGTGATTTAGAGGTTCCATGCCAACTCAGAATCAACTCAACTCAACTGATTGTAGGTAGGTATCGCTTGTTCGAATTCTTAACAGAGTCAGTTCCTATTTTGAAAATGACTTAAATTCAAAGCATAAAAGCAAACCCGTGTTCATTGAACCAGAGTTTCACAGGGTAGACCCACAACCGAAATTAGTATATTTTATTATTCTACATGACACCGACAACCCAGTCTGCATTCCTGGTAGCTTCAAAATTCTAGACTCATCCATCAGAAGAAGAAGCTGTAGACGATAGATATATTTATAAATCAATCATTTGGAGGACTGAATGACGGCGACCATTAGAACTTTGCAGACCTAATCTCGTGGAAGGTAGAATTAATATTTGTACAAATTTAATCCTTACAAAATTTAATTCAATGAAATTAATAACTTTTGTCAGGGGCAAAGCCATTTATCCAGATTCTTTGGTCTTAATTAGGATGAAATTTGGTAAAGACTTAATTGGACAAGGTTGGTATTTTAACCTGAAGCAACAAGTATAATAATGTAGAAATAGGTTATTATTTTATTTTCTTCCACTCGGACCCATAAGCTTGTTTTCACGATAATAGAGCATTACCAGACATATGCATGACATATGAGGCGTATCCGACTTATTAATGACATCCCAGATTTGGAATGGTTTGTATAGCAAGCAGGGTTTGTCTAACGGGTATGTGTAATTATTTTTTTGTCTAAAAGCCTTTTCACATTTTATTTTATTTCCGGAATTTCACCAAACCTGTGCTTATTAATACGCATGGTTTATGTGGTAGTAACATAACTTGTCGTTATGTTTTTGTAATATATCGGAAAAACCAACAAAAGAAAATGACCGAAATTATTGTATTTACCTCCTATTGACGATCTGTGCGAAAGCAAGTTATCATTTTTCTCAATTGAAATTTTGAATGCAGTATTTTACATCGACCTAAATGCAAAAAGTTGTATTTTATGGTAATTAACGTGAATCTAAAAAAAAATCGAAAAAAATATTCGTGTTAAGCGTTTCCAGTGGTTTTGAAAAATTACCATTTTTTCTTTTTTTATCATACTTTTCAATTCCTATTGGAATTTTTTGCAATGAATGCGAGTCAATAATGAAGTGTCGAGTGCTGTTTAGCGCCTAGTTTGGCTAAAATCTCACTAAAAGATGTTTATAAAATTTAAAAGGCTAATCCCGATACCATTAACCGGAAGAAAAATCTAAAGGACGATGAGACGAAGAAAAATCTAAAGGACGATTGAGAGGGAGAAATCGAGATTTTAATGATGTATTGTTTTCTTGTTTGCAGCCAGAAGGAAAACTATTGTCATCAGAAAAACCTAAAAATCTCAAAGAGATATTGCAGCTTTCACAAAGAATCTAACAGTTTTTACAACTTTCTTGACTATGTCCAGACTGAAAATTTTATTGGAATGAGATACATGGTTATGTAGTTTTTTTAACAGTGACAATATGAACAGTATTGAATTGTTTAAAAAAGTCCGGAATGAGCGAGGAAGACATTGCACGATCAAATTAATGAAATACTCAAGTGTGCTAAAATATGGCGTACGTGATGAGCGGTAAAATAGATGTAGGGAGAATTTATGACGTGGAAGTGAATGGTGAAAGAAATCGAGGAAGCTCGAGGAAGACATGGCGCAGAAATACATGTAAAATGTAGCGTGTGTGATAGTGGAAGAAAAGGGTGTAAGGAGAATGTGTGACCTGGAAGTGAATGGTGGAAGAAGTTATTTTCAATTTTTTATAAGAAAAACTCTCTTTTTATAACTTTTGAAGGTTATTCCCATCAACGAAATATATCATTGAAGAAGAAGATAACACATAATCTAAATGAAAATATGAAAGAAAACAAGACACAGAAAACAGGAAAAAACAATGGTCGCAACTGGGACTCGAACCCAGACCTCTCGTCTAACCGGGACGTGCGCGTTTTCCAATTTCGCTATTGCCACCTTCTGTCAAACCGTCAAATTTGTCAATCTCATATTTCAAATATTTAGAATCATTAATATTATCTTCAACTAGTTCTTTTTCCATATGAATGTTTTTTTTGTTTTCTTTCATATTTTCATTTAGATTATAAGTGTTATCTTTTCTTCAATGAAGTTATTTTCATTTAAATAAATAACTATTAAATCCAGTTCTTTCCAATTTCCGGTTACTGAATAAACTAGTTGAATAAATGAATTTAATTAATTCTAATCTAACTTTTACGATGTTTTAACACCTAAGCGTGACCCTATTTTGTAAATATTTACCAAAAAGCTTTCGTAAGTAAAATTAGATCGCATACCACAACCAATTTTAGCTTTCTTCTACGTTTTACCATAGCTTAACGAATTGCATGTACTAAATTGACTATATTAGATAATAAAACAACGTAATAACAAGTTTATATTTAATTTTTCGCCCTCAAACCAAAATTTTTAAAAACAATGTATTTGCCCCAAACTTCCAATTCTTTCCATTAAACAAAACTAATTGGTTTTGCAATTCGGTCCAGCAATGAGCCCGAAGCCATATAAGAGAAAAGTACCCAATACTGGGACACAGATGATTGTCATAATAATAAAACGACCCAACTAACTAACTAACTAACCATCACGCCGTTTCCCCGCAGGGGTAGGCAGAGAGGACGGACCGCCAAACAACTCGGTCCTGGCACACACTCTTTGCTTCACTCACATTCATACATCGTTTCATACATACTCTTCTATTATTCTGGCTTTTGACATGGCCCGACTCAAGTATCTGATTCACTTGATCGTGCCATGTCTTCCTCGGGCGTCCCCGACTTCTTCTACCATTCACATTTGCGTCATATATTCTTCTTACACTACTTTCTTCGTTCATTCGCTCTACATGCCCAAACCATCTGAGGGTCCCTTTCTTAATCTTACTCATTATGCTTACATCAGCCTTACATTCTTTGCGGATCTCCACATTTCTCACACGATCATACATGGTTTTACCACACATACGCCTCAGGGATCTCATTTCTACAGCATTCAGTTTACTTTCATCCTTCCTCTGCCAGTTCCAGGCCTCACTGCCATACATCAGGGTAGGTACCAGGACTCCATTGTGGACTGCTAGTTTCGCTCCTTTTGACAGTTTTTTATTAGCGCCAACGGCATTCAGTCCTCCATTAACGGAGTTACCGGCATTTACCCTTCTTTCGATATCTCTTTCAGCCTTCCCATCTCTCGTAAACATACTACCCAGATACACAAACTCATCCACCTGCTCCAAGTATTCATCGTTCACAACTATATCACACACTGTTCTCGTACTTTCTCTTTCAAACACCATGACTTTAGACTTACTTACATTCATCATTAACTCATTCTTCATACATACTTCGTTCATCCTAGACACAAGAGACTGTAAATCTTCCATAGTGTTAGAAATCAGCACCGCATCATCAGCGTACAACAGACAACATACTTTCAGATTACTCAATTTCGCGCCCAATCCCAACTCTTTCAATTCTTGCATACAATTATCCATGTATAGATTGAATAACCATGGTGACATTACGCAGCCTTGCTTAACACCTTTTGTGATGTCAAACCACCCCGTAAAACCACCGTTCACCCTAACACACGCAACGCTTCCCTCGTACAGAGACGCAATTGCCTGTATGAGATTTGTATTCACTCCATACTTGGACAATACCTTCCATAGCTTTTTCCTGTCAACTCGGTCGTATGCTTTTTGTAGATCTACAAAGGCGCAGAAGAGTTTCTGGTTTTTCGCCAGAAACTTCTCAGTGAGCATACGCAAGGAGAAAATCTGGTCCATGCATCCCCTTCCACTCATAAAGGCACCTTGCACATCCCATATTTTATCCTTTGTTCCCATTCTTACCCTTTCAATCAATATTCTTCCGTACAGCTTGCCGACAGAACTTAGCAGGCTAATAGCCCTATGATTCCCACATTCCATACGTGACCCTTTACCTTTGTATAACGGCATGATTACAGCCCTTCTCCAATCTAATGGCGTGTAACCCTCCTCTAAACACTGATTAAAAAGTTTGCACAACCATGTGAGAATAATATGGCTATCTCCTTTAAAGTATTCGGCAGCAATATTGTCGAAACCAACAGCCTTACCACTCTTCATGCATTTAATCGATTTTTTAATTTCATCCATGCTGATTTTGATAACATTCGCTCCGTCATCGTTCATACCCGATTCGACGCTGGACTCACTATCATCCGGGTTGCTTTCAAAAACTTCCTCAAAGTATTTCATCCATCTCTCTTTTATTTCTTCTTCATTCGTCAACATTCTTCCATCTTTCGATTTTATCACTTTCAGGCTTCCATTTTCTGGACTACTCCGGGACCTTTTGACCTCCTTCCAAAACAGTTTAATGTTTTCTTGGAAGTGTTTGGTCATTTTTATTCCCTCTTCCTCTTCCAGGCGTTTCTTTCGTTCTTTCACTCCGACACTTACTCTTTTCTTGCATCCCTTATATAATTCTTTCGCTCTATCTCTCTTTTCACTAGAAGCAGTGCCAGACGCAATCAGACATAACCATGCTTTCTTCTTCTCTGAGACCAGCGCTTTGATCTCATCATCCCACCATGCATCACCTTTCTTCCTACCTTGCGTACTTATTCCACACACATCTCTGGCAGATTCACAAAGACTCACCTTTATGTGGTTCCATGTTTCATCAATGCTTAGACCGTCCATCTCCTTCTCATTCAATCTCATCTCTGCACACTTCTCATACTCACTTCTGACATTAGCGTTTTGCAGTTTTTCTACTTTGACTCTTGTTGGAGTTGATACCGTTTTCACTTTAGAGCGCCATCCACGAAAGAGGTTGACCCTCGACACCACCAGAAAGTGATCGGTTTCAACCTCAGCCCCTCTGAAAACTCTTGTGTCCTCGGTAACGGCTCTCAACCTAGAGTCAATTACTACAAAATCAATTATTGACCTTTCATTTCCTCTTTCCCACGTATATTGGTGGATACCTTTATGATTGAAAAAAGTATTCGAAACAAACAGGTTCCACTCTAAACATACTTCAAGAATTCTATTTCCATTGTCATTCATTCTTTTGTCCCCGAACTTACCTAGGGCTGAATCGAATCCGTCACGCCTAATTCCCACCCACCCATTCAAATCACCCGCCATTATGATCCTCTCATTCAAACTTTTTAATCTCATTACGTCGTTCACACCAGTCCAAAAATCATCTTTCACTTCGTCGCTTTCAGAATTAACAGGAGCATAGCAAATAACAAGAAACACCCTTGTCAACCCAATTTTGAATCGGATCCACATTATTCTCGGACTTACACATTCATACTGCAACATACATTCTACCATTCTGGGAGACAGTAGCGCTGCAACACCCTGACAAGCCCTCTCCGTATCTGGTCTACCAGACCAGATGACGAACCTATCGTTATGCTGCATCGTACCGCTCTCTTTTTTCATACTCTCTGTCACACAAAGTACGTCCAAACATTTACTATCCATTGCATCGCATAATTCATTCATCTTTCTATCCATCCCTCCTCTAATATTCCACGTACCAATTCGACATTGTTCGCGTTCCGTCCTCCTCTTTGCGCTACCAAAGGGTTGGCGATGTGATGGGTAGCGAGCCTCATCGACACCTGTGTCGGCCATTCCCTCCCAAAAACTACATTTAAAAACTACCTTAACATTACAAGAACACCGTTACACATATTCAAACCTATCTCTAGTAAATATACAACACTTAACAACCAATAGTGAAAATCAATATAAAAAACTTACTGCAATAACAACTTAATTAACTAACACTAAAGAAAAAATGTATAGTGTCTTATCACCGAAAAATATTTACATCATCGTAAAATGTTTATACCTTTGAAAGTTTATATCTTTGTAAAAATGTTTATATCATTTAATGTCTTATCACTGCAAATGTTTATAATATCACTCAGAAAAACGCAGAAAAAATATACGGGCTCCGACCGATGTCATCCTTCTGGGGGCGCGGGCGCGGGGGCGGGGGCAGTTCGTAAAATATTTACGAACAAAGTTGAGGGCACAGTCCGATGTCATCCTTCCTTGAGCGCGGGGGCGGTGGGGCGGGCGGCGGGGCAGCGGGGGTGCATTAGGGGTGCAGAGGTCGCCAGATGATTATTCTGAGAACGGCCGCTTCTGCGGTCCTCTAGCACCGGCGAGGCAAGCACGACGCGGGCAGCGGGTGCGGGGTAGGCGAGTATCGGTGCGGGGTATGCGAGGGGCACAACCCAAGTACCTAAGGGTCGAAGGGATGGCCACATCTGGCAAATGTTTGATGCCAGTTTCAGATTTTGGTCACTGCATTCACATCATATCGTATATTTCACAATATTATTTTTCACACATTTTTAAGAAATCGTTATTCGTCTACACTATTCACAGAAAAAATATTTTAATGCACTTCACACAACGTTCACACAGTAATGAACATTTTCTGTTGCTCTTAAGAGCTAAATATATAAAATATCCGCCTTAATTAGTAAAAAATACCGAGACCGACCAAAAACACGCCAGGCTGCTCCGAGAGCCCAGCTCCGAGAGCCCGGCTTTGCTTTGTGTTAAAACGACCCAGATTTAACTTAATAGATTGCGTCATTGTTTTTTATCGTGAAAGTCCTGTTTTTATTATCACATCGAGAGGCCATTTAAAACGAAATAAGATGTTTTTTTTACCGTTTTTGTTATTTTTAGTTTGTTTGACGTTGTGTTTTATTAAAGGGTAAACTCTTTGCATATTTATTATAAGCTGAAGTCTACGGTGTTACCCAGGCTTTACACAAAATTTTCGAAATGAGATGTAGACAGTAATTTTTCTCTTATTTTGAATGTCAAATGTGCAAAATTACGTCAAGAATTATTAAAATTCTGCTTTACGTTGTGTAGGTTATTTTTTCGAAATATTGTGTCAATAGTCACCTTCCTCCCATTTTAAATGTCAAAAGTGCATAATTTGATCAACCTCGAAACAATACTGTAGATTTTTATAAAAAAAACAAAGTCACACTGCCAGAGAATTCTGCTTTATATACATATGTAAATACAACAGATAGTTAATTGGACACAGTATTAAAGGTTTCAAAACGGATTCTTAATCGTCTGAAATTACCAAATTTATTTTCAATAGGATCTTTCTTATTTTTCATTAGTAAACACTCTCAATGGTGAAGGGTCACCATTGAGAATCGAAATGTTGAATTAGTTTAAATAGTTTTGACCGCGTAAAGTGACCAGATCGATTTTATCGGTCTCCTTCCCCTCCCCACTCTGTAAAATATATTTCATTGGGAATGTAACAACAGGCTCTATTCCCATTCAAATCACATTTATACTTATATATTTGTAAATTTCAAATTGTCTAATAAATCCTTCTTTTAATGTTCAATTTAGGAGGCGCGTATGGGTACTGCCTCCAGGGAACCATTTATTTTATAACCAACACTTACGCCATAGGTCACCCCCAAGTAATTCGCTACATTTGGTGAATTAACAGGGTTCATGGGGGTGAGGTTTGTCTCGGTCTTGGCGGTGGATGTGTTTGCCCTCCTACTGCGTGGCAAGCTTTGTAGATCGGGAGAGACTGAAGGAAGGAGATCTTTTGACTTCTCCATTCCCACTCTCTTGACCCATCGCCTTACACCTGGAAGGTGCAATGCATTCTTGCTTGTGGAAGAAATAGATTCATACGTCCATCACTCTTGGACATATTGACCCCAGACTCCTACCCACCCGTCATACTTTTTTCCTTCTCAGAACTTCCTCCCCTTCCTTTTTATTAAAAATCCTACACATGGCATCGCCAAAGATGGCATAAGCCCTGAAGATGGCATGTCGATAATACGTCTGCCTACCTGCTGCGTAACGGGCCGGTTGAGAGACTGGTTGAGGGAGACCTTTTAACCTTTCCAGCCGGACTCTCTGGGCCCATCTCCTTGTACCGCAGTTGGAGGGATGGATTCATGCGTCCCTTACTCCTGGACACATTAACCCCCAGATGTTTACCCACTCATTATTCCCCTTTTCTTACCAGAACTTCCTTTCCTTAAAAATACCCTCTACACAGCATCCCTTAAGATGACATAATCCCTGAGCGTAATTATTTTCTTCAGGGTGTCCTGTGTAGAGCTAATGTAAAAAAAAGTAAGAAAACATTATTTTTTGAGAGTTTTAAAGCGTCTGGCGAAAGTTACCGCCAACGGCAAGTGTCTGGCTGTATTTATTATTAATTTGTTACAACATTTTCTACAATATACATAAATTTCAGCACTGGGACTTTAACTCTATTTGGAAATCACCTTTATAATCGTGAATAAAGTTTTTTCAAAACACTTGAAACCACGTGTAGAACGTCATTGGTAGAATTATTCATTTTTAAGTATTTATCAACAAAACATCTGTCATTGATAACAAACTGAACAAAATTAATTTACTTCCCATTCAGAATAAGAAACCCTACAAACAAAAGCAATAAATACCACAAAACTTGCCTACACAATACGCTGAACTCTCTGAACAGGCGTATTACAAAGCGAAATCCTCCCTTACGAGTTAATTCTGGTTATCTAACCATCTTTATCGTACAGGTTCTGTTGGTGTACTTCTGTAGTACTCAGCTGGCTATAGAACCTTCCCCACCAGAACAGAGATTGTTCTCGTATGTCAGAACTTTACAATTTGGGGGTTGGATTTCGTGTTCCAACTTGTGTAAATGAGGTAGCTACCTAATACTGTTCTATGGCGGTTGCATTACTAGATCAAATATGAAATTATGAACCATGTGTTTGGTGTATGTGGCCGGTGGTAATTTATTTGAGGTGTTGAAAATACGGTACAGTAATTCATGTGAAATATTCAAATTATTTCATTTCTTGCGTATTAATAATAATAACGTAGTATTTATATAGCGCAGTTTTGTGTAATTTCACTTCAAGTGCGCAAAGCTAGATGTTGTAATAATGCGATTCAGCAATATTATATATTCTATAGCAGAAATATGGAAATATGAAATAATGTTTTTAATGAATTGAATCCTTGTTAGACAAATAAAATACCCTTGCAAATTCTTGAAATTAATAAAAAAGTTTTTTATAATTAATCTGTAGTTTAAAATAACTTTTTTGTTTTCTTATTAAAAACAATATGTAGGTAGTATACCAATTAATCAAAACACAATGTGTATCTATACAGACTAGTGTAGACTGTACTTTTTCAAAATGAAATCACTTTTCCAGAGAACTTTTTTGAAGATCATTAATATTGACATATTTTAATTTTATTTATTGTTATCTATTGTTGAATTCTCGAAACTAGATTAATATATTTTTTTAATTAAAAATAAATATATTTTGATAAATTTCTATGAAGTTGTGCAAAAATTTTTGGTTTTTATTATTTTTACTCTATTTATTTATTAACTCATCGGACGAATAAAAATACTAAATTTGACATTCGTTTCATAAATTTAAAAAAAATAAAAATAATTTTTTTTGATTATTTTCTACAGAGCCTTCTTCAAAGCGTTGAAAATAGTCGTGTGGACAAAAATTATTCCAGACCTAAGAAGCAGTCAAAATTTTTTCTACTATACATTACAAAGTAAACATATATTTTAAAAAAAAAACGAGCTTGAAAAAGCAGCTTTAAAGGTTGGGTTTTCTCTTTCTAACACCATCTTTAGATTACATTTCTAACCTTGATAGTAAGGGAGATACAACGATTTCTATGAGATTTCTATGAGTTGTTCCGAAAACCGAACACATTAGTCTGAGGGGTTAGTAAGCAATTTATTATTAATACATGCTGACCATCGCACTGTGGTACCCACATTACCAATTTACTCAGGTGACGCGAGATACGGTCAACATTCAAAGCCGAACATAACAAACGATCTATTTGTTCATCAAATTTGAATGCATTGACTTTCCCACCATAATTAACACTAACCAATCTCCCCCTGTAAAAACATCCCTTAATAAAACATTGCAAAAAAACCTCCAATTCGATTCCCAATGGAATTAAATTCGCAATTCCCGGCGTCGAATCGCGAGTGAACATCTGATGGGAATATTTAATTGTAGATGGCAAAGCCGAAAGATGACAGGTAAAGAAATTATTCTCTTACGGACAAATCAGGAAGTTGCGAAAGCCTATTTGTCTTTCAGGAGGGGGTTGGGAAACCCGGAAAGGCAGAGGTTTTCAACCTTTGAAAGTTCTGGATGTTTAGAAGTACTTTTCGGAAAGATAAACAAAGCTTAAAACACTCTGCGCATAATAAGTACGATTTTGATGTAATTTACCCTTTTCTTTAAAACCTAACCGTAACCTTTCGTTACTAATAATAATATTAAATAAAAACTACCGGGAACATTTTTTCATCTACCAATTGTATTCAATTCTGATGAAGCTTGGGTACAAAAAAATCGTGGTTGACGTCTAAAATATTAAGTGGTTTTAATACAAAAAAATCTCTTTTTTTTATTTCCTTGGTGATGTTAGGCCAACAAGTGATCGCTATGGGGAAATATATAATATTCGCAAAGCGGTGAGTTCAGGACCGAACGCACCGAAATCGAAAACACAAAATGAGATCTTTTTTGAGCCGAGTGGGTGACAAAATACTAATTCTGGGAGATGACATAATTGTCGATATATGCGTAGTTATATATTACTAGATTTTACCCGCGGCTTCGCTCGCATGGTATTAGGAGGAAATTACTTTAGCGCTTGAAACTGGGCGTACTGTACAGGGCCCGCAGATACTTTAATAGTACACAACTGCTAACCCTGTACAAATCGCAAGTGCGCCCCACGGTTGAATTTGGCAGCCACCTCTGGTCTGGAGTCCCAAAATACCTGAATAAAACCCTCGACTCTGTGCAGAAACGGGCGGTCCGTTTGATAGATTCTCCTAATTTAACAAATGAACTGCAATCTTTAGAGCACAGGCGTCAGGTGGGAATGCTGTCCTTGTTCTACCGGTATTACAATGGAAGATGCTCCGAGGAACTAGCGTCACTGATCCCCTCGGCACCGGTGCATAGTCGGGAAACACGCCAAACACGCGCTCAACATTTGTACACGGTTGACATTAGTCACATGAGAACGGGTCGTTTCTACGACTCGTTCTTGAGTTCAACAGCCCGGCTGTGGAACGATTTGCCGGCTTCTGTGTTTCCTCCCTCCTACAATATGGGTCTCTTCAAGACCCATGTTCACTCCTTCCTCTCCTCAACAGCACCCTCCACACAGCATCTTCAAAGATGACATAGGCCCTGAGGGAAATTATTTCCCTCAGGGCCTCCTGTGTGGAGTTAATATAAAAAAAAAAAAAAAAAAGCGCTTGCACTTATCAATTATCCCCCCCCTTCCCTTCCCCCCACCCTCTTCCCTCCCGCATTCCGTACATACATTCAGTTTTCAAACAGCTCGCGTGCCACCTAAATTTCATAATGCCAGAGCTCACCAGTAGTAAAAAAAAGAATTATCCACTTTGGCGCAGTCTTTCGGAAAATGCGCGTACAAACATATCGGAGATTCATTTTTATTTATAAAGATAGATAGTATATTAACTACGATTTCCCGCAAATATATCAACATCGATTCCACGGCAACGTTTTGTTTTCTAACGATAACAATAACTCGCTTTTGTTAGCGACAGAAAACGTATAAAAATTTAATATTTTGATAATTATTATTTCATAAAGCCAGAACTGACCATTATGTAAAGCCTTCATTACTCACATATAATGAAGCTTTCTACTGGCGAAAGAATTTTTAAAATCAGATACTTGGTTTATGCGTGAAAGCGTATCAAAAAAACACACGCAGTTTCACATTGATAATATTAGTACAGATTAATGATTAAAAAGTTTCTAGTATAGATTAAGCAAATAAAAAAAAAGTTGATTATAAAAAATGTATTTTCGTTCGTCAATACTCTCTTGGCTGACAGCGGAGATACATAAATATACGTCCAGCTGCAACGGGATGTTGTGAAAGTTCTTTCGTCGCGTTTTTTAGTTTCTGCGGAAACCCTTATGAGCGCATGCAGATCGTTGGCGATCCCTGTATTTTGGGTTGAGAATGAGGGGTGTGAAATCCAGGCTTTGGTGTTGATACGTAACTTTAAATCATGCCCACGCAGTTACCTGTCGTGGGATTAGATTGTTATTGTAAGAGAAATGATTAATTAACAACTAAGGAGAGATTTCCGTCGACCAATTATTATAATTACGAATATTTTGTGAAACGTTATTTGCAAAACAAATCTTCGGAAAGTAAACAAGTCCCACTTAACAATGCAAACAATAGTTTGTAATTTGTGAAATAAATCACATTTTTTATTCATAATTTTTGTTGTAATGATCCAATTACTCTTATATTATTAGTATAATTCAATATTTTTACTATGATTTGTGTTATTTATTTAATAATGTCGTGTTGTGATTTTAGTTTTTTTATAACATAAATGCCTTGTGTATAAAAACAAATTCAAGAAGTCAACTTTCATACGGCTCAATAGCGTATTTAAAATGTCAGATTTTTAGGTTATTCTCTGGGAAGTATTTTTATAATTTTCTCCTCAAAGACTCCTTTGCAAAATAAAATAGAAAGTATCTCAGGAAATTGCCATGAAAACCTATCTTTTTTGTTTCTGGATTAGAAGAAGATAACTTGCTCTATAAAATGCCTTTCGGAAATCAGTATAGACTGCATCTATTTGTATTCTTTTGTCAAAATCAGAACTTAAAAAATCTACCCATTCGATTAAATTTGTGGTAATGGTTCATTCGCAATCGAATCCATTCTTAAAATGCTTTTACAGATTAAGGATTCAAGAATTTTCCCAAAACATGTGTCACTTTTATTCACAGATTTGAAGATTGGAGAGATAATAGGCAATGTAAGAGGTATGTAATTTTTTAAATGTCTACCTTATCGTACACGAGTTTTAACACCGTTGTGCCCATTTTATTTATTTATTTAAACGTCATAAAATGGCCTTTACATTCAAGTGTTACATGATACAGTGGTACAGAGGAGGGTACCAGTATCATCATCAGTTTATTAATACGTGAAGCAAAAACTTTGTACCCCCTTTTACGAAAGTTGCGCGGACGGAGGAGTACGAAATTTCGCACCCTCATAGTTTATATGGAGAAGGAGTGCAGAATGCTATTTTTTTAAATTAAGCATAAAAAATACTTTTAAAAAAAACATTACAATTATGGTCGAATTTCGACCGTTGGGCGACCACTAGTTTTAATAATAATGAAAATGAAATAGTTAAACAATATTTAAATAATATACATACTAGGTTTATTTATTTATTTATATATATAAGTTGAACATTTTATTTATAACAATTACAGGCAATACAATTTTATTTATAACAATTACAGGCCTATGACGTTATAATTGTACCATTTAAGCAGTGTATATGCAATGCCAAAAATCTTACAAATGCGCTATAGGACACAAAAAATAAATCTATTTTTTTATTCACCGCATTCAAAAAGCACGTAGCTCTCCCCAGAAGTGAGATCATAAATAAATTAGTGCGGCTTGCTCTACTATATAGGAGGTTGTGATGACGTCCTCGAGAGTAAGACTCTGGTACAAAAAAAATTAATTGGGCCAGTATCTCATTATTAGATTAGTGACCGTTCATTAATTGAAAAAATATTTAAGCAAAGCAATACCTCTACGTGTCTCTAGGGAGTGGTAATTGGTCATGCCTAATATATAAATGGATGGGTAAAGCCAAGGGTAACGTCCATAGAGCCGCGAGAATAAAAACCATTATGTTTATGTAAGACCTGAAATAAAACAAAATGTTGTATGTGTGATAAAGGCTAGTAAGTGGTGTATGATACAAGTATGTGTTACAACTAAAAAATAATAATGTGAAATCTTAAGGAAGAGAATAGAACATGTTTAAATATAATAGAACATTATATTTACGCCGAATAAAAATATGTAAATAAAGGTGACTTGTTAGCAAGTAGAATCGAAGAATCGAGCAAAGTCAAGTATACCTATTCATACATTCACATTTATTTGCAAATCTAGGAATTGGTTATAAATAGAGCAATAATACCGAGTTTATTGTTACCAAAAGTTAGCTTGCTTTAAGTAACTGAGCAGGCTTGGTTAGCAAATTAGCTCTGTTATTTTAGGGCTGTCAGTTGGAGATTTAATAATAATTATGAATTAATAATTTTTTTTTAATAAAATAGTAAATTTATTAGCTATGACTCCTCTGTCTGATGGTTAAGATATCTGAATTAAGTAGTTTAGAATCTCTAGTAAAATATGATATAGAAACCATGCAGACGTATATTAACATGCCTAACATTGATTATTGTGATTGAGGTGTATTTTTATAGCAATCTTATAACTATATTCCGCGCAGTTGAACACATCTACAACTATTTTTTAAATAAAACATTTTTTGCTTGCTTTCATAACTAGGAGTTCAATAATAACAATTCGAAAGAAAAATGTGTCCGCGAAATGTATATATGATTAAAAAACATGCATTCTTGATTTTTTGTCTTTTACGTTTTCATACATTACGAATGGAAAGGAACGACTTTTACGGCGATCGCGATTGCATACGATATCTGCCTGGGACTAGTTCACTGCAAGTTGGAAAGTTTTTGGATACCCGTTATACATTATTATGTAGAATTTTGAAGGAATTCTATGAATATCCAGAAGTTGCTCTGTCGCCAGAAAATCGAGCACGTCTGCAGGATCCGATATTTCTACGTGACAAATACGAGATGAATATTTTGATTCGCGGGCCACAAGGTCACCTCTCCGTTTCAACCGAGAAACGTGATAATATGTCTGATTCGCCAGACAATTGAGGGAAATGAGGAAAAATGTCACTCAATTGAAGGTATGATTTTGGGAGTTGAATTTTTAGATAAGGGATTCAGCCCAACGATTCTTGCGTCGATGACAAATAATGATGAAAAGGGAGAAGCTATGAACCGTAATATTAGAATCTACCATTTTAATAAGTGTAACTGAAAATTATTATTAAAAACCGAGCGCCCAACCCACCGGGATATTAACCGATCCGATGTAAAAATAAAAAAAAATTAGGGCATTTTAACTTCGACGGAGACAATGCAGCTACTTTATGTGTGAATATGAATAAAGGTGTAAATATTAAATTACAAAACTTATTTTTTTAAAGACTAAATTTGAGAGGCGGATATGGTTAGCGCTGCCCAGGGAACCGTTTATTGGATGACCAACACCAAGTCCTTGGCGGCGTGTGCCCACCTACTTCAGGTCAGAAGAGACCACATTAAGTCAATATATACTATAGAATATGGTTAAGGGAGGCGATTTGACCTCTCTAGCCGGATACTCTCGATCTTGCACCGCAGTTGTAGGGATGGATTCATACTCCTGGACACAATTCCTACCCACTCCTCATACATACTCAGAATCTTACTACCCACTCATGTGTAATTCTCGCCGTATCTACAGTGTATGGGTACGTGAAATTTACACCTATGTAATATCGTCATGTACCGATATTTACATGTGTGGGTGCGACCTCGAAATGTCCTGTCCCGATGTTAGTGAACCAGGCCCCCTAACACAAAACGACAGGATAACTTTCGGTAACTTCTCACCTTTCCCTAAAATTACTGCAGATCGACAACTAATAACGACTGTGCTGGAGGGCCAGGAGGTCTGGCACGGACGATCGATGAAACCCTATATCGAATAGATATTGACGCCATCAATGGTCAATAAGCAAAATTTTCGAGCACGGTCAATAAGCGTTATATACAACTCTAAGTGACCAGCTCAGGTACGGGGGCTCCATCGAGGCCAGAGTTAAGTTAGCCTCTCAGAAACTGGGCATACTGTACAGGGCACGCAGATACTTTAATAGTACACAACTGCTAGCCCTGTACAAATCGCAAGTGCGCCCCACGGTTGAATTTGGCAGCCACCTCTTGTCTGGAGCCCCAAAATACCTGAAAAAAACCCTTGACTCTGTGCAGAAACAGGCGGTCCGTTTGATAGATTCTCCTAATTTAACAAACGGATTGCAATCTTTAGAGCACAGGCGCCAGGTGGGAATGCTGTCCTTGTTCTACCGGTATTACAATGGAAGATGCTCCGAGGAACTAGCGTCATTGATCCCCTCGGCACCGGTGCATAGTCGGGAAACACGCCAAACGCGCGCTCAACATTTGTACATTAGTCACATGAGAACGGGTCGTTTCTACGACTCGTTCTTGAGTTCAACAGCTCGGCTGTGGAACGATTTGCCGGCCTCTGTGTTTCCTCCCTCCTACAATATGTGTCTCTTCAAGACCCATGTTCACTCCATCCTCTCCTCAAAAACACCCTCCACACAGCATCCTCAAAGATAACATAGGCCCTGAGGGAAATTATTTTTTCCTCAGGGCCTCCTGTGTGGAGTTAATGTAAAAAAAAATATATATAAAAATAATTTTCCTTCCAATTTGTAGAAAAGAATGTTTAAATATGACTAAAGACGTCATTAACTGCTCAACTCCCGTTTAGTCTAAAAAAGTACATGCGAAGCGCCAATGTATGGCTGAACAAACTTAAAACATTATTAAAGCTAAATTTTACCGACTGGTATCCCTCAGAGTCGCCCTCCGGTCCAGTGCACGATATTGCAAATTTATGCCGGTTCTCGCGTTCGCCTAGTTTGGCTTTTTTACATTCCCTCCCGTGTTAATCTAGTTGTTACGATTTTAATTTTGTATCAAGTTTATTATGAAATATAACGTTACTTGTAAATATATATCACCGCATAGTCAAGAGTTCTTATTGGCAAATTTTCCCTACACACGCATCTCAGTTTACAGTGCTCGGAAAGGCTGTTAGCTGAAATCCAAATCAGAATAAATACATAATTCACCACTATTCCAAAAATGTTTATTAAATCTATTAATTAAATATTTAAATTCGAAATTGTCATTAGTATCTTTAATTTTTACATAGCCGTTTGACATTTATGAATGTAAATCCATAGACAGATCCGTCAGCGATGCCATCTTAAATCTATTTTTTATTTATTCCTTGCCAATATTGGTCTGGCTATCAACAGTGCGGCCGTGCTCGGGAAAACGGTATAAAATCATCGGTAGTTACGCCTGTCGATTCGATATTTTAAAGTCATCGATTTCACTGTGCTAGACGCCCTGAAAATGAAGAATTGGATTTTGAATGCCAACGGCGTAAAACCCTTCACCCGATTAAAAAAAATTTCATATAATTAAAACAAACCTAGGAAAAAAAATATCAGAAGCCTCCTTCAACTGTGCACGTCTACATTCACATCTGTTGAATTGTTTTTAAAATGAGCTTACCCTTTCATCTACCATAATAAATCTTGGTGAATTTTGTTAGCTAAACTAAAAGATAACATTTTCATTAAATCTGTTTACAATAAACAAACAAATATCGGCTTTGAAACCGTCCATTGCAAGCTCACCACAAAACCAAATCCAGAAACCAAACTTTCGTTGCGAATTAACTGAATAAAATCTGTGTGAGTCTCAATTATTATTGTTAACGTAATACCACCTAACGAGTTTTGCTAAATGAAGAATCCTTCAGATCCTTTCTGTGAACTCAGAAATCTGTTTGCAAACCTTCCTTCAACCTACATAATGGAATAAACCCTAATATTTGTTTTTAAAGTAGGTTTTCCTCATTCTGCGTTTTGTACCAAAACTTGAAATATATTATTAATAATTTGATCCATGTAAATAATTTGATACATGATACATGCTTTTTTTAAATTAAACGTTCAGCTGAGCTTTTACATGTTTGTTTTTATTATTTCATCGACAATTTAAATGAGTATAACACCACAAAAACAAAGTACCGCACCATGCAAGATGGAAAATTAGTAGATTGGGAATATTACAATAAATAAATGAAATAAGTCGAAGCAGATCTACGCAGTTTGTTTAATTAAATTTGTTGTTCAGCTTTCCGATTTAATTCTACTCAGACCTATTTATATTTGGTGATTGATACGTAAAATATGTCATCAACATTAATATAATCTTTACCAAATTCTGAATACGGCGAATAGGAGTATACAATCGTGATTCCGTGTTGGAGTTGTCACAACAAAAAGGTAGATATTGCCTCGATGTTGTTTTGCGAGTTATTTGGAAAAAAATCAAGTAAAGTAGTAGTTCAGGGCTGTCAATTATTGAATTTATGATTTTATAACAAATTGCCTGAAGAATTAAGACAGGTATGCCTCTGACAAATCTCGAAACGATATATTGAAATCCTATTTCCTTTGGAAAACGAGTCATAAGTAGGTACAAACTCTGTTCATGGGCGCAGTTTATATCTTTTTTTAAATCTTATCATGTAATTTTTTATGTAAACATCTTTTATTATATTTTTCCTGATTTGTTTTTTATGCATTTCTATAGTCCATCATGGAGGATACTTTATTTTAACTTTGTGACACCAACAGTACATAAATCAAATGAGTGGTTATAATATTATTCATAAAATCTTATAAGGATGGGTTGTTTAAAAAAAAATTGACGAATTCGTCAAATATTTGACGTTAATTTTCACGTTCTGTGTAAGTTCTATTCAAGTTCTGTGACGATTTCAGTTTTATGAAGCAGCTGGCCTATGATGATAAAATAACAGAACTCGAATATAACTTATACAGAACGTGAAAATTAACTTCAAATATTTGATGAACTCATCAAATTTTTTGAAGCAACCCGTCCTAAGACATGTTTCTGTGAAATATTTGTAAAGTGATTTTTCATATGTTTGTGTCTGTATGTTGCTTCTGTAAAATGTTTTGTAAAATTTTTCTTCATTTATTGTGTCTGCATATTGGGTTGGGTTGGGTTTATCTTTTCAAATGTACCAATTGGCGATCCCTTAATGAGTTTTGATAACTCATGGGAATGCAACTTCGTTGTATGTTTTATTTAAAAAAAAAAAAATATATATATATATAAACAAGTTAAGTATGTAACAATTCTACCTTCAGATAATTATAATAAATTTAGTTGATCCAGTAGATGATCGTAATATTTTATTAAGTATGCCTGGTGCATAAGTGTTTGTATGTACCACCGCTCCGGGAATCATTTATTGGATAATCAATACCTCTCACTTATGCCACCCCAATTGATTCCCTATATTTGGAGTCTTAGCAGTATGAGGTGAGGTTTGCTTCGTGAGGTGGAGCTAATGTAAAAAAAAACTGTGTGTTCGTAAACGTGTATAATTCCGTTATGTAGTGGAGAGGAGTGGGCATTGATTAGATTACAAGTAAAGTTTTTCGCAAATGACATCTAAAGATGACATAGGCCCTGAGGGAAATTATTTACCTCAGGGCCTCCTGTGTGGAGTTAATATAAAAAAAAAAATTATTATTCGTATGATTGGTAAATGAAAGTTTGGTTTCAGTTTCGGTTTTGGCAAGTTTCGGCAAAAAATGTAGTTTCGGCATCAGTTTCGGTTTCGGTAGAAAATCTGACGAACCTTCGGCCGCCCCGAAACGTTCGTCAGATTTCGGTTGACTTCGGGTGAGTTCGTGGCTCGTGTGTCACCCGCCATCATCAACTGAGTTCACCTGCCGGTCCGGCGTGATTGTTTTGTGAGTTTATGTGTTATTTCTCGCGCATAGTGATTAGTGCCTATTCAGAAGGGGCAACATCTTCAACATTTAATGATAATGGTGTTTTGCAATTAAAGTCTGGTTATTTTTACTAAACCGGGAATATTTGACTATTTTTTAAATCTAAAACAGGAACTCTTGCGCGATGCTATTAATTTTTTATATAAAGAATGTAAGGATACAAAATGAAAACCGCCTGCCTTATGGGTGTAAAAAAATCTTCAACATATCTTTTTTGGAATCTAGATTGAGGGTCGACAGATCGGACGAAGGTTTTAGTTATTAAATATATATCTTCATCATCCCCTAATGGTTGCGGGAGGGATGGATAAACCGTACGAGGGTGTGACAGCCGTACTTGATATTTTAACAAGTAATGGAAAATACGTTTGGCGATGGCATGAAAAATACACGGGTCATGTTTAATAAGCGAGAGGCTGGGACGGCCATTATGCGTATTTTATGAAGCGAGATTGCCACAGATTTTGAAAAAGATTTTATTGTTAAACAAAATTGCGATCAGTCATGTGCGCCCAGAGCAAAAACCATTTTTAATTTCAAATGATTTTTTTTTCAGTAGTTCATGTTTTTCATTTGGTTATTATTCGATATCGATTCGTGCGAATCAACTAAACGGCCCTCGAAGCAGAAAAAATCACAAAATTATTTATTATTTTAATGTCCATTAATTCTTAGGGGGTATTTCACAATTTTCCACATAGATATTCATATGATAAGGTATATTTTCTATTTTAACACGATTTGTTAATTTATAAAGCCTGATTTTACTATTCTGATCTTGAACCCGTGAATAGTGTCTGTATATAAGTTAGCAGAGTCTTTTTACCTATTGCGAGTATTTATTTGTTTATTTATTAATATTAGCTGTTACCAAGAAGGATGGTGAAATATCCTCTTAGTATACCAGCTAAAATGCAGAACAGCCCGCCATGCGCTGACCAACGCTATGTTCGTAATAACTTGTTGCTTTTTTGCAAAATAACATTTTTGTAAATTGTACCGTCTTATAGTACAATGTTGTTTATACATTTACCAATAAAAAATGTAATTCTCTCTTACGTAATTTCTCCAGATAAGATTCAAGGAAATTTTTTTTTTCCTAATGTTATCGAGATATATTTTATTTCTCACCTAAAAGAGTATATTGCTTACACTAAAAATAAGTCACGTAAGGCTTTCCTATAAATAAATACAGCACTACGACTTTCAAAAGTAAAAAAAATTGGATTTTGAAACGAAATTTGCGTCCCACTTTTTTAACTCACTTTGTCATTTTATTTTTTTATTTTTAAATTTTTTTTTATATGAATACCGCACAAGAGTTCCAACTGCTCCCGTCTGGAGCCAGTGAGTCTATGGCATCCCCAATTGGGGTATGTTGTGAGGCTAAAGGTGGTGGGGAGGGGAAGGAGATGAGGAAGAGGTAGGTAGGAAGTGCCTGCCTATTCAGATCTGGTCACCAAACACGGCTAAAGCCATTTCAAGCAACGTTTCAATTCTGAATGGTGGTCTAACACCAAGGCGATATTGAGAGTATCTTCCACTCTGGAACGTGCCGCAAATATACTACATATTAATTTAAATGAATAAATTGTGAAATAACACAAATTAATAAAATAAAATTTATTTGCCACGCCGGGATTCGATCCCGCGACCTTCGGAATGCGAGTCAAGAGCCTTACCACTGGACTACGCCGGTCGGCAAAGTGTTATATTTACTATAAAAATATAATAAAGTGTGCTACGAAATGTAAAACTTAATATAGACTAACTCAATAAATAATGAGTAAGGAATAATTTGGTAAGCAAGAAAGTAAGAAAAGAAGGCAGTACCTAATTCAAAAAAAAAATTGGTACCAAATCTACCATCGTATGAAAGGCAAGCCAGCCACTTTGAAAAAAAAAATGTTGTTCAGATTAGTTATAAATATATTTTAGTCTTAGATCCAAAATAAATTTTCTCTTCAAACAGTCTAAGAATTCATTCGTCATAATAAAGATTTAGTTAGCATGGTTATCATAAGTTTTCATTTTAAAAGACGACGAGATTTTTATTGAGATAACTTTTGTCACAACCACTTTTGAAGGTCATGCCGACTTATCGTAAAATAAAAAGATACAAATAATCTTTACAAATATGTTAAAAAAATGAGACACAGAAAAATAAAAATCTAGCGGTCACAGCTGGGACTCGAACCCAGGTCTTGTCTTACGCCTTAACCAACTCGGCCATATGAATATGAAATATGAGATCGACAAAAATATCTTAAAAATAAGAGGTCCCAATGGCCGGATTGGTTTTTTTGCGGAGGGTAGGGGTCGAAGTTCCGGGAAGGAAAAATGTATGAGAGGTGGTTAGGGGATCAGTGTGTCCACCGACGTACGTACGAATTAATCCTCCTACTGCGGTACAAGACGATGGGTCAAATGAATCTATTTTTTTTTTTTAACAATAGCTCCACACAGGGGGCCCTGAGGAAAATAATTCCGCTCAGTGCCTATGTCATCTTTGAGGATGCTGTGTGGAGGGTCTTTTTAGGAAAAGGAAGGAGAGGAAGTTCTGAGAAGGAAAAAAAGGTTGGGTAGGAATCTGGGGTCAGTGGATCCAAGAGTGACGGACGTATGAATCTATCCTTACCACTGTAGTGCAAGGCAATGTTAAGGCAATGAAGGTGGGCAGAAGCATCCGCCGCCAGTACTGGACAAACCTCATCTCGTAAGCCCTGGCACCCTTGCTAAATCACCAAACGTAGCGAACTACTATTTATCCAATAAATAGTTTCCGGGTCGGCGGTACCCACACCCGCCTCCCAAATTGAGTTAAAGCATTTGTCCCGGTAAGACGAGAGATCCTGGGTTCGAGTCCCAGTTACGACAGTTACCTTTTTTATTTTTGTGTCTTTTTATTTTTCATATTTTGGTTCACATTTATTAACATTATTTTCTTATATTTTCACGATAATTTTATTTTTATTTTGCTTTCTGTCAGTAGAATAAATCAAACGCCCAATAAAAGATGAATTTAATAACTCCACCGCATTTTTATTAGTTTTACAACGCGATACAACCATCCGTGAAGAATAAAGAAACTTTTATGGTCCGGTTCGATACGAAAAATTTCAGCATTGATTGATAACTGGAGCCGCTTCTGTCTTCCTGTCTTGTTATTTTATGAAGTCTCACGGTTCAAGGCATAAATCATACCATTTTATCTTCGAGAATGAAACCGATGCGATGTGCTCTAATTTATAAAATATACCTAAAACAAAAACGAACGTTAAATTTCGATTCCTAAATTTGATATAACCTAAAATAATTCATGATCGTCTTGATACCACATTAATTCTTGGCAGCATGGAAATAAATGTTCCTAATTCAAATTGATTAAGACTCCAAAGCTTGTTACACGTATACTTAAGAATAATAACGCCTATTTAAACACTCTGACCCAAATCTTCGATACTATAAGATAAAAATTGCTGAAGTAGACATTTTTATCGATAATTTTTAGTTTCAGAAAAACGCCTTGTTGGTCATAAATGTCATGTAACAATTTTCGAGCTAAATTATATTTATTTCCGTTTACACGGACGACATAGTACAACATCTTTATGAACATAGTTTAAAATGAAGTCGCTCTCGCTGTATGTACGCTTAGATCTTTTAAACTACGTAACGGATTTTCGTGCGGTTTTCACTAAGAGATAGAGTGATTTAAGAGGAAGGTTTATACGTATAATACATGCATGTTATAGTAGAGAAAGGCCAAGAAATTCAAATATTCAATTCAGGCAGCGGGCAGCGGACTGGTAAGCGGGCGGTGTGGATTTGATATGTATGCAAATTAACAGATGGCGTTGGTTATTAAGGTTAGGTAATGGCATTGGGTTTCGTAAGCCACGTGTGTTCGGGTCTGCCAGTATTTAATAATTAGCGGCTTCCGAACGAAAATTTTAAACAAAAATCAGAAAAAGGGAGGTCGCATCTAGAAATTGAACCGAAAATCTGAGAGCCTTGCCGGGGCTCTGCTCTAACCGCTGAGCTAATTCAAACCCACCCCCTTCGGTCATATTTAACTGTGTTATATTTCGACCGAGAAAAATCAATATTATCTTAATTTTTACGCATATTTTAACTGGCTGCTGTATGATGTAGGATTGCAAGATTCTTCCCTGGGGTGTAAAACCACTGAGAAATTTCATAAAATCACCCTTACAACTCAATAACATTAAATATTCGCAAGTAAATAAAAAATAATAACACGTAGAAAAATAAGTAAATGACTTTTTAAGGTAATACTCATCAATTTAATGTCATTGTAGAAGAGATAGCACTTATAAATATGAATGAAACATGAAACAGAACAACATACAGAAAATCAAAAAGGTAAAGGTCGCAACTGAGACTCGAATCCAGGATCTTGTGACTTACCGAAACGCCTTAACCAACTCGGCCATTGAAATGTCTCAAAATTGTGATTTCTGAATTTGGAATATGAGATCGACAAAAAAGACTTAAAAATAAGATGTCCGAATGGCCGAGTTGGTTAAGTCATTTGTCCCGGTAAGATAAGAAATACAGGGTTCGTTTCCCAGATACGACATTTACCTTTTTTTCTGAATCTTGTTCTGTTTCATATTTTCTTTGTTTTTATTATTGTGAAATATCTAAAACCTTCCGAGCTCCTCACACAGACGGCAATAATAAGAGCTTTCCCAAAAGTACGCAAGATGGCGGCAGGATTAGTTCTCAGTAGTTCACCAGAGGACCGAGGACCGAGGTGGGCAGTTACCACTGTAGACCAGATCAATCATAGCTAGCTCCTAATTAGGTCGACTACTCGTAGGCACAACTCATAATACGCGAAGTCTTAATAAATCACAGATTAACTAAAAAGGACTGTATTCTTTCCCAATAAGTAATCTCCTTCCAAGATGAGTTGGAGAACCTGATTGTATAAACACACTAGTTATCTTCTTCTCCAATGATTAGTTTTTTTTATCGTTTTTAAATACTTTTTAATCTACATACATAAAACCACCATCAATTACATCAGCACTGAAGATGTACACTGTAACGATACCCGTAACGTTGGCTAAAGAAGGAGGTAGCGCATAATATCCCAAAAATAAATCACTATAATATCGTTACCGCGATTCAACGGCGTAAAATGAAAGCGTTGAGGGAAATCTCGCTTCCTTCATCAGAAAAATAAATCACGACGCAATTTTTCGACTGCGCTTTCCCCACTGACATCCGTTAAATTTAAAAAGTGCTGCAGCCTTTTACCCCTCTTCCGGCGAAGGCTTTTTATTTATTAGGTTTAAAGCAGCGAAATAGATGTCTAAAGGTTTGAACTAACGGTTGACAAGATGACAAATATTATAAAATATCCTCTTCCATGAATTATAAAGCTCAACATCTTGCTCTAATAATAAACTCTAATATCTTGCTAACTGTAATATTTCTAAATAAATAAAAAGGAAACACTTTGTTTTACGTCACTTTATTGATATTTTTTCCGTCTACCGGTTTCGGTACCTCCGTACCATCATCAGGACTGAATATAAAATACTGACAAATACAGGGAAATATACATATATATATATACAAATTGTAAAAGAAAGAGACAGTAAATTAGAGTGGGACAGTGCGTCAGTTGTGGGAGGGTAGTGGGGGAGGAGCGAGCGGGATAACGGGAAACATACTTATAATAGGGCTGAAAGTTAAATTAAGTTGATTATTAATAATTTCAGCCTTTGCATTAACCGATTTTTTATTTCTAATGCTTCTAAGTTATTTAATCTTAAACCTATCCCATTTTTGTGCAGGACCTTAATACCCGTATCCCGGTTAAAAGTATGATCTTTATTAATTAGGTGCTCCGCGAATTCCGAAAACCCTGAACTGGTTAGGCACCTTACGTGTTCCTTTACTCTAGTTTCTACATTGCGTGACGTTTGTCCGATATAGAACGCTGGACAATCATTACAACTAATTTTATAAACGCCCGAGTGGCTTAGTATGTCCTCATTGTTTTTAGCATTAATTAAAAATTTTCCTAGGTTGTTATTCGTGTAAAAAGCTGGATTAATTTCAGGTGGGAATTTAACTGTACACAAAGAGGACAAGTTATTAATATATAAAATTCTTCGCCATTCGCGGTTAAGGTTATTATTATTGAAAGTTATTGGACTAGAGTAAATGCATTTATTTATGGATATTAATCTTAATTTTTTTGCTAGGATTCTATCTATGAGTTGTGTTTCGTATCCATTATTGTGAGCTATTAATTTTATTGTATTTAATTCGTTAGTATAATTAACATTTGACAAAGGGGTAGTGACTAATCGATGGATCATTGAGTGGAACGCGGAATGTTTATGTGAGGTTGGGTGGTTAGATGTATTATGTATTACGGTGTCTGTGAAGGTAGGTTTTCTAAATATATTAAAGTGAATTTTATTTTCAATAACCGATAAAGTTAGATCTAGAAAGTTTAGTGTCGAATTTATACCTATCTCTAGTGTGAATTGGATCTGTTTATGTAAGGAGTTGAGGAGCAATAGGAAGGAATTCAGCTGACGCTCTGTACCAGACCATATACAAAAAATATCGTCCACATAGCGTTTCCATAGTAAAATATTTTTTATCAATGGTGATTTAAGTTCAAAAATATTGTTTTCAACGTTATTCATAAAAATGTCTGCAACAAGCGAACTTGTGGGTGCCCCCATCGCCAATCCATCTCGTTGTCGGTACATTATATTATTATATTTAAAACTGTTTTGGTTCAAGCAAACATCAAAAAGTTGGATAATATCTGCAGCAAAATCTTTGTGAATGTTAGAACTATTGACTAAATTGTTTATAATATTTTTACATTCTACTATCGGTATACTAGGAAACAAATTCACTACATCAAAAGAAATGAGTTTACAGTTGTTAGGGAGAGTCAAATCTTTTAAGTGGTTAATTAGTTCATGGGAATTTTTAATTGTATGTTGTGGAAGAAAAATATTGGAATTCTTAATAATGTTAATTATACTAACGAATTAAATACAATAAAATTAATAGCTCACAATAATGGATACGAAACACAACTCATAGATAGAATCCTAGCAAAAAAATTAAGATTAATATCCATAAATAAATACATTTACTCTAGTCCAATAACTTTCAATAATAATAAACTTAACCGCGAATGGCGAAGAATTTTATATATTAATAACTTGTCCTCTTTGTGTACAGTTAAATTCCCACCTGAAATTAATCCAGCTTTTTACACGAATAACAAACAACCTAGGAAAATTTTTAATTAATGCTAAAGACAATGAGGACATACTAAGCCACTCGGGCGTTTATAAAATTAGTTGTAATGATTGTCCAGCGTTCTATATCGGACAAACGTCACGCAATGTAGAAACTAGAGTAAAGGAACACGTAAGGTGCCTAACCAGTTCAGGGTTTTCGGAATTCGCGGAGCACCTAATTAATAAAGATCATACTTTTAACCGGGATACGGGTATTAAGGTCCTGCACAAAAATGGGATAGGTTTAAGATTAAATAACTTAGAAGCATTAGAAATAAAAAAATCGGTTAATGCAAAGGCTGAAATCATTAATAATCAACTTAATTTAACTTTCAGCCCTATTATAAGTATGTTTCCCGTTATCCCGCTCGCTCCTCCCCCACTACCCTCCCACAACTGACGCACTGTCCCACTCTAATTTACTGTCTCTTTCTTTTACAATTTGTATATATATATGTATATTTCCCTGTATTTGTCAGTATTTTATATTCAGTCCTGATGATGGTACGGAGGTACCGAAACAGGTAGACGGAAAAAATATCAATAAAGTGACGTAAAACAAAGTGTTTCCTTTTTATTTATTTAAAATGTCAAGTCACAATGTGTTTGCTTCTTTTGAAAAATGTAATATTTCTTATGTCCTCTCCAGAGACATTCGTTATTTGTTAGTACTGGGACCAGTATACTACAGTACTACAGAAAACTTAGTGAAAGATTAGATTCTTTAAATCTCAGTGACTGTTTATTGAAGCATCGTAATTTATAAATATAGCTCGTAGGGCTAACGTCCTTTTTGACTCGAATCTAGGTTTTGTCTGCAGATCTCTAGGATTATAATGACTCTGCACTACCTTCGGTTATCTTCGGCACACTTCGGAAATGAGACCATGAGAACCAAAGAGCTCATAGACTACTGAAGCAATGTGTGAACTTATAATAGATAAATTGAGATTTATTACTGTTACATTAATAGGATGGACTAAAACAAGAGCATTCAATTATTATTTTATTCAAAATGAACACAACAGATAGAGGGGTAATATAAAAAAATTAACGAAGAAATGACGAAGAATAATATCTGTCCAACAACGGTGTACAACAACTTGTCAAAATTAAACATTAAGTACCGTCGGCTGGGGTGAAGAGAACCAGCTGGGATGAAGCGGACCACCGTGCTTACATTGTCTTGCGAACGCTATAGGTCCGTCAACCGAAGTGATACATCCCTAATTCTTTCCATACGTATCACGGATTAAGCTAACCTACGCAAGTTGTGATATGGTATGGTATGCAGTGGTTTTTTTGAATTAACAAAAATGAAAATATAGCTAAATTGATCCAGTGGTCCCATTCACCTCAAGTTTCACATTAATTAAAAAAAATCTATTTAAAAAGACATTTTTCTAGCATTGTTTTTTTAAAATGTATTTAAGGAAAGTTCAAACCATCAATATTATTTTTTCATATTTTTTTTATAAAATAAGCTTGAGGCGTTAAAAAAATCTCAAAAAATTGTACCGCTTCACCCCAAAGTAAGGTATGCAAAGCAAAAAAACAAGAGACAATAAAGTTTGAGTCAAGTGGGTCACAGTGAAGTGAAAACAAGATTCGACAAAATTTTGTTAAGTTCTGGGGCTATCTCTTAATATGTCCGGAAATTCGATATCTTGCCACTACATCGGAATTTCGTATACCTATGAAAGCTTGAGAATAGTTAAGTTGGATCTTTGTAGAGGAATATAGAAAGTTTCGAGCGGCTTAGTAATATGTGGTCCAGTGGATTTAACTTACTCTCAAATGATAGAGAAAGTACAAAAGAAGTTTCTGAGATATTTATATCTTAGAGACTTCGGATATTATCCCTGGTTACATCCATCAGTCTTTTTAACCGGCAAGCTGGATAATAATAGCCTCTGGAAGGAAAACTGCTTTCTTGACAACTTCACATAATCTTCTAAACGGTAACATCTGTATTCCCGATATAACACTTAAATTTGACTTTTATGTCCCCGACAACTTCACAAGACCTCGCAATCACAGAACTTTTGTTGTTCCGAGATTCAGAACTAACTTACCATTAGTAATGCCGCTCGGAAAAATGATTCTGTTACTAAATTATCTGTCCCCTGAGACAGATATTTTCCAACTAAGTATTCAACAATTTTACGCAATTATTACTTAATAAAATAAAATGTACGTTTATAATGGATTATGTAAACGTGCATTTTAAATGAATAAAAAATAAAATTACAAAACCCATTTAGATCTGTCAGAGTCCTCCTGTCTCCGGGCAGTTGGATCGCATACAAGAATGAGCAGAGTCCACCCAAGGATTTCTATTTCAATGGAGCAAAGTGAATTTTGGTTCCCTAAAAGGTTTTAGATTCACATTACCCATCACGAGTGTGAGAAAGAACTAGCCTGCATTTCGCAAAGTGCACAAATCCGATGGAATTCAATTTCCACCGGGAAAAATAGGCGAAAAATAGATCATGCATTAGCCTTTTATTTTGTGATCTTCCACATTAACGACCTTATACAAGTAAAATCATTGCTAAAATCTAAGATTCGACAGAAGATTTAAGGTCGGTTTTTGATCGAAAAAAGACAATGCCACCAATCTACCCTGGTCAATTGAATTAAATAAATCTTAAAATCGCCATAAAGTATTAAGAGAAACATATGCGCGGCCCATTTCGGCCAGTTTCATACAAATCTTAAATTTGGATTTGAGATCAAAATACCCAACCACTCTGATAAATTATTTTTGTAATCAAAAGGTATATCAAATATATAATACGGATGTGATTCCTCTTAAATGAAGGCACAAAAATTAGAAATTAGATCTTATAAACCTATTAAAAAATGTATTTTAGTAAGGGTAACAGAGCTTCTAAATCAATTTCATGGCAATTTTTAAATGAAATCTTCGATTAATAATAAATTTCGCAGTGGTTTTAATTTTAAATTTTAAGTTTAGGTGGAACTGGCGGTCCGTTTGATAGATTCTCCTGTCTTCAAGCGAATTGCAGTCTTTTGAACACAGGCGTCAGGTAGATAGGTTACCTTGTTCTACCGGTATTACGATGGAAGATTCTCCGAGGAACTGGCGTCATTGATCACTTCGGCACCGGTGGACAGTAATGGCGCGCCCAACCATCTGTCATGTAAGGACGGATTGATTCTACGACTCGTTCTTGAGTTCAACAGCTCGGATGTGGAATAATTTCCCGGCCTCTGTGTTTCGGCCTCTCTCCTAGACAGCGGTTTTCAACCATAAGTAAAAATTGGGGCAAGCAATATCGTGTTTTGTTCAATTTCCCACGTAGAATCACTGGTTAAAAATTAGAACGTCCGAATACACGCCCGAAGTCGTGTTACACTCTGTATAAAACTGCAATAATTGTATTTGTATAATTTGATAGTTAAAATCAATTTGGGAGGCGGGAATGGGTACCGCCGCCCCGGGAACCTTTATTGGATAACCAACACCTCTGCCATGGGTCGCCCCAAGTGGTTCGCTACGTTTGGTGATTTAGCAGGGGTGCCCGGGTTCATGGAGTGAGGTTTGTCTAGGACTTGGAGGCGGATGACCAGGACACACTGAACCCCAGATTCCTACCCACTCCTTAAACCCTTTCGAGTTCATGTAAAAAAAAATGTAATGTGAGTATTAAAAAAAAATACAAATGAAACATGCCTTTCATTAAACGTGTACATAAGATAGATAGAGGGTACAGGGTTCAACAAATTTGTAGTAAGAGTCAAGGAGTAAACTGGCTCAAAAAGGTTGACAACCGCTCTTTAAGTCTCTTTAGACCCGTGTTTACTCCTTCCTCTACTCCAAAAGACAACTCTTCACACAACAACATCACAGATGTCAGAGGCCCTGAGAGAAATTATTTTCCTCAGGGCCTGTGCGGAGTTAATGTAAAAAAAAATGATTACTTCATTTAAGTGAAAGCAGTATGAATCTATAGCATTACGTAAATTTGTTCTCTAGTGTGAGGGCCGTTAATCTATGTGTCTAGCTGCCATATCCAAGAGGAACGTAATGGGTTAGTTATAATGGTTCTCTTGCAGTTATAAAAGTTTCGCCCCACGCGATGGTCGTCGATATGTCGGATATTCTGACGATGACATTTTGCGCGATTTTACGGACGTCAATTGCAGTTTTATTTTCCAATAAAATGCATTTTGACGCACGTGCAGTGTGCTGAGACATTAAAGTTATGTAAAAGCAATTACCGGCCAGTTAACCCTTTCAATAACAGAGTTCTTCCTGGGAAACACGAAAAAAATATTAAATTACATTACGTGAAACAAATAGCCCCACACTTTGCACATGGCTTGTGAAGGATATTCCCCGGAACGCTTTTTTCTGCTAGCTTGCAATATTTATTTCAGAGGCAAATACCATAAATACAGTGACACATCCCATTTTAACTATTACACCATTAGAATCATTTAAATTAAAACATTTTTTTTTTGTATACTAGGTTTTTTCTTACTATAAAAATAATTACCCTTTGAGGCCTAAATATGATGAAAATCAAATTATAAAAAAATCTAAAGAATTTCAAATGTGAACAATTTTAATTCGGTTATTACAAGAATTTTCAAATAATTATTTAAGTAGTTATCAAGTATAAAATATGGTCTTTATGTGAAAACAAAAGTGCGGTGCTTAAAGGGTTAAGTTCGAGATTGGAATAAAAAGTGGGTTGGATTTCTTTGCACTGGCGATAGTTTATAATTGTTGAATTTTTCAGCGGTTAAAATAAAGTGGTTGCAAAAGAGGAATGAAGAATTGTGTACTGGTGCAATTTTATATAATATTCATTAATTTATTTAAATTACTTAAAGACGTACTTTGCAATACTCCTCTCTCCCCCTATTGCATCCAAAATTGTTTACAAATTAGAACTAGCATTTGTAAGCAATCAGCTAGGTGTTGGAATTGGGTGATAGTAGGTATGTGTAGGAAAAACAAGGTATGCAAGGAAAAGGGATCACAAGGAATCACTTAATACAGTATCTCTGCAAAGGACCCCATGATAAAATCACATTACAGTTATATAATTCCACCCCGACATGTCGAGGTAATTATCGCCACAACAAAACGAATGAGTAAAAACGATATTGTGAGCTACCAAGATGGTCAAATTCCTTTCTTTTACTTAAAAAAACAAGATTGTGTACACAATAAACACCAACAAATTGCTACCAAGGTAGTTCTTGCCATTGTTTGCCAAATTTCAAATACTTCTTCATCGAGTAACAGTTAGGAAGAGGTATGAACTGAATAAATGACATCCCGATATGAATTAAGCATATGCTCATTTCAAAACCAAACACCTCTACTACATCATCTATTCTAAAATTCCAACAATGTGATTTTGCAAGCTGTATGCAAAGTGACATTCGCTTTTTTCCCCTTATTTTTCCCAATTTTTAGATTTGATATATACAGTATTATGAAAATCATAAGATTAATGGGAACCCACTAAGGCGCAGGCTGTACGTAGGAAATACAGTTAAATATACTTTATTATTGTGCCTAGAAAAAAACAAACAGTGGGAAAATAAAGCTGTAATAACTAGTACACAGCATACGGTGTAATAATAAGCGTAGAGTTTGTTAAAAACGTTAAGTGATATTAATTTATTAAATAATGTTTCAACGTATTGTTAAGCCATAATTTTAACTCTTTTGAGAATTGAGGAGGTTTAGTTTTCACTCGAATGTTTTTCGGTAAATAAAAGAAAATACAAGGTTCAATAAAACTACTGTGTGTTTGCATTTGTTTGGTATTCGTTTGGGGGGTATAAAATACATAATTATTTCTAATGTTGATTCTGTATTTGTTTTTAAAGAAATGTTTAAATTATATTTATTTCTATTTTATATATTTACTAGCTTGGTTACCCGGCTTCGCTCAGGACAATATTCGAGAGTGTTCTGGAATTTTTCAGAATTTATTTTATTTATTTATAGCGGACCCGAAAGACGTTGTCCTGTATTTAATTGTCGGGATAAACTAAAATTAAAATATAATAATATTGAATATTCTATACTGCGATGGTAGCACAGTCTGCCGGATCTAATGTGAAACTTTCCAAAATCAACAACTTCTTAGAAATAAAAACATTAATTAAAAGAACATTTTCCAGTGGATCGAATTGTGAATCTAAACCATTCTCGAATCCCCTTGAACTCACACAAAAAATTTCATCAAAATCGGTCACACGGACAGAAGAAATATATTTATTAAGATTTATACTTCATTTTACAAATAAATCCTTTAAAATTCAAATTTAAAGTTATTTTTATTGAATTAAATACGTTTTTATAACTTTTTTATCAGATATGTAAGAAAGTTAGAAGTCGCATTGAAATGTAATAACACCATGAATTAAAGGGTTCATAAAAAAAATTAAAAAGATAATTATATCGACAGTCCGATACATTTATAAAAAAAATGACGAAAATTCACGGAGAGGAAAATAATATTTAGTATTTACAATTTTTTCACATATTCTCTCTGCTTTCATAATCTTATAATAACCACTAATATATTACATCGCTTAATTAAAATTCTTTCTGAGCAAATAATAGCTTGTTGTGATAAATGTTAGAGTAACAAAGAATTTAAATATTAATTTTGAAGGAGAAATTTTATTAATTGTGTACTGAACGGAATTTTATAAAACAAATAATTTTATCAGAATCTAATTAGATTTATTGGGTTATTTATTTAGGTTATATATATTTTTTATAATTGGCCGCAGGCCTGTTGACCTTTTTATTTTTTTTTCTTTATTGGAATGAAAAACCAACCAACTAAATATTTTATTTTCCGAGAGATTAATCAATCTGGATATTGGCTAATTTCAAAGAAATGGTTGTATGTACGCATGTGTGTGTGTGAGTGCCACTAAAAGTTAATATAATGCATTATTATTGACAATAAGTATATCTGCCGAGTTTCAGCTTGATCGGATGTCGGAAAGTGGGTTAACCTCTACTACAAAGATGTCCTTTCGAGAAAACGAAATCAAAATTCGATGAGATGTATTTAAATACATATTTATATTTGTTTTGTAATTACATTTATTAAAACTAACTCGGTACAAGTCGGTCATCTAAAATTTAAAAAATTCTACCTACAATTACGATTAAAACATTTTTTTATTATTTCCAGTTCATACATTTAAAATATCCATTACATCAAAAAATTTTAATTTTTTACAGTTCTGTTTTATTTCAACAAGTTTAATTATTATCTTTTATCCCATAAATAAACTCACGAAGGTATTGTAGATAAATCGGTTAATAAATTATTTTGAATGCGAATACATATTTTTCACCGTCAACGTTTAAAAAGAAATGCTGTAAAAGAGTACGCAATGACAGAGAACTGAAGCTGTTAAAATCCCCGGATTTACGTGAGTCACATTATTTAGGGCAATAATTCTTTCGCGAGTGGAAAATATTTACATTGAAATTCCTGCAATGTTTACATTTCACAGTAAATAAAGCTTTCCGTGGGTTGGTTCGGAAAATCAGTCTGGTTGTTGTACATATTGTTCATGCGTCATCGTCCTCCTGTTTACATCACATCGTTCTCACATAGATACATTCTTCATCATCACATCGTTATTTTAATGCTCAACACATAGATATTTACATTCTTCATCATCACTTCGTTATTTTAATGCTCCTCACGTAGGTACATTCTTCATAATCACATCGTTATTTTAATGCTCAATACATAGATATTTACATTCTTCATCATCACATCGTTATTTTATTGCTCCTCATATACATACGTTCTTCTTCATCACATCGTTATTTTATTGATCCTCAAATAGATACATACTTCTTCATCACATCGTTGTTTTAATGGTCCTCACGTTGATACATTCTTCATCACATGGTTATTTTGGTCCTACTCAAATAGTTATTTACATTTACAATCTTCTTCACCAAATAGATATTTGGTTGCACCTAGCATAGATACATTCTTCTTCATCACATCGTTATTTTATTTCTCCTCACATAGATATAGGTTTATTCTTTTTATATGATAATATATAAGAGTTCTAACTGCCTGGAGTCACCGGGATTTTGAACTGCCATCGGGGCAGTTTGGTTAAAGGAAGTGGGCGGAGGGAGATGGGAAGATAAAGGCTAGAAAGTACATGCATTTTTAGATCTCTTATTTTATAAATCCATTAATGGAGGACAAAACGCGGTTGGCACTATCAAAAAACCATCCAGAAGTCCCTGTGGAAGCTAGCGGTTCCCATTGGAGCGCTGGTACCTACCCTGATGTATAGCAGAGAAGCATGGAACTGGCAGAACCATATTTTTAGGTGTTAAGACTGTTAAAATTGTGCGGTAATTGGATAAATAATATGTTGTAGAAAAAAAAAATACATAAAAATTAAACATTTTTTCTTCAAAATTCGCAAATTCACTTTGTTGCGTCATTATTAATTTAATGAAAACAAATAACTTTGTGTACACCACTATTTAATTATTAATATCAACATGTTTCGAAAACTATGTTTTCTTGGTCAGGACAATAAGTTAATAAAAATAACAAAAGACAAACAAGTATAGACAAATTAGAACATAGACAAAATATTAGAAAGGAGAGGTGATTAATTACTTAAAATATCATAAAAAACAATTATAAAAAATAAAATATAAAAATTATTTTAGGATGGTTTGATATTATTAAATAGTGGTATACACAAAGTTATTTGTTTTCATTAAATAAACATTTTTTGTTCATATTTCTCAACGACCGAGCTTACTCTTAATGAGTATATTTATAAGATCCACGAAACGTCTATGAGTGTATTTTGCGTTGCTAACCGAAAAAAGAGTGACCTAGAAAAATCCCAGGTTCGATTCGAGAGATTTTGCGTTGTTGCAAAATATCCAAATACACAGATTAACTGCTTCAATGCTTAGATTACGTGTAAATGTTAGATGCAGGGTAATTTCGAGTTGTTATCTGGAAAGTAGTTATTCTCAGTTCTCCAGGGAATCCATGGTTTGAATTATCTAAGAGTTATGTTATGTTACAGAGTAAATTGTTTATGTGTGTGGGAATATTGCGACTGATAGGTACTATTTTATCAAACTTGTCAATTAGCCTTTAGTCATGGCGGGTATGAGTGTGCATGTTAATCCCTCGAGCCTTGGAAATATTTTGTCAGTCTGCTTTATAATAAAATCCAAATAAATGAAATATATCTGAACGTATCAGAAAACTAAAAATTTGTTTTGAAAGGTGATAAAATACTTTCAAATTTTGTAAACCGAAATGCACATAATTTTTGAAATATAAAAATGCAAACATATTTTTTAGACAAATTTTGTTATAAACGTTTTTGTAGCCTCACTTTTTGTTGTAAATTTTTAAATTTAATGGATACTTTTTTTTAATGAAAGCAATATATAGGCGTGGTGTTTAGCCTTTTAAACAACGCTTATTTCATATTTCTCACTATGAACGCAAGGCAGACACAACGATTTCTTTGAGACCTATGTGAGTTGTTCCAAAAAGTGAGCAAATTAGCCTGAGGTGTTAAAATTAATCTCAGTCGTCTAAGCCCTTCGTTCAAGAATCCATTGAGTTTTGAAGTTTTTTGTTGCGTGATTGATCCTTGAAATAATATCGAATTTTTCACTTATAATTCATAATAATTCTTATAAGAAGTGGTCCATTAATCCACGTGAGGCTCGAAAGGGGGGAGGGGTTCGGAAAAAAATTACGAAATTTCACAAGGAGAGGGGGGAGGGGTATAATGAGATGAATCACATGCATTTATTTTTCGTTGAACGCACGATTTCTAAACCAAACAGCGGCGCGTGGACATGACTCACCGTTGCCAAGCAACGATTTCCCCGCGCGTTGCGACAACCGCTTGGCTCACCAGTTGCCAGTAAATCTGTGATTTTGACGCCGAATACGTGCGTAAATCGTTGCCACGTATGTTTTTCCTTAAAACAATATTCTGAAAATTTCAATATATTTTGTACTAAAAAAATACACGTGTTTTTGGGTATGGGGGGGTAGTCTAAAACCTCACCACATATCACCAGGGGGGAGGGGTTAAAAAATTGCTAAAAAACATCACCTGAATAATGGATGACCCCTAATCAAGAATGAGTGTGAAGTGTGTTGTTGTGTATAGTGTGTCGGTGACGGTCAGGAGGCCAAAGTCCTCTTTAGTATGCTCTCAAAATATCACTATTTTTCGAAACCTCACGACGCCACGTACGTTGGTACTCACCATGAAGGGACCACCCTGAATATTACCGACATCTGTAGGATGACTGATCTTTATGACCTACCATAAGCTAAAGCCATTATCTATGTCCATAACTCAAATTATCAGTTTTAACAGTAGTTGAAATATGGTAGCATAGTTTTTCTTCGTATGCAGGAGAATTAATGGCAAACATAATGGGAGTCCTAAAGCCAGTCGATGACATCCAGAGTCACTTGACTCAGCACAGATATCCCTACAGAAGATGGTGGAGTGGACATTATTTTATGATATATAAGTGTAAGCATCCACATTCACACAATCGAGAAGCTTTAAGAGGAACGCGCGGCCCATTTCTGCCAGTTTAATACAAATCTTAAATTTGGATTTGAGATCAAAATACCCAACCAAACTGAAAAATTATTTTTGTAATCAAAAGGTATATTAAGTATCTAGTACGCATGTGAGCTACTTTATTTATTTTTAATTTAAATTATAAAATATAGGCCATTAAAGATTTTAGTGTTTCGTGATTTTAGAGGCAACTTGGGCAATTATTTGTGAGTAAATGAAAAGTATTAAAAAATTGTTTTATTTTGTTTATTTTGCAAATACAATTATAAATAAAATAAATAAAATAAAAAAAATTAAACATCGTTAAAAATGCATTTTTTGGGTAGTAATTTTAATGCATAAACGACAAATTTTTGTTCCGCCGTAAATAGGTTTTTGTATTTTATATTTATAATATAAATTTTTTCTAAATTTAATTTTTTTATTTTATATTTCATTATATTTCTTTGATAAATACAGTAAAATTATTTTTTTGTTTGTTTTTCATTTACTCACAAATAATTGCCCAAATTGCCTCTAAACTCATGAAACATTAATATTTTTAATGGCATATATATATCTTATTTAAGATTTGAATGAAACTGGCCGAAATGGGCCGCGCATTCGTTCCTCTTAAGGACCATTTGTTCGTGCATCACAAATATTCGCAAAGCTACTGCGACCGTAGGGAAATTCCGTTTCCAATGAGATATATTCCTGGCAGATTAAAATAAAGATGCTTGTTTTGAATGTTCAAGCTCTGTAATTGAGTTTACCACAACTCTTCGGGAAGAAATGTCGTATTTAAATTAACCAAACCTCAACTTATCTTCTCAACTAACTACGAAAAGACAGACGGAAAGAAGCCGCAATTATAAAGTTTGACAGGAGATGGGAAAGAGTTTTCAATATAATTTCTTTACAAATTAGCTTTTGTTTCATTCCGCCAGTTCTTATTTAAAAAAGGGTTTAGTGTAAAAAATACAAAGGCATAAAAAATTCTGCTTGGTTTAATTTTACATTTGGGAGGCGAGTATGGGTACCGCTGCTTTGTGAACCTTTTATTAGATAACCAACACCACTGAGATAGAGTTTCGCTACTTTTGGCGACTGAGCAGGGGTGCCCGAGTTCATGGGGCGAGGTTTGTCTAGATCTTGGCGGCGAGCGCATTTGCTAACATACTGCGTGGCGGGCCGGATTGAGAGAGATTGATTGAGGGAGATCTAATCTAGACCTCTCTCGGACTCTCGATCCATCGCCTTGCACCGCAGTGGAAGAGATGGATTCATACGTCCGTCACTCCTGAACACATTTACCCCCGAATTTCTACACACCCTTGTATCTTTTTCCTTCCTAGAACTTCCTCTCCTTCATTTCCCTAAAAGACCCTCCACAAAGCATTCCCAAATATGACATAGCTCCTGAAGGATTTTTTTTAGGGCCTCCTGTATGGAGCTAATGTAATGGGAATCTATCATTGCTTCGTGGAGTGTGCCAAGTCAGTGAACAGGTCAGCTATTAACTCAACATCTCGAGAAGAAATAACTGAAACCTAAAAAAATGTTGGGAATTTTTTTTTTTATATTACTTTAAGAATGTTTTAAGTTCTTTTAAAATTTCACTGCAGCATTTTCCATTCCTTTGCCCAAATTAAGGATGCTTGTTCCCTACTTTCTTGCAGTAAAGTAAAGGAAATACGAAGTTCTCTGCCATGAATCTTACCAATTTAAATGTATTTGCCTTTCATAAAATCGCAGTTAAAAATCCTTCCAGTGGCTAAACTCACTTTATTTAGTTAATGAAGGTGAAATTAAGGCATTAAAAACATTTTAAGCCCTAATTGCACCGTGAGGCTTTCCGTTAACTGGGAAGTGTATTTTTTTCCACGGGGAATAAAAGCTTACAACAACAGTGGTTTTTTCTTCCAAGACAATTGTTTTCTTACAACTTATGAATTGTAGAAATATGAACTTCAATTCAATATTTTTTTATTGTAGTCATTTGATTCTCATGTATTACACATTTTCTTATATTATATCTAAAATTTATGTTATTATTTATTATTTTAACTTTATGAGTAAAACCTCAAACTGTAATATTTAATTAAATGAAGACATTATGAGCGAAACTCAATCGAAAATCTGGAAACAGAAAAATCAGAAAAAGATATTGGCACCTCTGGGACTCGAACCCAGGACCTCCCTACTTTCCGGGTTGGGAGTCCCAGAGGTGCCAATATCTTTTTCTGATTTTTCTGTTTCCAGATTTTCGATTGAGTTTCGCTCATAATGTCTTCATTTAATTAAATAAAATTTATGTGTTCAAATAATAAATGGATGAACGTAAGGTACTGAGAATGAACAGGTAGCAATTTGGCATACAGGCAATACAGGACGTAATTGACTTACTTTAACCAGTGATTCCTGACATTATTTGGCGTATTAAATGGAAATGAAATTTTTGTCTCCGTTGACACTATAGATGTTTTCTTTTTCAACTAAAACATGACAAAATCAGTAGATATTGGACAGTTAGGGTGGGGTGAGGATTACTCGGCAGAGTAGGCAGGATGTTTCACAGAATTTGAACAAATCATACAGTTTGAAAGTAAAAATCGAAGTTTTGTGAATATGACTATTCTATTCAAGTTCTGCAATTACCCAAGTAATTTGAAGGAACTAACCCGTGATGAAATAATAACAGAATTTGAAAAGAACTTTTTTCCGAAAAGAGGTACTTGGGAGGAGTGGCAGGAGTTACGAATTGATCATAAAAGAAACTCGACGATCCAAAACGATCTAAACATTGAACTGCTGTTACTGTTCATAAAACAATCGCAACTGAGGTGGCTTGTGCACGTTCTAAGAATGTCTGATGACCGAATTCCGAGGAAAATACTGAGTACGATTTCAGAGGGTAGATGTCCAGTGGGCCGCCCAGACACAGCTGGGTGAGGCAACTCCAGAAACTGAGTGAGGAGAGGATAAGACTGCCATGGACGAAGGCCGCACAATCAGAGCAAGACAGGGACGTATGGAAGAGCCTTGTCGATGCAATGGGTCCCCGACCCGAATAGGATAATGGGGATGAAGTTGGTATTCTATGGATTAAAGAGATGAGTTTTGTGTTTCCCTTAAAAATTGCTTATACTTCCGAAGTTCACAAATAAGTTAATTCCGAGTTTAACAGTATAATATTTCAACTAACTAGTAAATCTGGATTTTGGCCTAGCTTCCAGCCTCATTAAAATTTCAATAAAAAAGCTGAAAAGGGTGCAAATAACTTTTTGATTTTCAAATGAATGGGGAGTAAGAGCAGTATTGATTTTCCCTGCCGATGTGTTTACTCAAAGTAGGCTGATATGAAAAGCTTACGCGTCAATCACATTTGCATAACATATTATCTGCTGTCAAATCGTGTATAACTCGCGCGAACGGGCCCGCAAATCGTTTGCGATATTTTTACATTAAACAAACTGTCAACCTCCCCCAGTTCCTATAAGCCTGCAAGGAGAGAACCTCCCTTAAATAGTATTTATACAGTATACCTACCCTACATGTGACACGCCTGGCGGGGAGAAGAATGTTGGTTGGGTGGGTTAAAGAGAGATATGTATGTAGAGGATGGGGTGGTTGCTCTGTGGCTCGGGTAAAGTTAATGATGACTTTTAAATGAATTGTCTAAATCCATACACAATTAGCACATTTAAATTTGTTTACTTATTTAAGGAACATAAAAAGACTTAGTAATACAATATACATAAAAGGATGATAAAAGAAAAACAGACCAATTATTAATGATCACAGGTATATATTTAGAAACAAGACTAACTGAATGTAAACTAGAATATTTAAGAAAAATTAAAAAAAAAAACAGAAGCAGCAATTTAAAAAAAGAATAAGAATCTAAATTAAACACATTATACCTAAACCAATACACAAAAATAAAGTAAATGTGACTATAACTGTAATAGACTGAAAAATAGGTATTTGGTTTGGAAAGGGTAAGAGGAGGAGAGGGATAAGGGAATATTGCCACGCAAGTAATATAAAAATATTAGATGCAATTAATTTAATCGTCATGAAAATGTGATATTCGCACCTATAATGTTATACAATGAAGTTCTGTAGCGACAGTAACTAGCGATGAATACGTCAGCACGTGTGTCTATAATTGCGAATTTATCGTTATAGTGGTTACTTTTATTTATTTACTTTGCATTAGTGCTATTTAATTACGACTACCCGTTAGAATTTTAATTTGTGAGGTTGAAGACAGTGGAAGAGGAATGGAAGAGTTTTTTTAATGTTCCAGTTATTGAAAAATAACTAAATTTATTTACATTCACGAAGGCAAATTTCATCCATAACGCGGATCTTCCACTTTGAAAAAAGTGGCACGTTATAAACTATGCTTTGTGTTTTATATATATTTTTTACTTTAGTTTGACACAGGAGGTCCGGAGGAAAATAATTCGCCTCAGGGCCTGGGTTATTTTTGGAGATGATGTGAACCGGGTCATTTTAGGAATTTAAGGAGAGGAAGTTCTGGGAAGGAAAAGGGTATGAGGGGTGGGTAAGAATCTAAGGGTTACTTTGTCCAGGAGTGACGGACGAATGAATCCATCCCTCCCACCACGGTGCATGGCGATGTTCCGAGATCGTCAAAAGGTCGCACTCAACCAGTCCTTCCCGATCCGGCTTATCACGCAGTTGGCGGGCAGACGCATCCGCTGTCAAGACTCGGACAAACCTCACCCGATAAGCTCGGGCACCCCTGCAACGTAGCGTACCAATTGGGGTCACATATGGCAGGGATGATGGTTTTCCAACAGATAGGCGGCGGTACCCGTACGCCTCCCGAATTGAAAATTAAACCACGTAGGATTGTTTTCGGGACCCCGAAAACGTCCCCCCCATGAAATCGAACACCCTTGCTAAGCCACAGTAGCGAAACACTCAATGACCTATGGCAGGGATGTTGTGATCCAACAAATGGTTCATAGGGCAGCGTCTCCCAAACACGCCTCACAAAAAGATGTTTTTTTTTTTTTTTTTACAGTTAATACCGCACAAGAGTCCCAACTGCTCCCGTCTGGAGCCAGTGAGACTATGGCATCTCCAATCGGGGTATGTTGTGAGGCTGAAGGTAGTGGGGAAGGGAAGGAGATAGGAAAGAGGAAGGTGGGGAAGTACCTGGCTATTCAGATCTGGTCACTAAACACGGCTAAAGCCATTTCAAGCAACGTTTCAATTCTGAATGGTGGTCTTACACCAGGGCGATACTGATAGTATCTTCCACTCTGGAACGTGCCGCAAATATACTATATATTATTTTAAATGAATAAACTGTGAAATAACACAAATTAAACAAATAAAATTTATTTGCGCACGCCGGGTTCGAACCCGCGACCTTCGGATTGTGAGTCGAGAGTCTTGCCTCGGGATATGAAAGAGAATTAAATTTGCAATCGGAATTATGATCACGAATGAAAATGGAGCGTGTTCCAAGATCCGATTTTAAGCTTCGTTATCTCCGCCCTCCCATTTATGTACATGTCATAATGCTGGTAAGCGAAAACAGTTTACATGAATGGAAAAAAGTTAGGGTGCATATACCACTTTCTTATATCTTCTCATTATTCTTAGCAGCTCTTCTTCAAGTGAAAACAGAATTACGCTAGCGACTATACAAGGAAAAAAGAGGTATAACTTGTCACATTTATGGCAGCCATCTTTGCGGGCGAGATCTGCCTCACTTACATTCATACCACGTTTTCCACTCGTGAGGAACATAATGGGGAGAAATGGGGCGTGTTGTGGCACTCACGTGATGTAGGTCCCACGGACCCTTAAAGTGATTTCAATGGAGAATGTGAAAAGCGATGGAAAGAAAGTAGTACAACCAACGACGACATCTGATGTCTGTGGAGCGATTCTGTTGAGATATTTACGTAACAATTGATCTGTCGGAATGAGAGCGTTCTTCAGAAAATTGCTGAAATAAAATTACGGTCCCGTTACATGTTTCCGGCTTGCGAAAAGGAACAAAAATATATTAAGGTTGAAGCAATATACAGGATAACAATATACTTGTGGCTTTAAGGGGGTATTCTAGTAAGGATTTTTTTTTCTCATTTCGATAGTTTAGGTATTCAAGAATATCTCCTTAAAAGGATTTTTCGAAATTCGAATTTTTCAAAAAGTCGTAGCCATTTTAATGCCGTGGCAGTAGACGGAATCTAAGGATGGGTTGTTTCAAAAAATTTGATGGATTCATCAAATATTTGATGTTAATTTTCACGTTCTTGTAAGTTCTATTCAAGCTCTGTGATTATTTCAGTTTTGTGAAGCAGCTGTCCTATAACGATATAATAACAGAACTTCAAAAGAATCTACGCAGAACGTGAAAATCAGTTTCAAATATTTGATGAATCCATCAAACTTTTTGAAACAACCCATCCTAACAAGAATCTAAACAGAACAAAACTTTACACGCCCTTTTCTCGAAACTACTTTTTTCGAAACGTTTGTCATAAAATATCAAGTTCTAATAAACTGAGATTTTTGAAAATTTGCATGTTTTTTATTTTTATTTAAATACATCTTATTATAGTAGGAACCAATAAAAAACTAAATTTTTAATTTTTACTATTTTTAAAATTTGGAAAACAAAAAAAAACTGAAAAACATCAATTTTTTTTTGAGTAGCCGCCATCTCCTGTTTATTAACACATTCTGTTTTATTATTGCAAATCACTTTTACATCATTTGTTTGCAACTTTTAAATCTACACTACTGATAACTACACGGCTCGTTCCCTGCATTTCTTCAGGATCTGCTTAGTTCGTTGGCTAATTAAAGGAAAGAGGGGGATTTAAGGAATCCCAAATCATATTTTTAAACACAGGGTAAAAAACTAACACTAGTGACAACAAACGCACAGCTGTCATAATGTGTTACTTCAAATTAAAATAATGCATACCATTCCAGACGTAGCAAGGGAGAAATCTGCTTGACATTATAGTATTAGTTCACAAAAACGATGCTAGGTTTCAGATAAGTACCGAACCAAAGTATTTAGAGTTTTTATTCCACAGAGGGAAAGGGTAGCTGTTTATTGCTTTTAACATTTTTTTATTCAATTCAAACGACGCTTTAGAGTGAATTCATTAGTAAAGAAAAAATATAGTACTTCATAATAAAATATATATATAATAGTAAAAAAAAACGTGTTAACGGGATACAAAAATAGAATTGAAAGCGTTCGAAATAGATTTTTAAGGTACCTCTATTTCCGCTCTTTTCGATCTCATGTTAGTAATGAAGACTCTGCAAAGTTCTTCAAAATACAGACGTTAACTCGTCGAAGAAATGTAGCAGATTCGGTAATGTTGTTATGTACCTTTCTAATATTGCTACAACCTTTGAACCTATTAGCTTCGTTCACTATCTATTATTTGTCCGTCGCACCAATATGTATCAAAGTTAGCTTTATGATTGTCGCCATATCTCTTGTCTATTGTTCATTTCCATGTTTATTATTAATTAACTTTATTTATCACACTAGTTAAATATAAGATTACTATAAAATACATTACGCTCAGTTTCAGATTCAGATTCATTTTAGATTTCAGTTTGGAAACATTCACTTAGAGACATTTAATTCTGTTAAAACTCTAGTATATAAGAATGTATTCAATGTAATTGTAAAGACTTACAAATAAATATAACAAAAAGTGTTAAAGTGTTTTTTATTCATAGAATCCATAACAAAAAATTGGTGTCAGAAGTGGGATATGGTCTAAGTAAATACTACATGGAAACATTATTTCGATAATATTGTGGTATTCTTGACTGTAACTAAAGAACTCTGGATTCTATGAGTAACTTATAATTATTTGTGACTGTTGACGTTGTTGCCCTTTGCTGTGCAAATAGCCGAATATCAGAAGATAATTCACCTTCAGCTTCACGTCGCGGACCTGCCTTGCTGAGTATTTTTGATAAAGTACGTTGTTGCCCTTTGCTGTGCAAATAGCCGAATATCAGAAGATAATTCACCTTCAGCTTCACGTCGCGGACCTGCCTTGCTGAGTATTTTTGATAAAGTACGTTGTTGCCCTTTGCTGTGCAAGTAGCCGAATATCAGGAAGAAACTTCACCTTCACGTCGCGGACCTGCCTTGCTGAAGATGGAGTGGTATTTAATATTGTTGTAAGTCTGATTTTTGTTTCATGAATTCTAAAGAATCTCATATAATATTTTTAAAAGTTGTAAATTTGTAGCATTCAAATCTTTTTATTATTAATTTAAATTTATCACTTTGTTAAAAATGACTGAACAAGATGTATCTCTTCAATTTTTAACCCAATTCATTAGTACATTTGATGGTAATACAAATAATCTTCACACATTCATTAAAAATTGTGATTACGCTTATAAACTAGCATCTAAAGCTCAAAAAGATATTATTTTTAAATTTATTCAAACCAAAGTTACTGGAAAAGCTGATTTAATAACATCATGTAGAAATTTGCGTAATTGGGAAGAGTATAAAAGTTTTCTTGAAGAAAATTTTGCTGATTCGAAAAGTTTTCCACAACTATTATTAGAATTGCAGACATGTAAACAAAATAGAAATGAGAGTGTTCTCAATTTTACCCAAAGAATTGAAAGGTGTTATTCAAATTTATTGAGAGCTACCAAAGCAGAAACTGTAGATGTCACTGAATTAATAGGAAAAAATTCTATGATTAAACAAATGGCTCTTCAAGCATTTTTAATGGGCGCATTACCGCAGTATAGCATTATTTTGAGGGCTAGAAACCCAAAAACCTTTGAAGAAGCTTCAACATTTGCAATAAACGAAGAAAAAATGCTCAATTTCAAAGAACAGAGTAATTCAAACCAAAAATTCTGCTCTATTTGTAAAAAATCAGGACATTTATCTATTAATTGCTTCCACAATAAAGATAAACGGGTCAACCAAGTAAAATCATTTAGTAACTTCGCTTCAAAAAATTCTCAGTGTAAAATTAATAATAGTGCAAACGCACATCGAAACATCACAATAACGTGTTTCTTTTGTCAAAAACGTGGACACTACAAAAAAGATTGTTGGAAATATAAAAATCTCTTAGAAAAGAAAGCTTCGGAAAACTTCCAAGACCCTTCGTTCCCTACCGAAACGAAGAAGGTCAATACGTTACAGGTAGAATATTAAATAACCTCGAAAATATTACAGCGTACATCAAAATTCCTATTAAAGAATGTAAAAACAAATATGTCAAACTATTATTAGACAGTGGCGCAGATATATCACTAATAAACCCCACGGTTTTAGATGGCGAAACAGAATATAACGATAAAGAAATAGTTAAAATTAGAGGAATTAACGCTGAAAAATCGACTCAAACGTTAGGATCTGTCAAATTGAACTTATTATTCAACGGTATCCCAATTTCTAATAAGATGCATTTATTGCCTCGAGCAACAAATGTTCCACTCGATGGACTTATCGGAAATGATTTCCTAAGAAAAGTAAATGCCAAAATTAATTACAGTAATAATACATTATGTATAGGTAATAGTGCTATGCCAATCCATTTTAAAACCAAAGGTTCGGATGTTAAAAACAATAATTCGGTAATTATTGTACAGGCTCGCACAGAGACCTTAGTTGAATTCAATGTTTTGAATCCTGAAATAGGAGAGGGACTCGTCCCCGAAATAGAAATTATGGAAGGAGTTTATCTTTGCAGAAGTATAACAAAGGTTAATTCAAAGTCAAAAGCAATTACGTCTATTTTAAATACGACAGAAAAAGAAGTAAAAGTTAAGAAAATGGAATTGATATTAGAAAAATTTAATGAAAAAGATAGCAAAATGTTAGAAGATGATTGCGATGATAGAACAATAAAAAGGAAAGTTAAATGCAAAAATAAAAACGCATTTCAATTCAACAAGATAACAGAAAATATTGATAATAGGTACGAACTTTTAAAAGCATCATTACGGACTGAACATTTAAATAAAGAAGAAGAACGATCACTTTTTTCAATTTGTCGAGAGTATAATGATATTTTTCACTTAGAAGGAGATATATTGAGTCAAACCAATTCAATTAGGCATGAAATAAATACTACAACACAGACTCCAATACACGCAAAAACATATAGATACCCCGAGGTACACAAAAGGGAAGTAAATGATCAAATAAAAAAAATGTTAGAGCAAGGAATAATTAAAGATTCAAATTCAGCATGGTCATCTCCTTTGTGGGTAGTGCCCAAGAAGAAAGATGCAAAAGGTCAAGTAAAATATAGAGTGGTGATTGATTACCGTAAATTAAATGAGGTCACTATAGGCGATGCTTACAACTTACCCAACATCACAGAGATATTAGATCAATTAGGACACTCAAAGTACTTCACAACTTTAGATCTTGCATCAGGATTTCACCAAATCCCAATGAAACCGGAAGATTCACATAAAACAGCATTTTCCACCCCTCTAGGACATTACGAGTTTTTAAGGATGCCATTTGGATTAAAAAACGGTCCAGCAACCTTTCAAAGGGTTATGAATAACGTTTTAGCTGGTATTCAAGGATTAAGATGTTTTGCATATCTAGATGATATAGTTATTTATGCCGATACAATAGAGACTCACGAGATTAGGTTAAAAGAAGTATTCCAAAAATTAAGATTACACAATTTAAAACTACAGCCGGATAAATGTGAATTTATGCGTAATGAGGTCATGTATTTAGGTCACGTTATATCAGAAAATGGAGTTAAACCAAACCCAGATAAAATTCAAATCATAAAAAATTACCCTATTCCAAAAAATCCAAAAGATATTAAGTCATTTTTAGGACTGGCTGGATATTACAGACGTTTTATTAAAGATTTTAGCAAAAATGCTCAACCTCTCTCCCAATTATTAAAGAAGGATGTTCCATTCATTTGGAAGGAAAAACAACAAGAATCGTTTGATATACTTCGAGATCATTTAATTCGTGAACCAATACTACAGTTCCCCGATTTCAGTAAAACATTTAATGTCACCACAGATGCAAGTAATTTCGCTATCGGTGCAGTATTATCTCAAGGCGAGATTTCTAAGGATTTACCAATATCCTTTGCTTCCAGAACTCTAAATAAAGCCGAATCAAATTATTCAACAACAGAACGTGAACTTTTAGCTATAATTTACGCAGTTAAACATTTTAGACCTTATTTGTATGGTGTAAAGTTCAATATAATAACGGATCATAGACCTTTAGTTTGGTTGTTTAATACAAAAGACCCTGGCTCTCGCTTACTTCGTTGGCGTTTAAAATTGGAAGAATATCAATATAATATAATATACAAACCCGGAAAACTAAATTCTAATGCCGATGCGTTATCTAGAATTGATCATTCTCAAATATTACACTTTAGAATAAACCCAGAACCAAATTCTTACGAAGAATTTATAAAGTCTCATTATAAAGATAAAACCATTATTGACTGCAAAAATATTGTTGAAATAGACGAAAGTCTTCTAACACGGAAAGATAATTTATGTAACTTTATTTCCAACGATAAGGAAATGTCCGAAGGTTTGTCTATGGAGATAAGGAATTTAATCAATAATCACGATGACATAAAGAAAAGTAAAACGAATGTAAGAGATATATTATATTCAGAACTAAATAACATATTTAACGTTTACCATCTTATAACAATGGAACATTTTTGGGATAAACCAACATACGAAGATATTTTCTATTGTTTTCTTAAATTAAAAGATGTATTAATTTCACAAGAAAAGAAATCGCTTTCAATTCCCGAACTAGCTCGTGATAATAATTTAAATTGGAATAAAATAAAAACTCTTGTTTATTACGTCTTTGCAAACTCCGGAATCATGGTAACCATTTGTAAAAATAAAATAAGTCATCCAGATCCCAAGGATATAACTAAATTAATAGAGGAGAATCACGATTCTCCACAATCAGGACACTCAGGGTTTCACCGAACGTATAATAGAATTAAAGAGAGATATACTTGGAAAAATATGAAAAAAGACATAAGAAATTACATAAAAAAATGTGAATCATGTCAAAAAAATAAAATTTCTCGTAAAAGATTTATTCATCCAATGGAAATAACTACAACTTCCGAGAAACCTTTCGAAAGGATAGCTTTAGATATTGTAGGTCCATTACCCTTATCCGAAAATGGAAATAAATATATTCTCACGTTACAAGACGATCTAACAAAATTTTCGCAAGCATTTCCAATTCCAAATCATGAAGCAATTACTATTGCAAAGGAGTTAGTCAATAACTTCATTTGTAAATTCGGAATACCAAATCGAATACTTACAGATCAAGGAAAAGATTTCACGTCAAATATTTTAAAAGAAGTCGCGAAACTATTTAAAATTAAACAAATCCAAACAACAGCTTATCACCCTCAGTCCAACGGTGCATTGGAAAGGTCTCATGCGACCTTAGCAGATTACTTAAAACATTACATTTCAGAAAAGCAAACAGATTGGGACGAATGGATAAATTTAGCAATGTTTTCGTATAATACAACGCCTCATACCAGTACTAGGTATACGCCATACGAATTAATTTTCGGTTTAAAACCAGAACTTCCAACGTCATTAACACAAAAACCTCAATTCAAATATACATATGATAATTATGTTGACAATTTAAAGTTGAAACTAAACAAATCACAAGAAATTGCACGCGAACATGTTCAAGTCCAAAAGATAAAAGCAAAAGAGAACTTTGATAAGAACATTTCTAGTAATGAACTTTATAACGTTAACGATTTAGTCTATTTAAGAAACGAAACTACAAAAAGTAATCATTCCAAAAAATTGTCACCTAATTATCAAGGCCCCTATAGAATTGTTAAAATTAATTCAAAAGTAAACTGTACTATACAAGTAAAGAAAAAATATGTTAAAGTACACTTCAATCGTTTAAAAAAGGCCATTGTTTCAGATTGATGACATGGTTGCCTTACGGCAATGGATTCAACTGGACGCAAATATCTTCATCCGCAGGGATATACTATGAACACGTTAATATGATTAATTTTATAGAGAGTTATTGGAATGTAGTGACATATATTGATTTAGACATATATTTTGATAATAAGTTAATATTAATTGATAAAACATATAGCAATATACAACTATTATGTAATGACGATAAAATCATGCATAAAAGTTTTTCTCCTTGCGAACCGCATTTAAATATTTTACATCAACTAATAATAGTATTAAAGCAAAAGGATAAGACGCTAAAACAATTTATAGGACAACCAAAAATAAGAGTAAAACGTGGTTGGATAGATATGGTAGGTACAGTATTTAAAACTGTATTTGGAACCTTAGATAATGATGACGCGCTTTATTATGATGAAGCAATTGATTCTCTAAACACAGGCGATAAAGACTTATATAATATGTTAAAACAGCAAACTCAAATAGTGAAAACAACAATAACAAATTTTAATAATACAATAACTAATCTTGAAAGAAATGAAGAAATATTTAATCAAAATTTCGAAAAATTAAAATCGTTTACTACAAACATTAGCGATGTTATATTTAATTTAGAATTGAAGCAAGAAATAGAAAAACATCTTACCCTATTGAATTTAATCACAACAGAATTACAAAACGAATATACACTTATCATAAACGCATTATTGCTTTCCAAAAATAATATAATACACCCATTTATTATCACACCTCAGCAATATATTGAAGAAATAAGTAAATCCTTGCCTTATTTACCGAATTCCGTATCTTATCCTGTCCCACCAAATATAAAAAATGTTAATATTTTAATGTCAATGGTAAAAATTGATATTGCATATGTAAATAGAAGAATCATTTTTGTTATATCAAACCCCTTGTGTAGTTATGTAAGCTATAATTTATACAAGTTAATACCCTTGCCTATGAAAAGACAAGACGATTTATATGTTTTTATTATGCCTAATGTTAAATATTTAGCTATCGCCGAGAGTAAAACAAATTATGTTACTCTTGATAATATAGATTCGTGTAAACAGACCGTTTTAGATAAAGCGATTTGTAAAACCACAAACATTTATTATAATCTACATGAAAGATCTATTTGTGAAATAGAATTACTAATTGAACCTTCTCATATGCCTCCGAATTGTGAAACCAGAATTATGAATACGATTAACGAAATTTGGCATACTACAAATAAAGGAACGAAATGGATTTTTGTGCTCCCTAGACCAACATTGGTTACAATTAAATGTAAGAATTCTGAACCAACCGATGTTAAATTACAGAATACAGGAATATTAATTATAAAGCCAAACTGCAAACTTTACACTAGTTCAACAGTGATTGTTAATGTAGAAGACCGATATTATAATATATCTAACCAAACAGCTTCAAAATCAATAATTCCTTTGTTCAATATAACTGATAATTGTTGCAATATAAACCAAACACAAAATGTCAAAATTAATATTCCATTAATAATACCAAAGATATTTACTCTAGATAAGGATGATTTAATTTTAGCAAGCCATAAGCTAAATAAAATGTACGATGACTTAGAAAATATCCCCGAAGACCATATTGTAATTAGAATTATAAAAAATAACTATTTTTCCTATGTATTTTTAAGTTTAATAATCATTTACATTTTATATAAACTATATAAGTGTTACATATCTAAAAAAAATCATTTTAAAGGTGATTCTCGTTTAAGATTAATAAATTACTTGAACATTTGTAAAACAAAAGACAAAAGAGAAACAAACGTAGAAATGGAAGAAAACGTTACCGGGTCCAATGATGAATCCCTAACGCTCAGACGAAGTACAAGACTTCGAACTGATGTGAGATAATGATGGACGCCATATTATCTCATCTTAACGAGGAAGGTGTTATGTACCTTTCTAATATTGCTACAACCTTTGAACCTATTAGCTTCGTTCACTATCTATTATTTGTCCGTCGCACCAATATGTATCAAAGTTAGCTTTATGATTGTCGCCATATCTCTTGTCTATTGTTCATTTCCATGTTTATTATTAATTAACTTTATTTATCACACTAGTTAAATATAAGATTACTATAAAATACATTACGCTCAGTTTCAGATTCAGATTCATTTTAGATTTCAGTTTGGAAACATTCACTTAGAGACATTTAATTCTGTTAAAACTCTAGTATATAAGAATGTATTCAATGTAATTGTAAAGACTTACAAATAAATATAACAAAAAGTGTTAAAGTGTTTTTTATTCATAGAATCCATAACAATGTTATATAAAATTACACATCGATAGTCCTGATCTTCTTGAACGCCTATCATTCCATGTTCCAAATTGCAACGGTAGACAGTAGCTTACTTTTAGTCTCCTACTTTGCAAGACCAACTCCAAACATAACTAATTTATCCACAGCTCCACACATTAATTTAACTTAAATTATTACCACATTGACATTTTTAACTCGACGTTGCGTGACATAAAACGAAAACTCACTAAGCAACAGGACTCAAACTAGGAAGTTCAATTTACCCCTCCCACCTACACATTCCCGTCCTTAGCCTCTTAATCCTAATCTTATGTTTCTCCTCGCCCTCCCCCCTCCTCACAAATTGCAACTAGAAAATAGAACACCTTTATAATTTCACACTTTATCATTAACTTTCATCAGTGGAAAGTTCGTAATTGGCATAATTTCCTATATTATCATTGTATTATTGTATAATTTATGATTTGCTGTCAACTGTTCATAAAATAAAGAAAATAAAAATAAAATAAAATAATAAATTGTTATCGTTCAAACAATAAATCATCGGTCATAGAACCCTTGAAACCGGGTTAAAAACAAACAAACTAAAATGCCACTGACATCTGAGGAGCATTATCAAAAGATTGGCAAATATTTTCACGTCATCTGTTTAAAATCGTAAAATTTATATCTTACAAATACAGTCATTTAATGCCAAAAAAATACAAATCAACAAATATTGTACTAAGAAATATCTTCAAAAATACTGACAATACAGTTAGACTGAGAATTGTAAAAAAAAACAGAGTTCTTTTTGGGGCACGAAGACCCTAAGAAAATGATACCTTTGATATTCGCCATATCGAAATGATTCAGAATTCGTTGATTTATTTGATACCCAATGCCACAAAGCAAAAAACGTAATTTAAAAAATCGTTAAAATAATTTTTTATGCATTCAATTCACTGGTTTGTGAGAATTCATCGCATTAATAAATAACACCAATGGCCATTAATAAATCAATAGCAAAAGTTACACGAATAAAAAGCAAAAGCAACCGACGATAAGCAATCACATAAGCAGCAGCGCACTTCACACTTCATAAATGCCAAATATAATCCCGGGGTATTTAGGGAGAGCGGTGGCAAAACCCTCAGCCCCCCTTCAACCCTCTTCAACTGGGTCAATTTGGACACCCCGCTTCGTTATGACGTGTGCTGAAATTATTTTTATTGTCGATAATATTGTTATTTCTTTGGGTAACACCCTTCAAAAATCTTCAGTAGGAATGAATGCGTCGCCTTTCTCATATTATATTTAAATTTTGATTTGAAGCCAAATACTTGACCAAACAAAAGGTATAGCAAATATCTAGTGCAGATAAGTGCTACTTATGGTTTCAATTAAAAATAAATAGGCCATTAAAGGATTCTACTTTTCATGATTTTAGAGACACCTTAAACAATTAGATAATATGTAACGTAATATTATAACAATAAGTACCTACAACAATGTAAATAATGTTAAAATGATAAACCAGATCTGAATAGCCAGGTGCTTCCCCACCTTCCTCTTACTTTTGTCCTTCCCCTCCCTACCATCAGCCTCAAAATATACTCCAATTGGGGATGCCTTTGTCTCACTGGCTCTGGACGAGAGCAGCTGGGACTCTTATAAAGTATTCACATTAAAAAAAAAACAGAGTGTGCAATTCACACGCGGTAGAAGTGAAACTAGAAAGTCACCAGATGTCGCTTTCTTTTCTTTGCCTTTTTTTTAAAGTGGTTTGAAGACTGGATATTGATTTCACAAAAATAAAAATGTTTATTTTTTTGGATTTCGTAGGATTCAAACCTTCGTTCACTGGATATCTCCATCGATGGGATGGGAGGCTCGCGCCGAGGCATGAAATTACCGCATTATATTAGAAGCGAAGACCCATCAAATAATAAATTTTAGTGACGCGCTTCCGTTTCATCCGAATTTCAAATCACTAACGGGGCTGAAGAAGTTTCAATTCAAAAATAATATTTGTAAGATAATTATAATTATAGTAATAAAAAGATAATTATAATAAAAAAAATAATTTGCCCCAACTGCCATGTAAATATTATGGTATTTAGAATAAAAATATTCTAGAAAATTTTCAAGATACTTTCAAATTATTTAGAACCTAAAACAAACCCCCCCTAGGATAAAAATAATTATTCGGTGGGTGTATGTGTACCTCCTGTGAAGTCATTCTGAAATTTAAGATCTGAGATCTAGAGAAAACATGTTTTAAACACAGCCACTCTGCAGGACAACCAATTACGCATGAGGTCATGCTCGGCCAAGTTCAATAGAGGGCGATGGAACAAATTCTATTTTGGATAACACAATCTTGGAGTTCAACGGAGGCCAATCTCACCAACTGCAGTGATGAGACGATGTATTTCATTCAGTTCTGTTGATATTATTCTGTCAATAAAACACTATAATATGTAAGTCTGCAGCGGTAGCCAGCCGCCAACTGAGCCACGAGTTTCAGTCCTACACAGCTAAGCAACGCTTTTTGAAATAATTTGCTTGCGCCAAAAGCAAGTAGGCTTTTAAAATCCCGCCCTTCTCCCCGGGGAGAGAAGTCTTTAAAGGCTTCTGAATTTTTCATGTGAAGGCGCCACAGAACAACCGCCATACAACAAAATGTTGTAACATACTCGCTGTACCTTGGAGCACTGTGCAGATAATCTCTAGAATTGTGTTCTATAACCCCTCAGGCTAATTTGTTCGCTTTTGGGAATTTACGTTTCATAGAAATCGTTGGGTCTCCCTTTTTATATGTTAAAAATATGATCTAAACGGTGTTAGAAAGAGAAAACACCATGCTTTGTATTTAAATTTAAAAGTTAATCACAACATTATTAAAACTACCAATAATTAACCCGCTCCTAGGGTGGGCACGTTCCTGTCCAAATTTCTGACGAAAGTGGCGCCATCCTGTGACGAATTCTTGAATTCATCACCGAATTAAAACGGTAGCTTTGTTTGGAATTCCACGTACACAAATGATATTTGTGGCGCAACGCGTACGGCGTGGCGTCAACATGCAGTCAAAACTGGGTTTTGAAATTCAACCACGCAGATGCAAGGGTATTAATTAAGTTTGATGATTATGTGCATCTTAATGAAACCTAATTTTCTGACAGCAATTTGTAAAAAAATTAAAGTTTGGGAATTTTTTATTAATTTTTTTTTACATGAAACGACTAAAGAGTTAGTTGACGATAATGCTTATAATATATTTTCCTAATAAAATAAGTGAACGTTTTAATTTTTTCCGTTATCAGTAATTTTAATTCGGGAAATCGTAAGGTGAGCCGTTTTTTAAAAATTCATTAAAAATACTTACATTTCAAAAATTATGTACTTATTTCGAAAAAAGCGTTTTTCATAACTTTTCAAAAACGCTTTTGGTTTCAGATATAAGAAGAAATATTCCAATTATTTGTTTATTTTTGCAAAACGGAAACATTTTGACCTTTCGACAAAATAGAGCTGAGGCCTGTGGGTAAGTTTTTAGATTTTCACGGCCAAAAGTATTTTCGCTATTTGTTTTTGGGGTGTTATGCCGTGTTGCGCTACCTCCTTATTTAACCAACCTTTCGGACAGCGTTACAGCGTCCACCATCAGGGCAAATGTGTAATTGTGTACACATCTGCCCTGATGATGGACATTGTAACGCTGTCCAAAACGTTGGTTAAAGAAGGAGGGAGCGCAACACGGCATAACACCCCAAAACATTTGATGAGGCCTGAGGGCTAAACAGCGATTTGAAATAAAAATGATGTCGCCAATTTTTCGGCAGCAATTTACAGTCTGATGATATTTTTAATACAAATAAATTCGTATACGATATAAAGGTATGTTAGTTCAAGATGGTTTAAAAATGTAGAATCGGTTTCAGCAGTGGTGAAAAAAAATTCAGCTTGTTTCTGATACATGGACACATCCACAAGACACCTCTATAAGTTCATTTCTTCAGTGTGCTCTGAGTCTTTGTGTTCCGCGATTTACCTGCCCCGAGAAATCCTGATGGGATTTATTCATTGTTTTGTATCCCCTCACCCGACACCATACTTCATTAGAAGTATTCTTTATTGGGCGGCGTTATGTGTATTCGCAAGAAAGGGATTCTGGAGGTTAACAAACCATGTATGCTTCGAGGGATGTATAATACGAAAAAGATGTCTGTTTCAAGACAGGTGAGTTTTAGGTTTGCTTAATGCTAATACTGGAGACTGGGTTACTAAACAAACCTGACCTGTACGAATGAAGTATTATCACTGCGTGAGTTCGAACAGAGAGCTTTTATTAAAGAGAAAGTATAACAAAATAATAAGTACACGGATATAACGATACCTTGTATATAAACGCGGCGCATAACCTCGACTGAGGTTTGAAGGCTGACTATCTCTAGCGACTTCTCTACCGAACCACTGTGGACAAAGCAATATCTCACAATTGGTTCCTTGGTACCAAGCTCTAGGAATGTCTGCTGGATCTCTGGCGGCTCAAGGCCGTGCAGTCGTTTATATAGGCCGGCTGGAGGTACATCCTTTGGTAATTAGATGGCCGGGAGCGGAGAGCTGCTCGCTGATTAGCCGTTGGGTTGAATTGTGCAACCAATGCAAGTTCTGCGGCACGCTGTGATGGCAGACAAGGATGCTGTATTATGTATGAGCGAGAAAGAATTCAAGCCCGCGTGGTGTCTCTCGTTACAACGTGTATTTTAATTTATTTATTTTGTTACAATAATTTATGTATATATATATTATACAATTTAATAATGTCGACCTGATTGGGTGGCTTACCCGTGCTGAATTCCCCATTTTGTAACACGAAATTTAAAAAGATGAAGTACGTTATAAATTGATTCGATAATTTTTTTTGACTGGTTTTTTCCCAGATAAGTCAGAACATCTGTAAGAAATCGGCGTAGATATATTGGTAGGCCTAATACAGGGTGCGGCAGCATAACTTCCTTTTTTAAAATGCGCGCCATTCAGTCGGTTGATGTCGTAGCGGAGCGCCAGTAATCTCGTTCGAGAGGCGGAACTATAAAGTTTGTCCCGAACTATAAAGATCACTAACGCCCCGCTACAACATCAACCGACTGAATGACGCGCATTTAAAAAAAAAAGGAAGTTATACTGCCGCACCCTTTACATACAAACTTAATAATACTAACATTTGTTTTGATTTACTACTTTTTCCTCTTCTAAGGAAGAGAACTCTTGTATCTAGCATATGTACAAATACATACATTAATCCGCATTATCTGTGGGTCTCATATGTAATTGTCGAACCGATATTAAGTAATCGTCCACGATAATCCATTTGAAAAGTCCCACGTGAAATAATTAATTGTTGAACGAATACTCAAAATCCGACATTTATGGTCCGGACCGCACTAATATTGGCTTTACGACCGGTGATTATTCACAGTTATGCTCAATATGGTCAGTATTTGAAACCGAAATAATTTGAAAAATTATTGGTGTAAAGTTACCCAATTTATCGGAGAAGTATTAATTGACTTTGTGGTATTGAATCGTACTTAATTACTTGTAAATATATTTCACATGGTGTTCGTGGCCCCATATTATGAAATAGCTATGTGTATAATAATTTGTTAGAAGTTGTGCGTTCTACAATGACATAATATGCAAGTCATATTATGTCATTGTAGAACGCACAACGTAAAGTTAGCCTCTCAAAAACTGGGCGTACTGTACAGAGCCCGCAGATACTTTAATAGTAACTGCTTACCCTGTACAAATCACAAGTGCGCCCCACGGTTGAATTTGGCAGCCACTTGGTCTGGAGCTCCGAAATACCTGAAAAATAGCCTCGACTGTGCAGAAACAGAGGTCCGTTTGATAGATTCTCCCATCTTAACAGACGGATTGCAATCTTTAGAGCACAGGTGGGAATGCTATCCTTGTTTTACCGGTATTTCAATGAAAGATAGTGCACAGTCAGAAAATACGCAAAACGCGTGCCCGATGTACGTATACGCTTGACATTTGTCACATGAGAACGGGTCGCTTCTTCGATTCTTTGTTGTGTTCAACTGCTCGGCTGTGGAACAATTTTCTGGCCTCTGTGTTTCCTCCTTCCTACAACATGGGTCTCTTCAAGACCAATGTTCATTCCTTCCTGTCCTCAAAAAGACCCACCACACAGTATCTCAAATGACATAGGCCCTGAGGGATATTGTTTTACTGTGTGGAGTTAATGTAAAAAAAGCGAGTACCCAGGAAGTGTTGCAATGCTATTCAAAGAAAGAAGGTGTTTGTCCGTGCGTGTGAGTTCTCAAGCGCAACCGTTTCCACCCTGTTCCCCTCTCGCGTTCCTCTTCCACCTTCCCCGCCCAACCACTCCATCGTTCCCCTCCCCATCCTGGACTTCCCTCTTCCTTCATCCTTCGCTCCCAGCCGCGAAACTATGAAAATACTCATTTTTCAAACAACGCGCCACTGATTGCAATTTCATCGCCAGACCTCACCATTATATTTAGAAAACTTCGCCGGCGTTTGCACAACAAATCACCAAAGTTTTAATGCAATGGTATAGGAACAAATACCCGATAAACAAAGAAACATTAATTTTTTATGTAAAGATTATTTAAAACAACGAAAAATTGAGGACGGGTTACTTTACAGAATTTGTACAATTCATCAAATTTAATATTCAAGTTGTTTAATAGTTTTATTCAATTTCTGTTATTATTTCATTGTAGATCGGTTGTTCTACAGCATAGATTTACTACCTTTTTTGCCCACCGCCCCCTTTGAGAATATTTTTTGTTCTAGCGCCCCCCAACTACTTTTACATACCATCTGTCGTTGTGAATCTGAAACCGCTATTGTCACGATTATAATTACCACATCGGGGTGGAGGAGGCGTAATGGGATGGGTAATATTACTTAATCGTAAGAAAGGATATGACTCCTTTCCCATTTCTGAGAAGAAGATGGTTTCAGTGAGAACAATTGAAACGCATATTTAATTATATAGAGAAGAATTTTTTTTATTTTTTTTAAAGACACTGAATTTATAACATATCTAATGAGGAAGTTGAATTTGATGCGTTTTATGAAGTTTGTTTATATTAGGCTCGATTTTACTTAAAAACGGACGTACTTAAGTCATATTATCCAATTTAATGTAGATCTGAATGCAATAGAATCTCTCAGTTCAATTTTCATTCACTTCCCGAACAAACGAAATACGTAAATTTTCGCACACTGATAAAAATGATTTCAATACACATAATAACAAAAATTAATCACGTACTAATAAAGCAAAGTTTACTTTGCTTTATTAGTACGTGATTAGCGTGTTTTGTTTATCTTTTTAGACCATATTTTTTACCTGCCAACGCCCCCCTGGACTATCTCAACGCCCTTCAATTTTCTCTGGGTCTTCTACCGCCCTCCTAAAGGTCTTAAAGGCCCAAAAGGGGGCGTTATCGCCCACGTTGAGAACCACTGTTCTACAGCATCTGGATAATAATATCCTCTAACATTCCCAGGCTCCCATCATTTAAATTTTTTAAAATTATTATTGTTCGTTAATTTTTTAAAAACAATTAATGAAATATAACGCGACAAAAAAAATTAATTTAAAAAATCCCACAGGACTTAACGTGGATGTACTATAATTGGTCAGTGAGTTAAACAGTTACTGTAATGAATTCATTCTGTGTTGTCCGGTCACCGTTCTATTCAATCAAATATAATATAAAAAGTATGAAAAAAGAGAACGTTAAACTAATCTAAAAAAAAAAAAAAATCTTGTTAACAAAGCTTTATTATGTAATTTACGCGCTAACCCCTCAGGTCTCGGACCTATTTTATCGGAAGGTCAAAGTATGTCCGCTTTGCATTAAAATTCAAATAAATGGAATATTCCTGAATGCTTCCGCGAATTATAAGTTTGAGAAAGGTGATGAAGTACGCTTTAAAATTTTATAATTAATAAGAAGTTTTAAGAAAGGTGATGAAGTACGCTTTAAAATTTTATAATTAATAAGAAGTTTTAAAAAAGGCTCACCTTATTTTTTGACGTGAACGTCTTATAAATCGATGAACACCGGCTGCATGCACAAAAAGCATGACTCATTGTCACGTTCCGCTTGAGCCTAGCGTGCAAGCGAGAGGGCGGAACAAGCGATAGAGAGGCACAATCGGCCTAAGCGTTCTGCTTACGATGCTTCAATGTTTTTTTATGATGTTATCACGTAAAATTATCGCCCGTAAACCGACTTTACAGACAACCAAATTTTTCAATTAAATTAATGATACCAAAAAATATTCTGAAGGTTTCATATTTTTTTTTTCAAATTAAAGTAGTAAATTTTGGTTTCATAAAGGTGTTTAATTAATTTGCGTTTTTTTTTTACATTAACTTATAAAAATAAAGTTTTATTAAATTTAACTGTTAACGTTTAACTTTGAACTAAAGCGTGGTATTTTTTCTTTCTAACACCGTTTAGATCACATTTCTAACCATGATACTGAGGGAAACAAAAGGTTTTTTTTGAGACCTGCATGAGTTGTTTCAAAAAGCGAACATATTAAACTGAGGGGTTAATATAATTAATTACCGTTCGTCAAGTGCCACCCTCAGTTTTGCAATCTCATCTAAAGTAACCCCCATCTACACAATCCCGAGATGTAGTAGCTAATGGATATATCTGATTAGCGATCACATTATTAATTAGGAGATTTATTAACATGCCTAATCCACGGCTGTTCCTTCCTCCCAAATAGATCTGTCTCCGAGAAGATGATCAGCTGGTGTTTAATTGAGATAAACATTCAACATTTGATTGGCAATTATTGCTGACATTAATTTATTTCAAAACGGTTAGCTTTAAAATCAACGAATTAACTACGCGCTCTGATGAAAGATTGGTTTATCGTGGAAGAATTCAAATATATTTGCCTTTGGCATTTTTTTATAAATTAGATGTTTTGTGAACGTATTTTTTTAAATTTTTAATTTTGATGAAAAATGGAAATGAGTTCTTAATACGCTGTTATCTTGTTTAACGAAGCAAATAATTCAAACCTAGTGGAGTACTCTTTTAACTCGTTTTGCATTTTGTCTGTCTGTAAATTTGTTTCTTCGTTCCTCTTTATTATGTAAGCAAGTCTTACTTTACTAAATGGATAACTTTGACAACGGTTCAGTAAAGATTATTTTTGCAATTGCGAAATCGTCGTGGTATTTGGATGTTCTTATTTGCATTTTTCCGGTACCTACCTGCCTGAAGAAAGTTTGAAAAAAGATATGTCTTTGAGATTATGTCTGAACAAACCTTATAATTCCTTTTTTAAAAAAAATATGATTATTAAGGTATATTTAAGTAAGTAGATTTTTAAGAACCTTCTTAGAATCTTTCAATTTCGGAAGAAATTTTGATTGATCTTTTAAACAAGATAAATTTGAAACATATTTTTTTCACTGAATTACTTCATTATTATGCAAAATATACAAAAAATAATTATCACGTAATTACAATGCTCCTAATGATATTTGAGAACTATTTCAAATTTGCACAATTCAAAATCTAATTATTATAGTCGGAGTACCATCAAGTTTATGGTTTTTCCTAATCAACAAAAAAAAATTAAAATGTCCGGACGACTTAACTAGCAGAATATTAAACCCACGTCGCTTGGGTTTGAACTCTTTGGATCACTCGGCCACTAACCGATCGAATTAAATAATGCAGATTCACACGTTGGCATATTACCGCAAAAGACGGAATAAATAAAACATTTAATCTTTTACGGTAACGACTCTAGTTTCTCAGAACATCTTCCATTGAAATACCTGTAGAAAAAGGACATCATTCCCAACCGTCGCCTGTTTCGATTGCAATACTCTTGTTAAGATAGGAGAACCTATAAAACGGACCGTCCGTTTCTGCACAGAGTCGAGGGTTTTGTTCAGACATTTTGGGGTTCCAGACCACAGGTTACCATATTAAACCGTGGGTCGCACTTGCGATTTGTACCGGGTTTGCCTAGACTATCTTCTATGTTTTTTTGTATCGATATAAAATTCATGTGACTATGTACATATTAACAAACTACTGTTGCAGTACTTTTTTTCGTTTTTTTTTTTGGGTATTTTAAAGATTACCCATTCCATAACACATTTCTTTAAAGTTACAATTACAAAAATAAGCATGAAAATACCGGGACGACTTAGCTAGCAGAGTATTGAACCCACGACGCCGGGTTTAAACATAATTCTTTAGTAGTAATAATGCAAAATACAAGGTTATGAAGGCGGGTAACACAACACCTAAAATATCAGAAGTCACCAACCCTTGAAATTGGATCCACAACAATATATTATGTTACATGAAACCACGGAACCATTCACCTTAATACTCGTAATGTAACCAGTCTCTCGAGTGATTACGAACCACAAAGGTGTGTTGCCGCATTATTACAATGACTAAAAAGGTTAATTCAAAATTGCTCATAATATCTTATACTAGCTTACAAATAATGAAGTATTCAAAATGATAAATACGTTTCCTTTAGTGATTATTCTTTAAGTAAAACTTCTTCAGCCCTCATTTCAGTACCCACGAAGCGTCAAACTGCGCTCATTGGCCGCTTTGATTATGACATCACTTTTAAAGGCTCCTATTGTTGACATAGTTTTCGTTAAGTTTTGCTTCTACCGCGTGTGAACTACACCCCATTTTTTTAAAAATTGTAAATACCAGACAAGAGTCGCAACTGTCTGGAACCATGGCAATGGCGTTCCCAATTGGAGTATTAATTAGAGTAAAACTGAAGGGAGTGAGAAGAGGAAGGAGATGGAGAAGAACGTTGGGGAGTAACAGGCTATTCAGAACTGGTAACCAGACATGGTCAAAAGCCATTTTATTTTTCTTCTTTTGTCTTAAGGCGGCACAATCCGAATTTCTACCGATTTCTTGCATAACTCCCTTGAACATTTGAAGTTTTTAAGCTCTCAAAAAATATATGTTATTTTTGAAGATAATATCTATACAACCCCCATGCCGAAACGCAAATTATATGAAATTCCCTCGATAGAAAAAAATCGCAAAGTATGCTCCGAAAATTTTTATTTTCAAGCCTGTCTTTATTTTTAACAAGTTATATGTATGAAAAAAATCACAGAGTTTCTTTGAACGTTGTTTTAGACAACCCCCACGAGATTTTTGCTCTATTCTAAACGAGTCGTGTTTTATTAAACATTTTCATCATTTTCGCTTCAATTTTACCGTTTTAAATATAAGCGCGCTCTCTCCAATATTCGTAATTACGTAATTCTCCATCCTCTTCTTTTTGAGCGGGTATACGGCGCCTCAACTCAAAAACTCAATTTTTGTAGTGACATTTTTGTGTTTCTCACCCATCGACTTAATAAGTACTGCAGGAAATGTAGATAACTAACTAACAGGTACCTTTTTTGCATTAATGTAGAGCGATCGCATTTCTGCTGCATCTCTAATTTAATTTTCGCTGCAACTTGCAAAATGCTTCGCCAGTGAATATTCAGTTCCCTTCGTACTTTCATTTTGTCTTTGCTAAGAACAATGGCGTGTGACTACGCTGTTTTACAGTATTTTTTTTTTTCATTTTTAATTACAAGTTCAATGATCGTGTGCCCATAAAATCTTATTTGAGGTAGGTCGGCGACAGCCTGGAGGGCAGGATTGTTTAATTTGTTTTATGTTTTTTGAATTGTTACTTTATAAATATTTACTCTTTGTCTACGTAGATATCGTTAAAAATATTCTGTGGATGTGGTGATCGACAAAGTCGCCATTCAAGTATTGATAGTTAAAGCTTTTTATTATTTCTATGTTTTTGTTTTTTCTTTGTTATTATTATAATTAATATTGACTGTCGTACAGTTATAAAAATATTTTTTTTTCATGAGCTCCACACAGAAGGCTCCGAGGAAAAAATCTCTCAGGGCCTACGATGTCTTTGGGGATGCTGTGTGGAGAATGGAGAAGAAGAAGGAGAGGAATTTCTGGGAATGAAAAATATTTGAGGGGTAGGGTAGGGTCAATCGGATGTATGAATCCATCCCTCCCATTGCGGTGCAAGGCGATGGATCGGGAGAGGTCAAAAGGTCTCCCTTAACCAGTCTATCCCGATCCGGTTCACCATGCAGAAGGTGAGCAAATGCATCCACAGCCAAAACCCAGACAAACTACACCCCATGAATCCGAGCACTCCTGCTAAGTAACCAAACATGATGAACCACGTAGGATGACCTGTGGCAGGAATTTTGGTTTCCCGGGACGGCGGTACCCATACCCGCCTCCCGAATTGTGAAACTCAAGTACGTATGAAACTCAATTTGGACAAAAATAAATCATTGAACAGCGCCAGTGCAAAATCCAAATCCGACGGTTTTCATTAGCTTTACAAACTAAACAAACATTACCTAAAGATATAGCATGCCTGCTTCGGTAAGACGATGCTCAAAGTTTTTTTTTTGTATTCGAAGTTGTTCAAAGAAGCCTGAATAAATCAGTTGGGAGAAATTTGCGTGTAAACGAGTCGGAAATTCTTTACAAAGAGTCACCCAGATTGGTCGCGATAAGCTCTAACTGACTGTTATATAGCTCGGAGTGACTGTGGTAATATACAGCTCTGGCTCACTGTGATAAAGCTCAGGTTAGATTTGACATAGTTCAGATTGGGCTTGTTGTAGCTGTGAGTGCGCTAATTTAGCCCGAGTTAGTCACCCCGCTTGACACAAAGCCAGACGATTGAGATTCGATTGTCTCGGAGTCTAGGCCACCGTTTTAATTACTTACCAGACACTTCAATAGGGTGATTGAAAATGAAAATCCAGTCTTTGTATTTAGGTACCGAATTCGTTCACAGATGTCCACGTCTAACACGTAATTAAAAATGTGTAATGGAAATGATTCTAAAAAAGATAGGGTAAGAACGTACCAAATAGGACAAACATTGTACATATGAAGATAAAATCAAGTCAAAGCATGAAGAATATAGGTTTGAAAAGTACAAATTTAAGTGATGCTTATAAACATTTTTACTTTGAGGTTCATTTTGGAGACGACTGACTAAAATCATTTAAAGCAGAAACCAAAAAAGTTAAGACCTTAATTTCTGAATTTCTGGAAAATGAAGAATGGCGTTCATAATAATTAAAGAAGCGCTGATTAATTAAAGCAAATAATTATTTCTTAGGTCCTTTGAAAAAAGGAAGAGAGATTAAACTGGATGAGTCCAAAGCAGTTATACATTTCTAAAATTCAAAAGTCTTTTCCACGATTTTCTTGACACATAAAGCTTTATGCATAGTTGTTTAGCAGAAAATCAAATGTTACATTGTCATCAAAGGGCCTTTAAGTGCCATTTTGTTTTTTTGACATTCGGAAGGTCTCCGGCAAATGTTGAGTTAGAGGTGCGTTTGAGTTTTCTATCAAATTTTAAAGCTGACAACTCAACAACATAAAGGGTCATATCTTTAAATTTATATAAAATAAAGTTTGAGTGAAATATCACCGAATTTTTTTATTAATTTGAAAGGCCTATCAAAGCCATTGTGTATGGAATATAATAAAAATAATGTAATGATAATAATAAGCCTTTTATTTCTTGCAAATAGGTATCTTACAGAGTTAAAAAAAAGTATAATTAATGCCATATACAATCTTGTTGAAAAATGTAATATGGTATGTTAAATTATTCGTATGCAAGAACCCCTCTCTCAGGCGAAGGTGCAGACCTTCTCTAAAGAATTACATGTTTCTCTCTCTTGAGCTATTTGTGGCCAGCAGGAGCCAGCTATGGAATATAACATCGTTGAAATATCCGCCGCGGCTTCTCTGGGTGGCGCGCATCCGTAATGTCTAATTTTCCATGACTTATGATTGGTTTTGAGGACCGCTGTGGTTTGTGGCTTATTTGCATAAATCTGCGACTTAAGAAAACCCCACAAGAAAAAGTCTAACGGGGCCAAATCGCACGATCTTGGTGGCCAGTTCACAGCACCTCCACGTGAGATTTTATCATTAAAAATTTTAAACAATTAAAAAATTAATCAAATTTTAAGCAATTTTATCATTTGCACATATTGTTGAACGCTATTTCCATCCATGGTAATTTGGCAAAACAGACTGAATAAATGACAGCCAATTTGACAGATGTCGCTTCAACAATGTGGCCGCCATCAACTGCCAAAGTTCAGAAGCACCTATTGGAAGATCCAGGTACACAATTCCAAACTGATACGGACGAAAAAAAAATGTGTTGAAAAGTTTTGATGAATTTCTACGAAACAAATGGGCCTGAAAGCTTATCAAATCTATCATGAGAATATGAGTAATCTCCCTTTCTTGCATTAAAACCAGTTGTTTAATAGAATTTGAACAATTCATGAAATTTCAAAGCTAATTTTCAACTTCTGTAAAGGTTTGAATCAAGTTCTGTTATCACATTATCATTAGTCAAAATTTTCACATGAAATGATAACAAAACGTGATTAGCACTTTCAATGAAATTAACTTTGAAATTTGATGCTTTGTTCAAAATCTCAGATTTATAATAAATGTAAAGATATTTTGAATCTTTCTGTAATAAATTTCTTTTATTTTCCTGCACCCTATTTCATATAATATTTATCAGCAGGCAGTATCTTAATATGTCAAAGGACAAACATTTTTTTCTTATTACGACCATTCTAAATGTGAACAGAATTTACAAGAGTATTTTGAAAAAGTCGAAGGAGTTCGGAACAAGTTCTGGAATAGATAAGTCGTCTTGTTCCCGAACTTCCAATTTTAACACTTAAAATATTTATGTGACTTGCTCCGTGGTTCGAATGCCGGGCCGGGCCGCAATAAACCTAGTCTCTATCGAACCAAAATTATTAACTTGTGCTCGGCAAGGTAATGCATCATATTACCGACACTAAACCATTATCAGAGATATAGGTGGGGTGTAAAAAAATTTCTTAGGAAAACAGGGGGTTCGATTTCTACTGCAAATACAGATGGTGTTCGGAGAGACTTTTGAAGGAAATAAAGTAGTATACTTGGCTTTGTCTGTTGTCATTGTTTTTGAAGAGAAAACTTCTTAAGCACCATTGTGATTTGAAACCCGACGAAACAAACAAGCGACACTAAAAAGAGACAAACACCTGTATCTATAGGATGTAGCCTGCGAGAGAATGAGTTAGAATCATCGGTCTCCTCTTTGTGCGGTGCTTGTAGACTTTTTTTTACAATAGCTCCATACAGGAGGCTCTGAAGAAAATGATTCCACCCAGGGTTTATGTCATCTTTGAGGATGCTGTGTGGTGGGTATTTTTAGGAAAGGAAGGAGAAGAAGTTCTGGGAAGACAAAGGGTGTTTGGGGTGGGTAGGAATCTGTGGGTCAGTGTGTCTAGGAGTGACAGACATATGAATCCATCCCTCCCACTGCGATGCAAGGCGATTTTCCGAGAAATTACGGCTGTAGAAGTCAAAAGGTCTCCCACAGCCATTCTAACTAGATCCGGCCTGCCATGCAGCTGGTAGGCAGACGCATCCACCGCCAAGACCCGGACAAACCACACTCCTTGAACCCGGGCACTCCTGCTAAGTCACCAAACTAAGGGTAACCTATGGCAGAGGTGTTGGTTATCCAATAAATGGTTCGCGGGCAACGGTTTCAAGATTTCTACCGCGTGTGAACTACACACATTTCTTTTATTTTTACTTTAGTTTTATACGATCCACAAAGAAAATCATAATATAAAAAAAACCATTTGGTTCACACTAATAAATAATTATGAATAAATATTAAGATTTTTGAATTGTCTTGATTTTACGTTTGATTTATATTATAATCACTTTTAAAAGCAATAAATTCTACTTCATTCATTGCCTTACAAGAATGCTTTTAGGCTATGTTACTACACTAAGAGATATATGTTAACAAAGAAAAGCTTTTACGAATAAGAAAGCTCCAAGACCACCGTACAGCATTCCACGAAGTGCGAAACAAAATGATTATAAAGCGAATTCACGTCTACTAACATATTCTAGTTATTACTCTTTCTCCATCTAGTCTAGAATGTACACTGTACAACTCTGGTTGCTTCATTGTATGGTTAGATATTCCGGAAGAGCTTTTGACATTTCACTAGGCAGCAAGGCGACCTCGGCTCGACGAGAAGACCTACAAACACACTGAACATTTCCACAAGAGTTATAATACGTGAACATTCTAAATCTAGACCACATCTCATACCTTCAGCATCTTGCAGAAATCAATATATACTCCCTGGGTGCAATGGTTTTAATACGAGGGCCAAAACCTCATGACAAACTTTAGATTTAAGATAAAGCTTTACGTGAAATCCTTTTTAGAAACTATTTAGATTCATCTTTACGACAAATCGGTTTACATTATGAACATCAAAAAATATGCTACGGATAAATTGAGCCTTTTGCTAGCTTTTCTCTGTATTGGAATTACAAAAAAATTAGTATTTACATAACAAAAATTATAAGCGTAAACCACAAAAAAAAAAGTTTTTTCATAACTTGACTTTGAAGTAATATAAGATTTTTTTTTAAATACCCCTTTATTTCTGAGACTATTTTTGAGGTTTTGTATTTTCTAACTTTTTTCATTCTTATAAAATTATGCACGAAATAAATAAAAACCACGTTTTCGCTTACTTGCCTCGTGCAAAAACGACGCGCGATTTTAAATTTTGTAGGCACGAGATTCAAAATATTTGCAGCGTTTATATTCCTGAAGCTTGCTTGATTTATGAAAAAATACTTTTAAAAATAACAATATCTTACAGAGGACTTATTATTTCTATAAAAAAGTAATTCCATTTTATTATTTATCACTCTCATCGTGGAGAAATTTTGGAAATGGAAATTGATGCCATTACGAAGTGTTCAATTTAATTACAAATAAATTGACGTAATATCTAACCAAATTTTAGGTTTTTCGTTAACAGAATAATATATTTTAGTTTCGTGGCTAGGTTGCAAGAATTTTTTCCAAGTAATAATAATGTAACGACACGTTTTATGTAGTTTTAAATATTCACTTTATATCTGTTTGTATCAGTGTATCTCAAAATTTTCAATAACACGAATACTGCACAAGATTATCTAAATTTCCCAACTGGAATCATTGTGAGACCATGGCATTCGCAATTGGGCTATGTTGTGAGGCTGAATGTAGTTGATAAAGGAAAGAGACGGGAAGAGGAAGATGAGGAAGTACCAAACATGGTTTAAGCCATTTCAAATAACATTTCTTACACCAGGGTAAAAATGAGAGTATTTTTTCTCCCGGAACGAACCGAAAATATACTTGTCAGCTACCTCCGGGTTGCTAGTTGAGGGTTGCCTTACTCCTCACCAAGGAGACCGTCCCGTTGGCTTGATCTTTAGGTACTTAAATAATAATAAAATAAGTAAGTAATTAATCCTTTCTATTTGCAGTGCTTTCAAAATGATTTTTTACAAACAATTTTCAATGAAATTCAATAAAAAAATGTTGATACTAACCACTGGAGCGATTATGGTCGAAAAATGGACCACTTTTATTTTTCTGCGATTGATAGCGGTCCAAAATTGGACCAAATTTTTCTACCATTCGTACCTATTTATTGTAATTATTCAAAACATTTCAATGGTCAGCCATTTATTTTAAAACTTATGGTCATAGATATCGCAAATCCGAACTTCGTAGACCATTTTAGAACAATGTTTAAAAATAAATGTTTCTTTTCTTCGTGTGCCCTATCGGGTCCCCCCGACGTTGGCAATCACTCTGGAACATGTCTCTCTACACTGTGCCGCCCGGAATAGCTCCTCCGCACTTCTAATGCCGGTCCACTCTCGTATATTTCGTAGCCAAGACATTTGTCTCCTACCAGGCCCTTGGCGACCTTCTATTTTTCCTTTCAATATTAATTGGAGCAAGTGATACTTTTCGTGACTTTTATTGATGTGAGGAGTTCTCTATCTGCTCTAGCCCGCCTGAGAATTTCTATGTTAGTGATCATGTCGGTCCATGGAACCTTGAGCATTCTCCGGTGAAGCCACATCTCAAAAACCTGTAATAAATGTTAAATTTTTTTTTTCATGCCGAATTTTTGATAAGCTGTTAACGGATAAAACGCAGTCCTTTTTCCATAGATATGCACCTTTCATTATCAAGTATAACACAGATAACATACAGAATTCTAAAATATTCTAAGTTGACTCGAATAAGTACTCCTCAAGCAGGATTCGCGCGGTTATAAACTTCACAATTTTTTAAATATTTTTTTTATAAATTCTACAAATATGAGATAAACGGCAAAATACAGGTTGGTTTATTGGCTATATAGCACTATAATAAGTGGACAACAAACTTTTTGCCAGCACATGGTAGAAGGTATTTCGTGAAATTAAACTAGAAACTAAACATTTAAATCGATTGAAAATGTACTTGGCTAAGGTTGAAAGACTTGCATTTACATAATTGATCTGATCGAATATTAAATTAATAATTCTAAAATATACATCATCCAAAAACAATGGTTGGTTTTCTCATCAGAATTGGTTTTATTAAATTTTAATTGCATTTTGCAGTAGAATAGATTAAGCGATCAGCAAAAATACTTTCGACTTTTCACAACAACAAAACACGCAGTTAAATTTGTGGGGTAAAAACTTAAGTGAAATTACTGTACCATTAATTATTCCATCTCTGTTCACCCAAAATTGAGATAATTCACTGTGATGGATTGCTCTCATCTGTCTTGTGGAATATGCTTCCCGTGTTCCACAGAACCGCCTAACGCCAACGAGTCGTGACGGATTTTGTGGACATTCTGGCTGCTTGCTATTTCTACATTACACATTCCACATTCCACATACACAGAGCACGAATATGTTGCTGATAAACTTAAGTACTCAAGTTTGTACTAAGGTAGATTTGTGTAAATAATGCAAGGGGTTATCGAGAGTTGAAATTTTAAAGGATTACTATAACATTACGATTTATTAATAATTAAAATTGAAATTAGAATATACAAATCTATATTAAAATATAATTATTTGAGGTGGGTATAGGTTAAGGTTAAGGGGGGTTACGTTTTCAATTTGTAGCGTAAATTTTCGTCAAAATAGTTTTTAAAGTCTCTGTGGACGAGAGGCAAGGCTCTCAACTAGCGATCCGGAGGTCGCGGGTTCAAACTCCGGCGTGCGCAAGTAAATATTATTCTACTGATTTGTATTTTCACAATTTTATCTTTTAAAACAATAAAAGGTACATTTGTGGCATTTTCGGAGAGGAAGATACTCTCAGTACCACTCTGGTGTAAGATAACCATTCAGAATTGAATCATTGCTTGAAATGGTTGTAACCGCGTTTGGCGACTAGATTGAATAGCTAGGTACTACCCTACCTTCCTCTACCCCATATCCTTCTCCTCCTCACAACGTACCCAAATTGGGGATGCAATAGTCTCACTGACACCATGCGGTCTGACTCTTGTGCGGTATTCACATAAAAAATGCTTTTGTGAACTTGGTTGCAAATGGTATACAAGTTTAGTAGTGATCTAATAAGGACTTGGTAAAATTTTTGATACTCGTACAAAGGTCGCCTTATTGGAAGAAAATATTTAGAATCACCACTAGAAGTGACTTAGTGACCAGATCTGTAAAGCCTGATCCTTCCGACCTTATTTTTCTTCTCCTTCTAACTTCCTACCTCAAATAGGAGAAGCTTTTGTTCCATTGACTCCGGGCAGATGAGAATCTTTTTTATAACACAAAAAACAACAAAAAAGCTTAGCGAAATATCCCTTTAGCAAGTTTGAAAATTCTTGTATTTTCGTAATCTTAAAAGTCTCCCTCAAAGGCTTTGATTTCAATTAACGTGGCTTTTAATTAAAAGTCAAACTCTCTTACTTGAAGGTTCCATTATTCTCTTGTACGCATAACAAATACCGACACAAACTCCATTAACACTCTGCTGTGATAATTGCACAAGAGGCATCTGGAACTCGAAACCACCCTATAGTAAGGGTAGGAATCTACCTACGCCGGGAAAAGAGTCTTCTCACTGGTGTGTATTTAGTAATAAGACGTCATTTCGGACAGTGTTCATCATCAGGACAGATGAATAGATAGTGGTAAAATGTGTATTTAAGTATGTAGAAGTGATACCATGTTGCTAGCGATAATCCTATTAAGGTCTGTATTTCAGTGTAATAATTAGTGAAATTAACATGGTTTGGTTCAGTATCAGATACCAAGAGCTGTTAAGCTTAGTCCCGTCGTCCATATTGATTTTAATTGACAGTTTGTGATTTGAATTTTCCGCGTAATTAAAAGTGTTTGATGCGTTTTGGGTCTTACTTCAAAAAACTGGTTTTTAAACTTTGGTGAAGCTTTTTGGTAGAATAGAAAAAAGTTCGCCGACCAACTGAACTTTACGAGGCTTGTATTGAACACGTATTCCCAAAAAAGCTTAGTAGATGACCTTACATGATTGATGAAAAATTTGAAACGAATTAAATCGAAAATTCAGAAAAAACAATGAAACATTTAGAGACGTTGATGATGTTGAATCATTTAACCGTTTATTTTATAACCGACACCTCTGCCATAGGTCACCCCAAGTGGTTAACGGGTTCGTGGGGTGAGGTTTGTCCGGATCTTGGTGGCGGATGCGTCTGCCCACCTTATGCGTGGCGGGCCGGATCGAGAGGACTGGTTGAGGTAGGTCTTTTGACCTCTCCGGCCAGACTCTCTTGACCCGTTGCCTTGCACTGCTGTTCGAAGGATGGATCATATGTACGTCACCCCTGGTCACACAGAATCCTATCTAACCCTTATAAAAAGTTGCTTAAAATGACTTTAGCCGTGTTTGGTGACCAGATCTGAATAGCCAGTTACTTCCCACCTTCCTCTTCTCACTACGTTCAGCCTCACAACATACCCCAATTGAGGATGCCATAGTCTCACTCCAGACGGGAGCAGTTGGGATTTTTGTGCGTTATTCATATAAAAAAAAACTTTTTCCTTCTCAGAACCTCCTCTCCTTCCTTTCCCTAAAAAGATCCTCCACAGCATCCCCCAAGACGACAAAAATCCTGAGGGATTTTTTCCGTCAGGGTCTTCTGAGCAATAAACTAAGAATAAACATAAAAATTAAATAAACAAAGAATTTTTTTCATTGTTTTTATATATCTGAATATGTGCAATTAAATGACCCCTAAAATACTGCTTTGAAAAAAAAATCACTCACGATATACCTATCCTACTACGTAGCAATAGCATTTTTCGGTTGCACATTTGCTTTACTCGGAATAAAAAAATAAATAACAAACTCATTCGATTTAAGATGATCGAATCAACATGTCTATAAACGATTTCCACAAAAGCAGTAATCTTATCTCTATAGTGATGGCCAGCTTCGTTCTGTTTATTTAAGTTCAGTTCAAAGAAACTACAGAAATGTCCTGTAGAGTTTAAAGTTCTAGACGGTACCTATCGACCGATGTTCCAGAAAGGAGAACCGTAATACTCCAAATTCCGCTCAGAATCCAACTTCTAAGCATTTTGAAATCTTCTCGTCTCGGGTTAGCTGCGAGTATAAGCGTCATTTTCAGCGAAAACTCGGATATCTGAGATAAATATATCTACACACGGCTTATCGGGGGTGCTGCAACGTTGCAACGGATTTCTTAATAAGATTCAAAATCTCTGGGATCCAGACAGTTGGGAACTTTATGGAATGTGAGATTATGTTCGTGGAATTTCTCCTTTTTATTTGTAGAAGGGTATTTGTACACGTCTGTACTTATGAGGGAGTTTTTTAATTTTTTTTGCATTTTTTTCTGAATTCACAACATGTCGAGAGTATTGCGTCAAAATTTCAAGTAAATCGGAGCAAAACTAACGAAGATACAGCATTTCAAGCGAATGACCTTCAAGCTCGATTCGAATATAAAAAAAACTTTAAATTGATTTTGTCGCAACAAAATTTTTGAACATTATAACTCAAAATCTATTTGATCGATGTCCTTTTGAAATTTTGTACACTATTTCTACACATACATCAACAGGTAGTCAGATAGATTTTTTTAAACAATTTTTTTCCAGGTATGTTTTTAGGTTTTCACGGCCAAAAAGTATTTTTGTTATTATTTTTGGGGTGTTATGCCGTGTTTCGCTCATCTGCCCTGATGATGGACACTGTAACGCTGTCCGAAACGTTGGCTAAAGAAGGAGGTAGCGAAACACGGCATAACACCCCAAAAATAATAACAATTTTTTTTTTTCCATTTTATAATAACAAATTCACAGAAATTTTCTAGCGAAAATCGCGATTTTCACTTCAAAATGCTGCCAAAAAAAATTCTCTCTGACTACCTTGCAAAATATATCACTTTCAAAAGGCATTTTGATCTTTTTGAAAAGATTCGGTAACGAGTTATGGAATTCAACGCGTAACCTTAACAATTCTCGTGTTCATACAGCTTTATGTAAGTTTATTAACCTGAATGAATTCAATATTTAATTTGTTTTAGTGATCTAAATGAGTCCAATATTTAATTTGTTTTATTATTTTCCCATTAGATTAACCGAAATTTCTTATCCATTTTAAATATTACCGGCACAAAGCACTCTCTCCAGGGTGAATTGCCTAAAACAAAAAAAAAAAAACTTTTTTCGAGGCGCCTTTCGGAGATTCGCTCTCACGGACTTATTTAATGAAATTTTTTATTTAAATTTTTTTTCAAATATGCTTCAAATTTTTACTAGAACAAGTACATAAAATAAATAAACCAACATTATTCATATCTCAGATTATGAAAATATGCCTTTTTTCGCCTTCAAAACCTTACCCCCCTTAATCGAAGAATGTGTTCACAAAACTTCATATTGAATCCAACATATTAGTTGAAGACGCCTCTCCGGTGACAAAACTTGAAAATTCTTGACTCCGGTCCCAGAAGCAAGGAACAACATTACACATTCAACATTACACATTCAATATTACACAGTCAACATTACACTTTCAACAGTACACATTCCATAGTACTCATTCTGCACTGTACATTCAACTTAACAAATTGTACATTCGAAAGTACATATTCCACATTTCACATCTCTTATATAAATAACCCATTCAATTGTACTCATTCAATATTACACACTCAAAGTACTTATTCCACAGTCAACGTTACATTAAATATCACACACTCAACATTACAAATTCAGCGTTGCACATTTTATAGTATACATTCAACATTACACCTTCGATAGTACGCATTCAACTTTTCACATTCTACATTACAAGATTACACATTCAAATTAATAAATTCAACCTTACACATTCAACATTATACGTTCAAAATCCTACATTCAACATTACGTTCATTCCACGTGAAAAAAATCTTTTATCGTCTATAAAGAAGTGTTAAATACACATTATTATGTTTACGCTTCATATATATGCATGTAGTTGTTACACGTGAAAAAAATTAAGGAATGGTGATTTTCCATGCTGAAAACTGTGAAATTTTTTTTATTGAATCAAAAAATACGACAAATTTAAAATACAGAATAAAAATTTAAACAAAGGACGACTTGTGAAACACCTTGTAGGTAGATTTTTTATCGCTTGTCTAGATGTGAAAAGATAGCATTTCGGAATATTTTGTCTTTTTTCACAACACACGACAAATCATTTTATGTAAATACATCAGTTCTACTTTGAAAGAAAACCAAGAAAATTATTCAGTCAATAATTAAAAAAATATATTTTCCTATGAAGCAGATACTTTGTGATGTGACAGGCGTCAATTTACATCATAAAAACGGAAGAAGGATCAAACTGGATAACTTAGAAACATTAGAGTTAAGGAAAGCCAAAACATTATTAGCGAAATAATCAACAACCAAATAGGTATGATTTTAGGTTTTCACGGCCAAAAGTATTTTTGTTATTTATTTTTGGGGTGTTATGCCGTGTTTCGGTACCTCCTTCTTTAGCAAACGTTTCGGACAGCGTTATAGTGTCCATCATCACTCAGTGATCACTCATCTGCCCTGATCACTCATCTGCCCTGATGATGGACACTGTAACGCTGTCCGAAACGTTGGCTAAAGGAGGAGGTAGCAAAACATGGCATAACACCCCAAAAATAAATAACAAAAATAACCAAACAAACCTAAATAAATGTCTGGAACTTATGTAGGTTGTTCCCTATTGACAAAGAGCACCCTCTTCCCATTCTCCAGCTATCTCCAGCTATCCCTAACTTCACTTGAGCTCGGCGCTTTTTCTTTGCAACCCACTATGAAAGGAAAATATATTTACAATACATGCTACTTAACTTGTAGATTTTAGATTTTTGTGGAATATTATAGTGCCCTGAAGAAGCTACGGTTGCAGCGAAACCCGGTCGGCATTAAGGAAGTCGGCATTGGTCCGTACAAACGAATTCCCCTATTTCCTCTCTAGATTTTGATACTGAAAATGTTTTTTAATATAATATAGACATCAAACACTAGCCGACTAGCGAACCGGTACGTTTTTTTGATAAGTTACATCTTATAGGAGTTAGGACCGCCAAAAATTGTGAATAGAAAAGCAAAGATTTTTATGATTTCATTCGGATATTATCAGCCTGAAGTGCAGTTGTCCCTATCGACAGAGATAGCAACAGTATGGAAAAATACCTATTGTTCAAATTTCTCAGCGACTGGGACTCTCTCTCTCTCTTAAGTATGTAAAAATTAAAAGTGGTCGTTACTAGGTTATCGACTTATTTTAAAATAATTTTCTTAAATGCCCCAGTTGTATAAAACATGACATTATGAAATATAAAGGGAACTTAAAATCACCTTATATAATGACTTTCAGAAAATTATTAACATTTTGCTTCTACTTTGAAGCAATTAATATTATTAAAAACAGAAGTGAAGATCTTTGCAATGGAAAATTAGTTTCTGCTAAATCTAATTAAGGTCATCCGCGTGGATCCAGTAGTACTGAGATAACTTTAACACGTAATTTTCTCTCCTCTAACTTCAAAGGGAATTTCTGTTACCTCTTTGCTACAGCGTGTAAAACTTACAACTAGGAGTCAAAACAGTTTTGCACGGGATAGTTAAAAGTTTTCTGCGTTATTACGATCTTCTGCTGAAAATGCTGCGTTCCTTCGTAGGTATAATCTATAATATTAATTTTTTTTTATTTTTTTTTTTTTATTATTATTTCTAACAAAAACATACTTAACAAATACAGATAGAATTGGCAATTTAAATAGGTAATCCCGCGAAGCTGCCACATGGCTGCTTGTCTGCAGGTTCTACCTCAATATACATTCATTACCATTTGAAATAAATAAAAAACATATTTATAAAATTTAAAATTGTAAAGAAGAAAGCAAATAGAGACAATCAAATCCTAATGAACTGGTTGTTGCAACCTACTTTACAGTTAATGAAAATAAATAAAGTAAAAAAAAACAATATTTTATATTTACAAAGGCATACAATATTTAACAGATTTTGTATCTATTAATTCAAGAAAAAGGTAATATATTCTTAATAATTAGAAACCATGACATCATCAATCTTTCTTTTTCATCTTTGAACATTTTTTTTTACAGATATACTGATTTTTCAATCATAATCCACATCTTCACAATTTTTATATTTATACTCTCATTTTCCTCAATAACAAATCTATTTTTGATTTTATTAAAAATCACCGGTACACAGTACTGCAGCGTTCGGCTTCCATACTTATTTGATATTTTAGGTATATTTAGGCCTTTTTTTCTGTGAGTCGTGTGCTGTAACTATGTACCAGTGGTTTTTTATAAGTACTATCTCCCCAGTTATCCTTAATGGTAAGTAACCAGAATATACCTTTTATTGGGAGTAGGTTCTCAGCCCAAAATAAACGCTGCACATTGTGTCTTTGTCTATATAAATTAGGTGATACAATATGTTTTATGATAGAGGTTTGCAAATTTTGTACATGCTTAATATAAGTCATGCTTGTATTTCCCTATTTTAATATTATAAAGTGCCAGAAGGGAACAATTTTAATTATTAGAGCAAAGGTTAATAGAAACTTAGGGAGATATGGAATGAAAGCGTGCCGACTGTCGCCGAGGAATCATCTAACTGCACAGACTATCAAAGTGGCGCGGCTGTGCAATGAAAGTTATGCGGTTTGTACGTAGGTGAAACAGAGGCGAGGAGCTGTGCGAGGATGCCATTTGCAGTGGTACAGGCGAACGAACTTGGCGATAAATAAAATGATATTTTGGAATAAAATCGTTTTCCGGGATGAAAAAATAGTCCATCCACTGGAGCGACAGCTCAATTTAAAACTTTTTTCTCAGATTGCTCGACATTTTTTGGTGATCATTTTGAATATTTTCCGCCCAAATTAAAAAAAAAATCGTATCTCCGAATTTCAATACGGAGACACAAAAACTGATTAATTATTTGTTTTATTTTAGGGAAATCAACAGTACAGCCTGTTTAATTTATACATGTTTAATTTACCTATCTGAAAAACCAATTATAGATTTCCTCATTTTACTATTACATTATGAATCTATAAAATAAATAGTAATCTTACAATAGCTAAGAGAAATTACATTATTACAACAAGAAGCAGTACATAATATAACTCGTTCCATAATATATCATACAGTTTTGTACTCATTTAATACATTTTTAATAGATTTTTTATATTTATTTTCATCACAATTGAAGATATCTATTTCAGAGAGATATTATTATACGTTGAATATAGTCTTATAAGGCAAGCATTTTTATTTGAATTTGTATTGCAGTGTTTTTCTTTAAAAATATTACATGAACGTGTGCGCCGTGTAGGTACTTTGAAATCAATTCATTATAGTTATACATAGCCAATGAATTCACCTATCTTTTGTCGATTATCCCATTTTCGTACGATTTATAAACAAATATTATAAAATCGTAAACTTCTACTTAATAACGAACAGATAAGGGAAAAATTTGCCAAAATTGGCAGCAAAGCAATCTGAGAGCTTTTAAATATTGCCGTATTGTGGCAAAAAGCACTCCAGTGGCTATGTTACTTCCCTGCCCTCCAACTACCTAAACGGAAAAAAATCACGTAGATCCATTGTTACATTATGAAGGACAAACATATAAACAAACAAATACACGCTTACATTCTTAATAAAATTATATTTAGGATTTAAATGTGTGAATTTATTTCCGTTAAAGTTGTTTGCGGTTTTATCGAATAGGCGCTTTTAATATTTTCACGTTCACGGAACGGTGACGTTAAAAAACGCAGTAAACATACGTTCCTTAAGCCTCGATTACATTGAGCGAGTTTACAAGCAACTAGCCGGTAAGTTTAAAAGCGGATGAATTGGCGTATGAGATTGTCAGTAGCGACAGTAGCAGCTAAAATAACGACTTCCGCGCGGGAGTAGCAGCTAAAATAACATTTTGTAAAAAAACTTGAGCTCGAAGCTAGCGCCACACGCTAGCCAGTAGCGAGAATTACGGCTCCCGCGCAAACTAATTCTGACACTCTTCTGTTGGTGGGCTGCCATCTTGAGCGAGTAGCGATTAAAGTTGACCACCTTTCAACTTTTTTCGTAGATTGTCCACAATCTGCTAGTCAACTAGTAATACGATTACACTGAGCGAGTTTACTAACAGATAGTGAATTTCCTAGATAGTAGCTTGTAAACTCGCTCAGTGACATCGAGGCTTTATCAAAATAATGCTGCAGCTCCTTTTAATGCCTTAAATAATAGTAAGACAAAATATGAAATGCGCGTGCATTGCGTGTTTCATTTTTCGCCTCACCATTATTTTATGTGTAAGAAAGAGCTGCACCATTATTGTGAAAATGAACGTGCTTTTCATACCGTCGCCGTTCCGTAAACGCGGGAATATTAAAAGCGCTTATTGAATTAATAATAATAATTGACATGGAGAATTTAGACACCAAACGACTGAATAAAGTAAACTATCAGATTATTTTCAAGTTAATGTAATAAAAAAAAATCTTTACAGAAAAGGGGGAAGAAGAAAAAGAAATAGAATTTTTAATATTTTAATGTTCATTAATTTGACGTTTCTTTGAGAAATACAAAATAAAGGATGCAAGTACGTACTTTCTCGTAATATTTTCCTTTATATTTGAATAAGTTCCATTTTTAAAGTGTCCTAAACAAAGACAGAGGATCTGGTTTTGACAGGTAGAACAGTGGCGAAAAAGCGAGTAGGGAAATAGGAGATCAGGGAAAGTTTTCGGATTGGTTGGAAACTAGAGAAATGTTCCATGTCGAAATTGTAATTTCAAGAAAATAAACAGTAGAAACGCAAAACATAGAATTGATGTTTCAATCACAGCTATTTATATTAAAAAATATCGTTATGTTATTTTTTATAACCGATATTGAAAAGTTCTAAACGAAATATTAATTTTTTATCACTGAAGACAATATAAGCGACTCCCAAACAAAAATTTCAAAAAGAAAACTCAGAAAGGGATTCGATCTAGGAATTGAATACAGGATCTTAGCCTTGCCGGGGCTCTGCTCTAACTACCGAGCTAATTCGACTTTATCCCCTTCGGTCATATTTAACAATCATACTTCGAAGACTGAGAATTACCAACATTAGCGTCATTTTCTTAATGCATATTTTAAAAATATTACCATTTGAGGTTTTACGCAATAGGTTATTCCAAAAAAATAAAAATATACATCCTAGACTTGTAGAAAAGTAAATGACGCAAAATTAAAATACAAATTGATATTTTTATCCAGGACCCTACTTACATAGATTGCATTTAGTTGTAAGAATACATAAAGGTAGCAGCCAAAAAAAAAAAATGAATACAATGTTGGTAGTTCATATATTAACCGATAATCAAAAAATTTTATTTGATTAATTTTTGTATTTCACAATTTATTCATTTAAAATATTATATAGTATATTTGCAGCACGTTCCAGTGTGAAAGATACTATCGGTATCGCCCAGAATTGAAACGTTGCTTGAAATGGCTTTAACCGTGTTTAATGATCAGATCTGAATAGCCAGGTACTTCCCCACCTTCCTCCTCCCTGTCTCTTTCCCCACCCCACTACCTTCAGCCTCACAACATACCCCAACTGGGGATGCCATAGTCTCACTGGCGCCAGATGGGAGCAGTTGCGACTCTTGTGCGGTATTCGTATAAAAAAGAGACACAGTGTTTGGGTCCCTATTTATTGATAAAACCCAGAATCAAAGCAAAGTGTCCAAAATACACGTGTCCGATACTGCCGCAATGTCCCGAGAAGCGAGCATATCTCGCCTTACCTTTAACGGCATCGAATTCTAAATATGTAGAACGGAAAGTAGTTACACCAAATGTGTCAAATATACAATTTGAAGATTCTTTGTTGACAGGCTGCAGTGGTCCATTGACTCTTATGCACACATTACACTAGACGCTTTACTAGTTCTTCCCAGACATAAAATTGCTGTATTTGAGGGTAGTTTCAGATATTCACCCTCAAAACTTTGGACTGAAATACCTACCACTGTCTATTCGAATATCGACATCGCTGCAGTGCTTCAAGAAGCTCTTCGGTGAATGTTGCTGACTGCACAGTCAACCGCACAACGACCTTATTGAAAGAATTTACAATGGAAGGACTACCCACTTGTGGTTATGATTAAAATATTAATTTTAATTTTTTATACTGTTTGCTTTTATTTGAATTTTGATTTATACGAAAGCTGTGAAAGAAAAGGTTCAGAAGCAAGGAGCAATGCTTTGATAGAAATGGAATGGAATCATCGAGGAGACTTAGGCTTTTAAATTATTAAAAACAAAACATCTGGTCGGAACTAGTAGGTGAAAATTATATTAATTATACGATTTAATTAAAAAAAATTTTATATTATTTATTATATAAAATTATCACATACCTTGCTCTCTTATTTAAAATTCAGGCTTATTAGATTTGTCAAAGAATCTTTATATAAAAAAGGAAAAATCAGTCATATTAAATACATGTAGGAGATTACGAAAGATTTTTTAAATATTTATATTGAGGGATCAGTAGGATTTATCGGTCCAGTTAGGAGTTCTATCGAGCCGAACCCTCTGATATGAAAATATCTGGAGTCGGTGAATTATTTTCCCATTTGGTCTCTGGTAGGTTGACATTTTTTTCTTGCATTGTTTTGTATTTATTACACTTATACAGTGCAATTGCATAGCGTGAATTGACTAGATGATCATTTGTGGAAAAGTGTGTGGAAGGGTTAAGTTTTTCCTGTGGGGAAGATTTAACCCGGACATAAAGTCAAAAGAACAATTATGTACGTATATTAAATTAGAAGCCCTGCGGAAAAAAACAACTGCATTCCAGCAAAAATTTTCAATGTATCGCTGAGTTATGAGATGTAAAAATTTGTAAAAATCTATTGACTTATAAATGTTTTTTTTTTAAATTATTTTTATTATTATTTGAACTTATTGGGACACTAGTTACAAAAAACAAAAGAACTTTCTTCTTTATCGCAAAAGTTAAACATAATCTAATAATAATTCATCTTGCATGCAAAAGTACAAGTGTCAATTCGTCTTTGGAACTATTTAGCATTCACCTAAAACTTGGTTCATCGCTTCAGACACTCCGCAAGTTTGTTCCCACTTGAAGAGTGCCTTGACTAACTAGCAAGTCTTATACATAGTATCTAGCTGGTAGCTGGTAGCTGGCTTGTTACGTGAATACACAGCTACCTCGTTAGTCAAAGCTGGCTTGTTGGATGGAGGTAAAATTCCCCACGCGATCTAAAGAAGTGATGTATTCCTTAGTTTGGTTCATAGAGAATCAAAACAAGTTGAATTATTTAAAGCTCCATTGTAAGCGATGAAAGAGTAAAATGAGATTACTGAAGATGATATGAAAAGAAGATATGTAAATATGTGTGTTAGAGTGTGTACAAACTTTTCATAGATTCATTTTTATTTATATAGAAGATAGATAGATATTTCGACGCCTGAAATAAAATTTCCCTCTAAAATATCAACATAGTTACCAACACAACGAATTGTTTTGCTTTTCGTCTGACGTTATCAATAATTCGCCTTTGTTAGGGAAAATAAACGTAAAATAAATAAAATTTATTTATTTATTTATTGATCAACGCCCTTTATCAGGGCTTTTACACAATAAATTAAAATTTATAATTTCATAACGCCAGAACTTACCATTATAATTTTTAAAATCAATTTAGTGGCTTAGGCATGAAAGCGTAAAAACAAACACACGCAGTTCCGCATTTATAATATTAGTAAAGACAGTATAGATTAGCGCGCTCCAGTGATGCTTAGAAAATATTTAATAAAACACGATGTAATATATTTAATCACTGTGATTTTATTTCAAACCTGTAAGACGACCTATTTAATGACCTTCTTGGTCGAGGGTAAAACTCTCGACTCACAATCAGAAGGTCACGTGTTCGAACCCGGCGTGCGCAAATATAAATTTTATTTGATCAATTTGTGATTTTTCACAATTAATTAATTAAACTCCCTACTTTCCGGGTCGAAAAGTAGGGAGGTCCTGGGTTCGAGTCCCAGAGGTGTAAATATCCTTTTCTGATTTTCTGTTTCCAGATTTTCGATTGAGTTTCGCTCATAATGTCTTCATTTAATTAAATATTACAGTTTGAGGTTTTACTCATAAAAATTTAAAATAAAAAAAAAATAATAATATAATATATTTGCGGTACATTCCAGAGTGAAGATACTCTCAGTATCGCCCTGGTGTAAGGCCACCATTCAGATTTGAAACGTTGCTTGAAATGGCTTTAGCCGCTTTTGGTGACCAGGTCTGAATAACCAGTGCTTCCCCATCTTTCTCTTCCCCACCTCTTTCCCCTCCCCGCTACTTTCAGCATCACAACAAACCCCAATTTGGGGATGCCATAGTCTCACTGGCTCCAGACGGGAGCATTATGGACTCTTGTGATGTATTAATATGATGTTATAATAGCCTTCTTAAAACTGTATTCCATGCAGTTGAACACGTCTTCCACTTCTGCGAAAGTATTGCCAACTGAATGTAATCTAGGTACAAGATAATCATGCAAGATATAGAAGGATTTAACACTCACGCTTTAAAGTGAAGTTAATGTGTATTCCCTGTAGTAGTTAGTTAGAGCATTAGGAAGACAGGAAGAGCAGGAGGCTGTACTAGATCCAGACACGAGAGGTTTCCACGGGCATTAAGAACGCTCGAGAAGAAGCCGTTGGCTAAACCGAGGTACTTACTCAATCATTTAGTGTCTAGGAACTAAACTTTACTCTAGTAGTTGAACAACAGGGCATTCTATTCGTAGTAAGAGATTAACACAGTGATTAGCATTCTTCAAACACAATACTAAACTATCAAAATATGATAGAACGTAATAAGGGAGGATGGACTGCCTCACAATTCTGCATTGGCGAATTCATACTTCTTATATCTTCACGTTTTCCTAACTTTTTTCTGATTCTTAAATCGTCCCATGCATATTATGGTAAAGGACCCTATTTATTGTTTTTGTTTAATTCGTAAACTCCATTTAATTAAAAAAAATATATATTTTAATAAAATTTACTAATGTTGTTATTAAGTTCTGCGAGTATTTTAGATTTTTGAATTGTGGCAGCGGTTTCGGCTTACAGGGTCATGTTCAAATTGTGGTTAGACCACTTTGAGACGACTCATTTGAACTGTTGTAAATTTAAAATTTGAAGGTGCCTAAATTGATTTGTTACCGTTCAAACCGATCAATTGAAAAAATAATTGTGACGGGGCACTTTGAAATGGGTTTCTCCCACATTAAGGATAGATTGTTTAAAAAATTTTAACAATTCATCAAAATTTTTAAGTTAATTTTCACATTCTATTCCAGTTTTGTGATTATTTCAGTTTTATGAAGCAACTGGCCTATGTTAATACAATAAAAAAACTTGAATAGAACTTGCACAGAACGTGAAAACTACAGGGTTTTCCAATAAGAGGTGTTATTTTGATATTCAAATAATTTCAATGCATTGTTGAAGCGTGTATCGTTCCATTTTTATTAATGACGTAGTTTCTACTTGTCAAATGTTAAAAAAAGACAGCTTCAAAAGTGACATCTACCGAAATAGCGTGCCATTTAAAATAACACCTCTTATAGGAAAACCGTGTACTTTAAAAATTGTTCAAAACTCCCCGTCCCAAATGTTAATGTGTTCTATTGTTTGATGTGACTGCTATTGACTTTTAAATGAGTTTAGCTTATTTAAATATTGTTAAGGTTTTGTAAACATACCAAAAAGTGGGGAATAAATAATTTTTGGGGAATAAATAATTGGAGAAAAAATTATGACTAGTCATGTTCATGTGTATCGAACGTGTTATGCGATCTAGATAAAAACATAACAAAATCTTCTCAAAGACGAAATATTGCATCACCGAAAATATTGATGTCACAACATTTTCAACGTAAAATGATTCATGCTCCCAATATGGAAATTATTTGAATTTCACAACTGGAAAACATTACAACCGTTGCCATCCGGGACGACTCACCCGCCATAAAGAGAAATGGCATAATAATTTTATTGCAAAGGATTGCAATTATTTCACAATTTTGGAGTTTGTGTGAATTTAAAAATTTTGTGCAATAAACTGGGCGGCTACTATATAAGATTGAACCAAAGAGCAGCGTTATTCAGTCTTCACCGTCAGTGATCAGGATATAATCTCTGCAAATCACCTACTTGAACACTCTTCGACTCGCCAGTCTCGCTGCTCAATTCAAGACGCCAGTCTCCCTTCATCTCAAGAATTCGAAACAACATCACCTGCCAACGTGTCTGAAATCCAGATTCAATCACCTACCTAACACCTTTGAACTCGCCAACGATTCGTCGCTTTGCTTCTGCTGAACTTACCTTCAAGACGCCAGTCTGCCTCTCTTGTGCGGGCCTTATTAACCCGTACATCATGATTAAATTCAATCATTTGATTCGCATGATTTCTTCCGTACACTTCAGCGTCTTACATTATTAACCTCGCATTGCTGCATTTGCTCTTCATGAAAATATTACTGACCGACAGAAACTAGATTTTCAGCCAAAACCGAAACCGAATTTCGACTCCTATTCAAGGGTCGACCAAAATCGAAACCTATTCTGAAACTTATTAAAAAATATATAAGAACACTACGCCACATTAATAATAATAATGTTTTATTTCAGGATGTGGGGAGGATAGTGCAATCCCACATATCCCGTTTAGATATTTACACAACAGATTTAGAATAGGGCGTAGTTTGGGGTGAGCACGGGCCCAGTGCTCACTCAGGAGTAGCGCTCGGTGTGGGAAGGCTACAGTCACCACTGTGTTATCGGAGACCTATCGGAGACCATTAGCCGCATCCTGGCTCCAGTGACCCGGTATCTCATCAGACCGGCGAATCCATGTAATCCTAGCCCCGTAAACATTGTCGATGCACTGCAGTATCTTCTGTATCCAAATATAATTCTGCATGCATCATTATATTGGATCCGGAGTCGTTTCATCGAGGCACATCATTCAGTAATGTTATTCAGTAATGATGAGTCCCAAGTTTTTTACATTCTTAGATGTCTTTATGTTTTCCTTATTAAAGCGCCGTATACCTTTTAAAAAAGAAGAAGATGGGGAGGTACGAAAATACGAATGTCAGAGAGAGCGCGCTGATGTTAAAATCGATAATTTTTAAGCGAAAATTGTGAAAATGTTTAATAAAACACGTCTCGTTTAAAATAGAGCAAAATTCTCGCAGGGGTTGTCCAAAACAGCATTTAAAGAAATATTATGAATTTTTCATACATATAACATACAAAACTGAAACAAACGTGTTTATAATAATTTTCGGAGCATACTTTGCGATTTTTTTCTATCGAAGGAATTTCATTTAATTTACATAATAAAATATTTTTAACAAAAAAGTGTTTAAGGTACTTATGCCATAAATCGGTAGAAATGGGGTATGCCGCTGTTTAAGTTGTACGAGGAGCATCTTCTCGGGATCTTTTCCATGGTTGAATGCTTTTTCCTTAAAATTATAGTTTTTATTCTTATTAAATTTGTAAAAGTTCTTTCATGTTAGTGTTAAATAAAATGCCTAATGAAATAAAAGAATTCAATTGGTAGACTTTTAAGATCTCCATTGTATGTTCTTAAATGTACGCTACAGGTACACTAACTTCAACCAACGGTAAACAAAATAAATAGTCGACTTTAGTAACTTTCACATATCAAGCAATCACTAAACAATAACAAATTTATTATTTTTAAAATATAAACTCCATTAAATAATATTTTTAAATAACAACCCTAACATTAAGACAACTTTTATGTTCTGGGTATTAAGGGGCGTATTTGACTTATGATAAAAGTGATTTCCGGCATTATGTGCAATAAAAAAAGATGATGAAGTTTTGGTCACTTTTTGCTGTTTACTTTTTTAAATTATTTTTTTTATCTTCTAAACCACACAAAAAAAAATTAGCATAAGTCATCACTAGCCATTTTCCCTGAATTTCAAATAATTGCTGATTTTTTGTTATGTTTCAAGATATACAAAAAAACATCAAAAATATCACCAGCGAACAAAACTTCATTTAATTATAGTCAATCACAGGTTAAAAAAAGTCAAGTACGTCCCTTAACACCCTGTAAGTTATTACAAGTACAAGTACAAGTTATTATTTATTTCACTAGCGCCGGAGTGAAGCCGAAAATGACCCGAAACACCACCTTGGCAGGCTTCGGCTGAGCCAAAGTTTTAGCAAAATCTTTGACCGAAACCGAAACCGCGGCCGGAACTTTTGTACTGGTTGAAACTGGCCGAATCCGAAACCAATACCTCGATCAGTCTCCAGTTTGTATTAACTTTGCGTTTATTGCATTATTTTCTTATCTTCATCATCATCCCTAACACGATAATAACATGGTTTCGCAAATATGCCGCAGGGATCTGTCTCATTTTCACAGCATTCAGCCTAATTTCATCCTTCTGCCATTTTTAAGTTCACGATGTCTTATATATTGTTTTCGAAGTTATCTCAATTTTTGCAGAGAACGAACTTCATATTTTGTTTATGTGAATGCTGCAAGGAGTAGATATGAGCCAAAACAGCATTGTATATGAGTCTAGCCTAACTGCCTATTCCTACAAGAGAATGGCGGGATGGTTAGTTAGTTGGAGAGAGAAAATCAAATGAACACGTGTACGGATGCACACTGCAAAAGGTCTTAATAATTAAATTTGCTGACTTAAGGCGTTGTAACTTCTCTCTTTGTCATAACAAAAAGTTTTCTGAAGACTACATAATCTTCCGTGTCCTTTGCTTTTGTGAAAGTCATCCTTTTCAAAAGTTGTCAACTAAATGAATATTTTTGATAATGGAAAGAAAACCGTTGTAATGTGTCATTTTTACTATAAATATGAAACAAAATTAATCATAACATTACTAACTCCACACAATCAGGCGAGAAAAGGGTTTCGGTCCGCGTTATATATTCCTAAAACTCTAATCCACTGTGACAATGCAACAATTTTCAGACCTGCCCTGTTTTTCCAATACGTCGCGCGTCGTGCAAAATCCATCATTTTATAACCAAAACTTTGAAGATCAAATTTTGTCCGCTAAAAGCTTCCACCGTAATTTATTGCAATCTGTTATTTTACACATGTTATACACGTATACAATAATCAACTGCAGTGATCATGGTAACCATAATATGTCCACCTCCATCAGTAGGAAAAAATGAACAGCTTCTCAGAAGAAACATTAAATATATTATTAATTTGCCGATTGTCATTAACTCGGATTTTTTTGTAATGCTGAGTTACGCCTAGACTTATCTTTAAAATGTATAACTAGCATTCCATACACACTCTTTATCACGATACAAATGTATAATCTTAAAATAATTAATCTCGTTACCGAGTTTTGGCAATTTTAGAATCGCATTTTATATCGGCAAAACAAAGTGTGTCATCACCGTGCATTAACCGATCACGCACCAACTTAGGGCAGCCACAAACAAAGCTAGGTAAGAAACACCGGTGGTGGGGTTCGTTACAAGCTGAAACAATAGACACACATCCTGTCTTGAGACGCTAACTTACTAGCTTCCTTTCTACTAGGTTGATAGCAATAGCTTGCTATCCTGGCTTGAAATACCAGCAGCCTCGCGTGCACTGGGCATAATGGGAAATCATTTGCTTGCTAAGACATCCATCACTGCGAAAGCAATATTTTCCACTTTTATTTTTTATACTTAATGCCGATCGGGTTTCGCTACAACTGTAGCTTCTTCAGGGCAGTATAATACTCTACTAAAGTTAAGTTACACGTGTTATAAATAATATATGGTTAAAACAAAATGGGCTGGATTCCCCCGGTGAAGGAAGAAGTGGGCATAAGTGTCGATGGAGTTTGTATAAACCAGGTAGGTATCAAATTGGACAACTTAGAAGCATTAGAACTAAGGAAAGCCAAAAACATTAATAGTAAGATAATTATTAATCAAATAAATTTAAATAAAAGTCCAATACTTGGGTTGTTCCCTATTGACAAAGAACATTCCCTCTCCCTCACAATTCTCCATCGACAGTTACGCCCACTTCTTCTTTCACTGGAGGAATCCAGCCCATTTTGTTTTAACCATATATTATTACTTAACTACAGTAGAGTATTATACTGCCCTGAAGAAGCTACGGTTGTAGCGAAACCCGGTCGGCATTAAGTATAAAAAATAAAAGTGGTGTTTACAAAGTTATTGATTTATTTTAAATTGTAATGTCACATCACAAAGTATCTGCTTCATATGAACAAAAAGCAATATTTTCCGTTTATAATGATGATAGTAGGAGAAATTAAAATTTTGTCAGGTTATTCGTAACCCGAAAATCTTTGTCTTAAGAAAATGCTTAATCCACATTGTAGTACTTTTTACTTTTGAGGATAACTTGTAACATTTTGGTTCGAACAATATGTCAACTCTTTCATTGTTCTTCCATAGGAACATGAAGGAAAAAATATCTCTTGACTTTGCGAAACAAATAGCCCCGTATTTTGCATATCGCCCGTGTAGGATATTCCTTACGGCCCAATGTTTTTTCTAGGTTGTTTTTCTTATTTCCTATACGAATACCGCAAATGTGGTGGTAGATCCCATTCTGGTAGTCTTAGTATGGGATTCAATATTATGTTAGGTTTTTGAAGTAAAACTTCTTTACGCACGCTTGACTTGGAGAGTAAGCTGGTGAATGCGTGACGAGAGCGTTACGAAAAGTGTCGGGCGAAGCGAACGGAAGTTGAAAGGGAGATATAAGTTAGTGAAGATAGAAAGAGAGAGATTTAGATTTCGTATATTACTGTAGAGGCAAGAGAGAGAGGTGCGAGAACACATTTTCTTTCTCTCATAGCCAGTTACATTTCGTATACCTAAGACACAGTGCAGGCCTAGTGTCTGTATCACACTGTAGGAGCAAGAGAGAGCAGTGCGCGCGCACATTTTCTTTCTCTCGATAAAATTGTTTATATCAGGGCCTTCTGTATGGAGCTACTGTAGAAAAAAAACGATTATAAAATAACATTGTTTTGTTTTCAGAGTTTTTCCTTTATATATATATATATTTTTTTTTTATATGAAATACCGCACAAGAGTCCCAAATGCTCCCGTCTGGAGCCAGTGACACTATGGCATCCCCAATTGGGGTATGTTGTGAGGCTGAAGGTAGTGGGGAGGAGAAGGAGATAGGGAAGAGGAAGGTGGGGAAGTACCTGGCTATTCAGATCTGTTCACTAAACATGGCTAGAGCCATTTCAAGCAACGTTTCAGTTCTGAATGGTGGTCTTACACCAGGGATATATATCGATCGTCCAGTTGATTAGTCAGACAACTTCGAAAAATCGAAAATTGAGTGTGCAGTTGCATGCAAAATTGTACCCTCTATCTGGTACAATACTCAGATTTCTCATAAACACCACCAAATCAATTAACATGCAGAAAACTTGCAGTGAATTTAACAACAAAAATGTTTTCTGGGTTACTAGCAGGAAATTTCAAAATGTCATACTAATGTACCGGACTAAAAGGTTTATGTAATGAAAATGCTGCTTTACTTGCTAGCGAGATATTCATCTTGTCACCAGACTGCCGCATGCCGGGGAGGAATTTGGGGCACTGGCTTACGTGCCCTGTTGCGAGACGTGACAAATTTATTCATATTCATATCAACACTTCACTGGAATGTCGCTAATAATGATAATTTAGTAAATTCTCTTGAATGAGTCGGTAGGTTTTAAAATATAGAATTGTAATATCTCACTTTGTTATCATTCATCTAAACATATTTTACATTTAAGGAGATTATATATTACCCTCCAGGCTAGGAGTTCATTTTGACTAGCCAAAAATTATTAAGTTTATTTATTTATTGATTTATTAAGAAGTTTATACAATGAATTAAAAAATTGTGTTAATTCATCCGCCATGCTAGGGATGTCCCTGTGTTATGGCGGATGAAGTTAACAGATTGGGTAGGTACAGTGTACAGTTATTAACTTATGCAATTCATTTAAGTAGTTTAAGTAACAAATTAAGTTAGTAATTTAAGTAACACATTCAATTAATTTAAGTTACAAGTTGTATTAATTATATTACAATTCAATTAAAATAAGAGAAATTGAAAAGAACCTTTAGAGACGGCCGCCGTGGTCGTGGGGTAAGGTTCTTGACTCATAATCCGAAGGTCACGGTATCGAATAATTTGTGTTAATTCACAATTCAATTTTTTTATGAGAAAAACTCTCTTTTTATAACTTTTGAAGGTTATTCCCATCAACGTAATATATCATTGAAGAAGAAGATAACACTTATAATCTAAATGAAAATATGAAAGAAAACAAGACACAGAAAAACAGAAAAAAACAATTGTTTTCTTTCATATTTTCATTTAGATTGTAAGTGTTATCTTCTTCTTCAATGACACAATTAATTCATTTAAATATAATGTAAAGCATATTTGCGGCATGCTCCACAGTGGAAGATACTTTCAGTACCGCCCTGGTGTAAGACTATGTGTTTGGTGACCAGATATGAATTCCCCGCCTTCCTTTCCCCATCTCCCTCCCCTTCCCACTTTCTTCAGCCTCACAACATACTCCAATTGGGGATGCCGTAGTCTCACTGGCTCCAGACGGGAACAGCTGGTACTCTTGTAACACTTAAGAGTATCTTGAGACACAAAAAAAGAGAACTGGAAAATTAACTTTGAATTTTTATGAATTCAAATGTAAATTGTTTCAGTATCTATGGTGGAAGACAAAGATGTATTAAAAAAAATGATAACAAAAATATCGAAGCAAGCTTTTATTTCCAATGTTATTTTAATTAAATCAATCGAAAATTCAAAATAAAAAAAAAAAACATTTGAAAAATATTGTATTAACTATGCAAAAACATGAAGCAAAAAATAAAATATTCAACTACTTTATTATCTGAAATAAAAAAAATATATATATTTCACAGATCGGATTGATCATGGTGGAGGTTAACAGATGCTTTGACCTAAAAATTTTTAAATAGAGATTTTTAGACAGAAATTTTTAGACCAATTTTTAAGAGAAACATGACGTGTGTAAATTTGGTAAAGCCAGAGTTCTCCCTACAAGCGATTTTTGTTAGTAATTGGAGTGAACTTAAATAAACTTTCAGATTCTTAGATGCTTTCCGTATCGCCCTTGTAAAAGACAATCACTCGGAATCAAAACGTTGCTTAAACGGCTTTAACCATATTTGGTGACCAAATTATTTACACCAGGTATTTGTCCACCTTTGTCTTTCTATCTCCTTCCCCTCTCTACTACTTCCAGCCTCACAACATAGCCCAATTGGTAATGTCGTATTCTCACTGTTTTCAAACACTTTGGGACTCGAGGGTCATAATCATGTTAAAATAATTTAAAAAACCAACTTACATCTCCAGGCAGTCTCTTCTAAGAGGTTGAAAAACATTCTTGATACATGCAGTCTCATACATACCTATTATTTTGTTATTCAGACTCTTGCTATCACCCGACTCAAGTATTTGATTCAATTCGTGCGAACACCACATAAAATAATTAATTTTACGATCAGCAAGCTGTTTTGTCATACTGAAAAAATCCAGAAACATACAAAGCTTAATTCAGAACATGGCTCAAACTGTGATTTCGAAATTAAACGTACTTTAAATTCACATATTGATAAAACAAAAAAATCCCTTATCAATCGATCACCAAATAATTCGTTTATTTTCAATTCAGAAACGCGTATTAATTTTTTATTCGATGAGTAATGATTGCTCCGATCGCTTGTGTATTTTTTATTTACAAAACGTGCGAGATATTCCGTAGAGATGGATTCATTTTTAATCACAGGAACCTTCCGCGAAATATTCCACTTGCCAGCCATAAAGCAGTCCGCTCGGCCATTAGCGCTTTGGACCTAGAATCCATAATTAACTTGCGTCGGGGTGAAAAATCAGGCTTTCACGGAAGCTCCCCTTGGAGGCAGTAAAAACACTTGTAAATCCGTTTTAGCCTGAAAAGTGGCAGGAAAAAGTTGTGACCGCTGATGTCTTAATGACAGGAGGCAAGTGGGGTGTGTTTTTCTGGTGTTCAGGGTCTCCCCCGCCCCTGTGGGAAAGTTAGACTAGCACGCTACGGTTTAGTGAACACTTATGTGTTGTGTACGTGGTTGAACTAGATACTTTATAAGACGACGACTTGAGAATGAGGTCGTTCCATAGTTATAAAAGTAACCTGACTTTTTATTCAAAAACTAATTCAAAGAACATTTCACTTATCCGGGGGTAAAGTGTATTAACTTCGGGTAATGATTCTACATGACGGTAGAAGTAAAAATAACTTTTTTGAAATTGCATTTCTTTATTCCGTAAAACATAAAATATAAATATATTCTTTTTTATAAAGACATAATATTTATCTTTCTTTATCTTTCAACTTACTTATCAAGATATTAGAATAACCTCCCGAATTTAGTGAACTTGTGTGAACATGGTGTTAAGGGATATTTTTGACTTAATTTCAACAATTTGGGAGGCGGGAATGGGTACCGCCGCCCTGGAACGTTTGTTGGTTAACCAACACCTTTGCCATAGGTCACCTCAAGTGGTTCGCTACGTTTGGTGATTTAGCAGAGGTGCCCGGGTTCATGGGGTGAGGTTTGTCTAGATGGATGACCAAGACAAACCGAACCCCAGAAACCACCCTTTAAACCCTTTTCCTTGCCAGAACTCTCCTCCCCTTCCTTTCATTAAAAAAAATCCTCCACACAGCATCCCCAAAGATGACATAGGCCCTGGGGGAAATTGTTTTCCTCAGGGCCTCCTGTGTGGAGCTCATGTAAAAAAAAAACTACTCATTTTGGGAGGTGGGTATTGGTACCGCTGCCCCGGAACCATTTATTGAATAATCAACATCTCCGCAAAAGGTTACCCCAAGTGGTTCGCTTAGCGGTTGCTTAGCAGAAGTTCCCGGGTTCTTGGGATGAGGTTTGTCTTGGTGGCCGATGTACCTGCCCACCTGCAAGCGTGGCAGGCCAGATCGAGAGAGACTGGTTGCCTCGAGCCATCGCCTTGCACCGCAATTGAAGGGATGGATTCGTACGTCTGTCACTCCTGGGCACACTGACCCCCAGATTCCTACCCACCCCTCATACATTTTCCTGCCCAGAACTTCGTCCCTTCCTTTTCAAAACAAACCCTTCACACAGCGTCCCCAAAGATGACATAGGCCCTGAGTGGAGTTATTTTCCGCAGCCTCCTGTGTGTAGCTAATGTAAAAATAAATAAAAATATCCCATGTCAACGTCGGGTACTACAACAACTATTGTATAAGTCGTACATCATGAAAGTCTCAATGAAACCAGAAAGTTCATTTGAAAAAATCTTGAAAGCGAAGAAATCAATGAATAAATATAATTTCCTCCATCCACTTCCGTCGTTGTATGAATTTTCCTCAGAAGAAGCAAAGCCGTGTGTATTTCAGAGGATTGTCAATCCGAACTCTCTCCGCTTCACATAAATCACTCCAGAAGCTTCCAAACTCGAGAACTGGAGAAATCGAGAATCGTAGAGATTCTAGATTTGTTTCGCGAATAGAATTTTAAGTACTATCGATTTAGACTTTTCTATGTTTCACTCTCACAATGAAAAGGAGATCTGATGTTGTGAGAGTGAGATCTTTGGAACTAAGTTAGATTCTTGACTCTTTTGGTAAGAAGATTTTCATTGTTGAAAGTTGGACAAAAAATATCGCCCAGGTAAGCTGTTATTTTTAAATAAATATTATTTTGAACATATTAATACATAAACTGCTCCGCAGGTTTTTGATGCTTGGCCCTGTGGACGGCTTCGCCCAGTTTGAGTGTTGCTGACCATTTTATAAATCCGATAGGAACTGGTTCCAAAATTAGCCCGTTCCTCGGATCCACTGTGATCCAGTGACAGATGGTCACCGGGACAAAGTGACTGCGATAGGCAATAACGTCATATTTAATATAGTAATATATAGCCACGTGATACTATTATTCAAAACGCTAAGTTTCACCGTCAATCTTTCCATATCTGGAGAGATTCGCAAATTTACAAATCCGTAGCACTTATTACTGCCAGGGGCACGTCATCATGCGATCTGATAATGTCAGTGGAGCCATTCTTTGACGAATTCCTGAATTCGAAACCGTATTACAACGGTAGCTTTGTTTGAAACTTCACGTACACAGATGTTTATATGGCGCGGCAAGATGCACTCGAAGCCGGGTTCTTAAATTTCAACCGTACAGACGTTACCCTATTAATAACGTTCGATGTATAAATATTTAATATAAAAATGATAGAGGATAAGTATTTAATTAAACCAAAAAAAATATTCTTTTTATTTATTTCTTTGTGATTGTTCACTTATGTATTACCTTTCTAAATTTTATAGAAATCTAACCACCATATATATGCACACTGATGGTGGCTCAAACTAGTTTGTACTCATTTGTGACACCCTCAGGCATCCTACGACACAGTACAACCATTACACAGTCAAGAATCTCTGGAAAATAATTCTACTACAACTTACAAAACAAAATTAACAAGGGTATCAGATAAGAGTTTCAAAGGTAATCTTTAAATACTTTCTCAATTTGATTAAAAGAAGGCTGTGCACTTTTAGTGTAAGTACTATAGAAAAAATTCAAAATAAATCTGATTAAACATAAAACAAATTATAAATATGTTCGTGGGTTCGATCGATTTATCGCTTACTGCAATCAGTTTCACAGTTTGGGAGGCGAGAATTAGTACCGCCGCACCGGGAACCTTTATTGGATAACCAACATCTCTGCCAACAGGTCACCACAAGTGGTTTGCTACGTTTGGCGATCAAGCAGGGGTGTCCGGGCTCATGGGGTGAGGTTTGTTTAGGTCTTGGAGGCGGATGGCCAGGACACACCGAACCCCAATTTCCTACCCACCCCTTAAACCCTCTTCCTTCCCAGAACTCCCCTTTCCTTCTTTTCCTTAGAAAACAAGATGAAATAGGGCTTGAGGGAAATTATTTTCCTCAGAGCCTCCTGTGTGGAGCTCATGTAAAAAAAAAGTTCAATTTTTTAAAGTGATACTTAAATTCAAAGAATATCTAATTTATAAAGTTCATTGAATTAGAGTAACAGACAAACACATAACAAAATGAGTATTTTTGATGGTGGCAGTGTTGGGAGGTCACTGAGTGGCACTCCAAGGGTGACTCCCCACACGGAAGGTGGAAGACGTGACGTCTATTCACACACATTTTGAATGAAATAAATATTGCGACGAAATCTTTTTATTCACACGTTATTGGAAAAAGCTCAACAATAGATTGGGGAACCCTTGAAAGGAATAAAGAAACGGATCAAATGTCACTCTTAATCAAAACTCAATAACTCAATGTATATAACGTCTGCCTACAATAATCACTTGTGAAATAAGTAAAGATTATTGTGCATGTGATAGCTTTAATGAAAATGTTTTCATTTTAACTTCTATAAAAATGTTGTGATCATTGTCCGAATTTAAATAATTTTTACCTTATTGTGTGCAATTTAAAAAACATGAAAACTCTTCCTTAAATAATTTAGGGGGCGGGTATGGGTACAGCCACTCCGTGAAGAGACCAAGAGCTCTGCCAGAGGTTACATCAAGTGGTTCGCAACGCTTGGTGATTTGGCAGGGATGCCTGGCTTCATGGGGTAAGATTTGTCTAGGTCTTGGGGATGGATGTGTTTGTCCTGCTTTACTGCTTGGCGAGACTGGTTGAGGGAGTCAGTACGGCGATCTTGGACACACTGACTCCTAGATTACTACCCCCTCCGGGTAATACCGCCTCCCCGATCCATTTGTTGGACAACCAAGCCCTCTGCCGTAGGCCACCCCAAGTGATTCGCCACTTAGCAGGGGTGCCCGGGTTCACGGGGTGAGGTTTGTCCGGGTATTGGCGGCGATGGCGTCTTTCCACCAGCTGTATGACAGGCCAGAGAGAATGGTTGAGAGAGTCTCTTTGACTTCGCCAACCGTACCTACTCTCTTGGAAAATTGCCCTACACCGCAGTGGGAGGGATGGATTCATTACATCACTCCTGGACACAATGACACCCCAGATTCCTACCTACCCCTAATACCCTTTTCCTTTGCAGAACTTCCTATCCTTTCTTTCTTAAAAAGACCCTCCATACAGCACCCACAAAGATGACGTAGGAGGAATTATTTTCCTCAGGGCCTTCTGTGTTGAACGTTGAATAACTAACATCTCTTGCGTAGACAACTGAAAACAGTACATTTCATTGCTTTAATTTTGTTAATGTGTATTTCATAAAATAATAGAGTTTTAATGGATTGAATTTATGAGAAAGCCGGAAGCATAATAACACTTTTAAACATGAGAGAAAGTTGTCACAAAATAAATCCTTGTTATTAACCGTTCATCACTTTAGTTCCAGGTGTGTCCAATATAAATTACCCTTCGGCAAGTTTAAGGGTTGTTCGGGCGATTCACCCCAAATTGCGTGTTGTATCGAGTTGTTTGGTTATACAGTTAATCTGCTATAATTATTCTAAGGCAGGTTTTCGTCGGTAATTCCTCAGGGTCCCTTTATGATTGACCCTCTCCTCACAACCCTTAAATATGCAGGGCGGGGGCGAGGGGATACAAACTAACAACTCTAAGAATAATTGAACGGAATTTTGCGGAATTAAACTGGCAAACTAAAACTCTAACAGATATTACGGATAGCTTAGAGACAAATATTTATTTATTTATTTAAACGCCCATAGGGCTTTTACATAAAGTGCAGTACATGTTTTTGATAAAGTATAAGAAATAACATAATATAATATAAACATAATATAAATATAAGAAACAAAATAAAGATAATATAAGATATAAGAAACAAAATATAGATAACACCAAATATAAGAGTTGACACAAAGCAGGTAACATAGAATATATGGTCACGTAAATTAATGTGAGATAGTTATTTTAATTATAAAGAGAAATAAGATAAGATTGTCAATTTTTGTGTTTGTAATTAGCAATCTTTATTTTACGTATTTATTACATGTTTATCAAAACTTAGCTACAATAATATTTCGATAAAGGTGCTATACAGTGCATGATATTAATAGCTTTATTTTAATTGTTCTAATATACTGAGTTTAAATTTTGACATCGGTTGATGACGATAAACGTCTACAGAGGTATATTTATTATCGAGTATATGAAGTTTGTGCAATGGAGAGTTGATAAAATAATTATTAGCAGAATAAGTAACTAGGAAAAGCGCATTAGAGTGAGTATCGCGCGTGGGTATTCTCAAATTTATTTTACTGGTTAAATCGAGGGCGTCCAGTCTGCCATTCGATTTATTGAAAAGACAAACTAAATCGCTCACTACGCGCCTTGACGTTAAATAGCTTATATTAAGTAATTCCATTAAATATACATAATTTAGATTTTCGACAGGTATACCGAGTTTATTATTAATAAATCTTAAGAACTTATGCTGTACTCTTTCAATTCTTTATTGGTGTGTCATATATAATGGAAGCCAGATGGTTGAATTGTATTCTAAATACTACTACTACTACTAAATATTAAGAAGGGTGTTTAGATAGTTTTCTGTGACAAGTTTATTATGCATGGCATATTTGTTTTTGCATGATAAAATAATAATGTAATCTTTCAATAGGTAAAACAGTGAGATAATTGATGTTCGAACAAGCCTGTGGGATGTAAATATATAACCGCTTTATGTAATAAATAAAAAATCAAAACATCAAAAAATCGGTTAGTACATACATAGGTTCTCAACGTTTCAGGGGGGAAGTAGAAGACGCAGAGAAAATTAGAGGGCGTTGAGATGGGACAGTGAGGGCGTGGGCAGTTAAAACAATATGGTCTAAAAAGACAAAATAAAACAAGCTAATCACGAACATCTTACATATATAATATACACAATGATATAATTTTGTTTAATTCCACTTTATTAAATTCTTCTCCGACCGGTTTCGGTTCGACCTGAACCTTCATCAGGGATGAATAAAAATATTCTGTATATGAATTCTGATGAATAAAAATATTCTGTATATTTTTATTCATCCCTGATGAAGGTTCAGGTCGAACCGAAACCGGTCTGTATATGAATTCTGATGAATAAAAATATTCTGTATATTTTTATTCATCCCTGATGAAGGTTCAGGTCGAACCGAAACCGGTTGGAGAAGAATATAATAAAGTGGAATAAAGTTATATCATTGGAATAAAGTTATATCATTGTGTTTATTATAATTATGTTTTCCCACAAAATGATTGCTACACGTGAAAAAAAATCTAACATTTAGTTTTTATTATTAAGAATTGATTTAATATCATGAATACAAGAGAGAAGGTGGTAGCAAACCGATACTAAAAACACAAAAGGATTGATTTTTTAACTTGCTAAGCATAAAGTATATATACAAATAAGGATACTTTAACATATTTTTAACCGAATTATTGATTTCGTGATAGTTTAGCCACTAGATTTTTGTTGTTTTCCGTCTGGTGCGTGTACGAATGCGTGCGTGAGCGGCCAATAGCTGTTCGTGTGAGAAGCATGGATTATCCAAATTTCCCTCAATGCTACCGTGTCTCCTTTGCAATTCGTCCCTCCCCTCTCTCGTTCCCGCCCCGTTTCCCTCTAGCGTTTCCTTCCCCTTCCGCGTCTCTCCGCCCCGTGACCCCTCACATCTCACGTTCCCCATTCCGCGTTCCCCTTACACCTTCCCCGCCTTCCCCTCCCTCTTCCGCCCTCCCGCGAACCCCCCGAACTTTAATTAATGAAATTTTTAAATTTAATTTACACAACTAATGAAAAGTATTTAACCTTTATTAAAGCAAAGCTTACAGCGAAATCATTATTTTCGAATAATCTTATATAAATTATTATGTAAATTGGCTAACCGTGAAACAGATGTTGACCCTGCACACGATGATGTTTATCCATAAAATAGTGAACAACATGTTACCAAAATACTTCTCAAACAAAATTATATACAACAAGGACATTCACAGACACAACACAAGGAAATCAGACTACAAAAAAAGGACAAAACGAATACGCAGAACAGTTTACTATACAAAGGGATGAAGTTATACAACACTCTACCAGAAACTTTAAAGGCCGCACCAATTGGAAAGTTAAAAATTTATCGTAGGAGATACATAAAACAAGAAAAAATATAGTTTGAAATATGATACGATGTAATTAATTAGGAAATTGTGAACTTAAATGTACAATTTACTAAACTAAAACTAATAAATAAAAAAAAATGTAGTTTGTTCTTAATATGGTTGTGGTAAATTAAGGGTTTTTTTTGGTTCCGCTTGAGGAGAGGTAAAAAAAATTGTTGATTTTTTCTTTATTTCTTTTTGGGGTGTTATGCCGTGTTGCGCTACCTCCTTCGTTAGCCATCATCAGGGCAGATGTGTAATTATGTAATTGTTAGTGGAGAAATGTGTGCTTATGTACTTGGATTAGTTCGATTAGTTTGTAAAAAATATAAGCGTAAACCATTTTTTTTTCGATAGAAACGTTTTGGTTAGAAACAACAAAAAAAAAGATTTACTCGTATGTAAAAATCTACCGTTTCGCCAAACGCTTTTAATTTCTCCATATTACGAATACTCGCGGTGATAAAAAGCCAACGAAGGACGTACAAATTTTTGGCTTGTATATTCCTTTTAATGAATATTCATATTAAATTTAAAGCAGGGTTTTTGGTAAGGCCTGAGTCTATTATTAAATGTTTTCTCTAATCAAATTTAATCATCTTCTCTCACAATCAAGAAATTTGTGAAAAAAAAAACTCTCGTATTCCCAGGGAGTTGAGACCTGAGCGGCCGCGAAATCAATACACCTTGTTTCTAAAAATAGGTAATACAGATAGATATACGTCATAAAATTAATGTTAGTTGTGCTTTTATTTTTTCAAGGACTGCTGTATTATTTAAATTAATTTTAATTACGTTTTTTTTTCTACCATCGATGAAGATTTCTAAAAGGCCTGTGGAAGAATTTTTTTTTATAGTTACTGCACAAAATTTCCAACTGCTTCTTACTGTACGAAGACACTGGGACTATGGCCTAGGAAGAGAAAAAGGGAAACAGATGGGGTAGAGGAAGGTTGAAAAGTACCTGGCACAAAACGATCCTTTCGACACCGGTACGCGATCGGAAAATACGCCAAACGGGCAACCAACTTTTGTACACGGTTGAAATTTTTCACACGAGCCCGGTTCATTTCAACGACTGGTTCTTGAGTTATAATAGCTGGACTATGGAATGATTTGCAGTCCTTTGAATAATACGGGTCCTGAAGACTCATTTTTTCTATTCCATTTCGTTTAAAATTCCTTCCTCACAGCCCCGAAGACGATATAGACTCTGAGAGAAAACGTTTTCCTCGGAACCTCTTATGTAGAGTTAACATAAAAAAAATCAACAAGAAAACGCTTGCCTTGTTTTCCTTTCAGTGTATAATACCTACTTAATATTCTGTACCGTACTTAACTCGAATGATCATAATTCGTTTTATTTTCATTTCACTGGATAAAAAGGATTTCTTCACTATCTCATATAAAGTAAAACCAAAGATCAGCAGAATTAAGGAGTTTTAGACCTCCGTCACGTACAAATCTCCTTATTACGAGTCCAGAAAATGCTTAAGTACATAAAATCAACAATAAATTGATTTAATTATATCCAAGACTATCTTTAGCAGAATAATAAAAGAAAATTATTGCGAGGCTAACTTTCACAAATTATGGCGAGTATTCTTGCTAGAGAAAATTACTTTATTTTATTACAAATACCCTTTGAAAAATTACGAGGAAAGTCGTAGTTTAAAAAAAATCCTGTTTTCAAAAAAATTCAGGGTCTCAACGTTGATCTGTTTTCTAAAGCTTGAAAAAACTCTGAAAAAGAGTAGATTTTCCGACTAGAATTTCCTACCTGGTTTCGCCCGAGACTTGGATTTGACAATATCGGAAATGAAATGGCCCCTTTTTTAAATGCACCTCAAAAACCGGTTTCTGATTATAGAAAACGTAATAAACCAAAAGATGGTGTGAAAGAATGCTAACTAAAATCTTTCACAATTCGGGTTCATGAAATTAAAATCTTGTTCCTGAAGATCTTTCACAATTATATATTCTATAAATCTTCCAAAATTCAGGTTCATGGTACAAAATATCTTGCATAAATCAGTTTCATGAAACCATAATCTTCCGTAATTCAGGTTCATGGTACAAAATATCTTGCATAAATCAGTTTCATGAAACCATAATCTTCCAAAATTCAAGTTCATGGTACAAAATATCTTGCATAAATCAGTTTCATGAAACCAAATCTTCCATAATTCAGGTTCATGGTACAAAATATCTTGCATAAATCAGTTTCATGAAACTATAATCTTCCATAATTCGGGTTCATGAAACTATAATCTTCCATAATTCGAGTTCATGAAACTATAATCTTCTACGATTCAGTGTTAGAAACAAAGTGTTTAGCAGAAATCAGATTCATGAACCTTAATCTTCCATAACGCCAGTTCATGAAAAAAGAAATTTCTATAATTCCGGTTCACGTAACAAGAAATCTTTCATAAGTTAGGTTCAAAAAACTAGAAATCTTGCATAATTCAGGTTCCTGAAACAAGAAATCTTGCATTATTTTTTCACGTAATGTCACTTAAAAACTTTAAATCACATTTTACATCGCATTTATTTTTTAATTCTTTTATCAATTTAATCAATTTCACAGACTATGTCGTAATAATTCAGCTCGTTGTTTCATATCGGAATCAAATCACGTGGTAACGTTTGATTTTTTTGTCAGCGAAATTTAATAAAACAGGTAACTAGAAGTTTCTAGTTTTATTACGGTTGCAAACGTTAATGCCCATAACTGTATGATCTAATAATATTTCAAAGGAAAAGGATAAAATAAAAGATACACAAATACCCAAAAAAATAATAGAAATATTACCCTTTCTCGATCAAGCATTGCTTACAAATTTGCGAGACGGGTCTTCAACGAAAAAAGAAAACAAGAATTGATGCAATTTAAACTCCAGATCTATTGACTATTAACACAGTTAGAGTTTCAGATACTCCGATAGCTCGTTATTCCATCTCAGTATCTGATACCGTGAAGGTATTTGACGTGTACTCGTCATGTTAGTAGTATTTACAACACCAGCTGTCATACGCTGACAAGGTTTGCATGTCTGTCGCGTCACTTGACGCTTAACTTTGAACATGCAACAAGTCCCAGAAAACATTTAACAAATAAATCGTCTTTCTTTTACAAACAAATCGCTGACGTATAAGCATTTACGAGAAATTTCTTGATTTTATATTATATTATAGTCGTGGTCACTTTGGGTCCCGCAGGACCGTTGCGTATTTTATATGAACGATCAGAGGACTATTCTCGTAAAAAAATCAAGAATTTTATTGGAAAGTTCCCTCTTTATTCGCTCATAAAATTTCTTAACATTTCGTAGTACGTTTCGTAACACTTCCCCGGGGGAAATTACCAAATCACTTCTACGTACATTTGCATACTATGATTTGATAAATACGTACCAAATATGTATAATAAAGATTGCTAATTATAAACATAAATAATGACAATCTTTTCGTATTTCTCTTTAAAATTAAAATAACTATCTCACATTAATGACTCTGTACCTGCTTGTATCTTGATACCTACTCTTGTAATTATGATATATAACTGATTAAATTGTATTCGATGGTTTCTTCAAGACCGATACAATAATAACAAACTTTAATACAATAGGAAAGATTATCTAAGTATTTACTTCTCTGCACTCTCTCTTTTGAATTATATTTTTTTTTTATATAAATATATCGAATTGTATAACTTTTTACGATAATGCAACTCGTGTATTTTTCTTTTTCTATAAATATGAACTGCTTTAAAACATTCATGTTTAAGTTAACAACAAAATTAATATTGTAAATTTACATTCCTCTATAACAAATTTCATAGAACCTTAAGTTTTCTGCTTTACCATTTATACTAAACTAATTAACTCCTTTATACAACTTTTCATTATAATGTCACTTTGTACCTATATATTTAACCTGCTTGTATCCTAAATGTCCAGTTTATCATGCTACATACTTTATGCTTATACTCTTAAATAACGTATGTATCTTTAATAACATGATATTGTAAAAGCCTTCATGGCGTATACAAAAAAAAAATAACTTTAAAGAGTTAAATTGTTGTAATTTTATTGTTTTTTAGTAAGATTTGATAAACCATTTTAACCTGTGTTTTATATAGGTATAGATAGGAATAAAATTTTTAGTAATTGATATGGACTCATGGATTTTTACTTTGAAATTAATATGTTTTTTTTGATAGCTCTACACAGAAGGTCCATAGGAAAAAAATCCCACAGGGCGAACTTTGTATTTGGGGTAATCTGTGGAGGGTCTTTTCAGGGAAAGGGAGAAGATGAAGTTCTTTGAAGGAAAAATGTATGAGGGGTGGGTGGATATCTGCAGGTCAAAGTAACGGACGTATTAATCCATTCTTTCCACTGCCGTGCACGGCGATGGGTCAGTAGGTGGTTAAACGCAAACCCCGCCCCATGAACCCAGGTACCCCTGATAAGTCAGCAAACGTAATGAACAACTTGTGAACGGGTGTTGTTTACGCAATAAATTATTCCTAGGGCGGTAGTACCCAAGCTCGCCTCCCAAATTGAAAATAATTATTATGCCCTTGAAGAAGAAGATGTCATTTAGTCAATAGCTCAGACCTCAAATCATGGGATATTATGATTGTAGAAAGTATTTATAAATAAGTATATTATACATAGAATCATTTTTTGGATATCCAACACCTCTGCTAAAGGTTCACTACAATTGGTGACTTGTCTTGTGGTGGGTGAGGTTTTTCCGGGTCTTAGCGGCGGATGAGTCTGCCCGCCAGCGGCATGGCAGGCCGGATCGGGAGAATATGGTTGAGGGAGTCCCTTTGACTTCTGCAGCCATACCATCTCGGAACATCGCCTTGCACCGCAATGGGAGGGATGGATTCATTCAGTCCGACACTCCTGGACATACTGACCCCAAGATTCCTACCCAGCCCTAATACCCTCTTCCTTCCCAAAACTTGCTCTCTTTCCTTTCCTAAAAAGACTCTCCACACAGCATCCCCAAAGATGACAAAGGCCTAAAGGGGAGCTGATGTTAAAAAAGAATCATAGCTTTTCAGCAATTTTTTTCTTTAAAATTAATACGAAAAACTTTCAAACATTTAAAAAAAGATATTCACTTATGATTTATTTTTTAAGATAAGTAATAGGTGTGCTGTGTTGCGCTACCTCCTTTTTTAGCCAGAGTTTCGGACAGCGTTAGAGTAACTATCATCAGGGTATATACGTAATTTATAAAACAAACCTTCTTGATTGAGAAATTAATAAATGTTCAGATCGAAAAAAAAACTTTTTTTCAGTTATCCGTGTGATATCGATTCATCAATTTTTCTTGTACAACGAGTTTTCGGACACAGTGGTGAAAATAAAAGCTTAGAATGAACCCACTGAAAATAACATTTTCAGGCTTTTCTACCCCTCGTTGAGCAGGCAATTGTTTAGTGGTAGTTTTTAATGACTCTTGTGAGCTGAAATTATTATAATATTGCGTCTAAAAATAATTTAGAACCTCATTATGAACCACTGAAAGTTTTAAATGAAAATTCATATCCCCTCGTTGGTGTTTAAACACTTTAAATGTAATATGTGAAAAGTTAAAACTTAGTTAGAAACTAAACTGAACTGGCAGAACGATATTACAACAGAAGTTACATAAATGATAAAACGGCTATCCAAAGTGAAATATGATTTAGAAAATTTGTCATAATTAAGGAACTCCAGTCGATTGTTTTTATTTATTATTTATGATGACATTCTAACTTCAATAACAGCAAATTTATTTTTAGTTTTGGAGTTAGTTTTAATAGTTAAAATAATTTAAAGTTTTAATTTTTCGATGTCCGCTCTAACGCCCATGATCTCATAAGGAGCCATGTGACGTCTCCAGTCACCAGTAACTTAACTTTTTTTACCAACAGGATTAATCTACGATCGATCAATTATGGTCGAATTTCGACCATTGGGCGACCACTCGTCTTTATTATAAAAACTTTGTACCCCTTTTTACGAAATTGCGCGGAAGGAGGAGTACGAAATTTACACACAATTTATGCACACTTATGGTTTATATGGAGAAGGAGTGCAGAATGCTAATATTTTTTTTAAACTACGCATAAAAAATACATTAAATTAATAAAATAAAAACTTTACAATTATTGTCGAATTTCGATCATTGGGCGACCACTATTATTATTAAATATGCTTTTAGTTTCTTATAAAGGTTTTATTGTATTTTATCTTTTTATCTTTTAATTTACTCTCTTATGTTATAGTATGTATTGTTAATTTTCTCATGTATTGCATGTATTATTGTATTATTATTATTTTTATGAAATATGGCAGACTGGGATTGCACACCCCTTCCAGTCCTGCTGGAATAAAACCTTAAATAAATAAATAAAAGGGGAAATTTTTTCAGTTTACAAGAAAAAACATTCAGTAAGCGACAAAACAAACGTACAAAATATTCATCTATTTATGAAATTAGATATTTTATATTATTAACTTACGTACGTTCATTTCAATATAAAATTAAAATCTAAAATAATCTTTCATCTGCTTTAAAAAACAGTTATTTATTTTCATATACATTCAAAACAGCGAATCTATAAGAGACACAAATTCCTTAACAAAACAAAACATTTTTCTTATTATAAAACCCGCGAGAGACTGCGGCGTGACGCTGGAAATAGCCAATACAATAATGCCTATGTGTTTCAATGTGAGTCGTTTAATTTCTAAATCCGCTTTATCAACTTTCCCTGATTCGGAGAAAACCGCAAAAAACTCTCTCAATTCTAGCGTTAATAATAAATTGCCTTTTTGATTTTTTATGTAATGAATTGGAGTATTATAAATTCGAAAAGTGTTGATCAAAAAAGATCATTTTTCATTGTACGTCTAGCAATATTTAAGAAATTTCGATAAATAAAACGGATACAGCGGATTTTGATACTCACTTCGTGATTTACTCACGATATAGAGACTTTTGAAACTGACCTGGCGCGCGTGTTTCTAAATCCGCCATTTTAGCAAAATAACTGCTCGTGATTGGTTGAATTCCGATATAGCGGGTTTTGATGGTATCATTTTGAATGATATAGCGGGTTTTGTTTCTCATTCGCAGTTTTCACATGGTTTTTGATCGCGATAAGAGAAATTTTGAAATTCAATCTTAGGTTCATCTTGTTCCTCGCAAAAATGTGAACAAGATGTCTTACTCAGGTCAATTTGGCAAAAAAATGGATAAAACGGGTATGGACATTATAGGACAAAGTGTTAGTTTTATATTCACTTTGAAACGAAGATTTATAAATCCTACATACAATATTACAAAATAAAACTTGTGTATTTAGAATCAACTTTTATTGATCTGTATGAAAATACACTTTAAGACATTATATTTTTTACTGGAGTTCCTTATTGCCAAAATAATTTGTTTCACGCCCTGTATAATTTTACCCAATGCCATCGAATACCATTTTGGTATTTTGTTTGTTTTCCATTTAAATTTTCATTTGAAATTGCACTATTTGTAGTTAAATTTATTTTTTTAATATTTGCAGAATAATTTCACTTTTATTTTTTGGGAATTGATAGCACAAATCTTAAATTAATAGCTTAAGATTTCTCAATAATTTTACCTGATTTTTTTAGTTAGTTTGGATGGTGGTTGAGGGTTAATAAATCTACCGGTTGAAAAATCCATTCGAAATTTGTTCAACATCAAGATATTTTTCAATGGTGTCAAACCTCACGTTACGTAAATAAACTCTTGTTGTTTTCCAAAAATTAACTCGTATTTGTCCAAAAATTGGAAAACAGAAATGGAGGCGAAAAATGAATGAATTTCCAACTCATCACAAAACTGGCTGAAATTTTTGAGTGCCATTATAAAAACATGCCTATACTAGAAAGAGTGATTGATGTGTTCAGAGTGGACCAAAATAAAGTACCCTTAACAGAGATGTACTGGAGGTATACCAGATTTTAAAAGATTAAGATATTGTAATTAAATCATTTATTTTGAAAATAATTTCATAAGAAAGGAAAAAAAATAATTAAGAGAAACTCTTAAAAACTGGGCGTACTGTACAGGGCCCGCAGATACTTTTATATTACACAACTGCAAACCCTGTAAAAATCACAAGTGTGCCCCTCGGTAGAATTTGGCAGCCACCTCTGGTCTGGAGCTCCAAAATACTTGAAAAATACCCTCGACTCTGTGCAGAAACGGGCGGTCCGTTTGATAGATTCTCCCACCTTAACGAACGGATTGCAATCTTTAGAGCACAGGCGTCGGGTGGGAATGCTATCCATGTTCTACCGTTATTTCAATGGAAGATGCTTTGAGGAACTAGCGTCATGCATCCCTTCGGCACCGGTGCATAGTCGGGAGACACGCCAAACGCGTACCCAACAAATGTACATGGTTGATATTTGTCACAAGAGAACGGGTCGTTTTGTCGACTCGTTCTTGAGTTCAACAGCTCGGCTATGGAATGATTTGCCGGCTTCTGTGTTTCCTCCCTCCTACAACATGGGTCTCTTCAAGACCAATGTTCATTCCTTCCTCTCCTCAAAAAGACCCTCCACACAGCATCCCAGATGACATAGACCCTGAGGGAAATTATTTTCCTCAGGGCCTACTGTATGGAGTTAATGTATAAAAATATATATCAGAAATAATTTAAGCCGTATAACTGTACTTAATAAAAATTGTTTCTTGTATATATTTAAAATAAAAAAAAGCATGTTTTAGTAGTTTACTCTTCTATTTTTTATGAAGTATTTCAAAAAATTATTGTGATTCTATAGAAAAAGGTCTATCTGAATATAATTTTTTGGTACGTATAACGTAAACTGAATTGTACTAAAGATTAATCGAAAAAAGTGATTGCGCGTTAAGCTTTGCTACAAGCCATTCATTTATTTTTCTGGTAATATTGTACGAACCGTGTTAAAAAGGCTACCCTTAGAGGCTTGGGCCATTGGGAGCCTTCCAGTTCACCCCTAGTTATCGGTGTTCCGCGTGTACCCCGACACTTCGGACCCCATACTTAATCCATCATCAGATACGTCATCAAACACTGTTTTGGAAGGTTTTGTTCCCAGAGTACTTTCACGTCATAATGTATTCCACATGTCACACCCGTCGCTAAGGGATTAAAAATATTACCATGTTTATACGCCTGAATTTGAATAAAGACCATTGAAAGGTTATATTCAGGAAATACAAGGTGTAACAGAACGTACCCGAGGGTTTCCCTCTGTGTTCCTGAGCAAATTTGGAGTAAAAAATCGTAGTTATTATTTTTCTGCTCGAGGATAACTTTTTTTACCTACCTCAGAACAGGTAACACCTAATGAGGTAGGTAATGTAAAGCATACAATTAAATTATATATACAATTAATAACGATCTACTGGTACTAATTTTGTTGTTTATTTGTATGATCGTGTAAAAAAGGTAAGTTTCAGTAAACTCCGATTTATCGGCACTGAACTGAACTGAAAAACATAAATAAGTAAACAAATTTAAATAAAAAAATAATAACTAACTTCTTCGTGGATTTCGTTGGTGCTGCGCTGCCCTGAAACGATTTTTTTGTTCTGTATTTGCAATGCATATTTTTTCACTCAAGTCAAGTAACATCAAGTGATTTTCACGGATAAGGCTGGGCGCACACATCCGATTTTTCCATTCGATTGTCTGATCCGATTGTCTGATCCATATGATTGTGCCATACATTTCTTATGAAAGCCCGCACACATCCGATTCGAAAACCTGATCGGTAATAAAAATAGGCCACGCCCTTCCACGCCGGCCGTCTAATCCGGTCTGAAAAATGGTGGCCCCGGTCGTATTACCTACCCGATTTTCAAATCGGAAGTGTGAATCTGTGAATCGTGCTTGATTTTTCACGCAACGAGTAGAAACTTATTTGGTTTTTGGTCGGAACAAGCAGAAACCTGCCTGGTTATGATCATTTAACAAGTGGGAACCTACCTGCTTATGATTTTTCATGTAACAAGTAGGAACCTAACTGCTCATGATTTTTCACGTAAAAAGTAAGAACCTATCTGCTAATGATTTTTCAAGTAATAAAGATACGTTGTTATGATGACGTAACAAATATATCATTATATTGATTTTTTGCGTAATAAGTAGGCCGGCCGCACACATTCAATTTTGCTTTCCGGTTGTCTGATATGGCGATCGAATCGGACGAACACCGCACACATCCGATTCACGCGTCCGATTTTTTTGGTCTCAGTTGTTTATGATCTGTCTGGCGAAACTCTACAGACAGCACAAAATATAATCTATGGATATAATCATTCATTTATTTACAGACTTCCCCCCAGACCATGTCCTTTAATTCCCTAGCATAGCACTCCCTTAATAAATAAATACTTATTTATTGTTATCAAGTTTAATTTTTAGAACTAAATGCTAGTTTTAAGTTTATAATTTGTTTACTCAATAATAATTTCTATAAGAAGGCGGGAATGAGAACCGCCACCTGGGAACCAGTTAATGGATAATCGACACCCCTGTCGTGGTCTCCTCCAACGGTTCGTTACCTTTGGTAACTTGGCAGGGGTGTCCGGGTTCATGGAGTGAAGTTTGTCTAGGTCTTGGTGGCGGATGTCCAGAACACACTGAACCCAATATTTCTACCCATCTCTAATACCTTTTTCTTTCCAAGAACTTCCTCTCTTTCGTTTCTTTAAAAAAAACCCACACAGCATCTCGAAATATTACAGGCCATAAGGAAATTAAGTTGGTGGCTCCGGTGTGGGAGCTGTAGTAAAAAATATTATTTTTCAATTTAAAAAAAACGGTTTATTTAAAAACATGTACTGCCGTTAATTAGTAATAGTACGCATGATAGCTGTTTCGCCTCCTGAAGGCATTATCAATTGATAAAGAATTGCAGAAGAAGAAATAGCCGTCACGCGTCATAATAATAATTACATAGCAGAACTTGTTTAAAAATTAATCTGTTTAAAAAAATTAAATAATAATAATATTGTGGAGTCATTGAAACGTTTCCACTGCGATGATGAGGAGTTAGGTTAGGACAACCGGATCGGTAATAAAATAGGCCACGCCGGCTACCGGATCGGATCGGACGAAGGAGGGAAAGAAAGCCCGCACACATCCGATCCTACAACCGGATCGGTAATAAAATAGGCACGCGGGCTACTGGATCGGATCGGACGAAAGAGGGGCGTGGACTATTTTATTACCGATCTGGTTATCGGATCGGATGTGTGCGGGCTTTGATAACAAATGGCGGCAAATGTTTGATCAGACTATCGGGTGGAAAAATCGGATATATGCGGCCGGCCCTAGAAACCTACCTGGTTTTGATTCTTCATGTAACAAGTAGGAACCCATCTATTATGTAATATTACGTAATTCAGTCAGAATTATTTCGGATAATATAGTTTATATATTGCCGTATATTTTTCAGAAAGGGAATTAATCAATACTGGATAATGTGAGCATCGTACTCTGGCACAATGCAGCTTTCCTTAATTTTGGAAAGTTTCATTTAATTATTTATCATCATATTATATCAAATAGAATAAATAATGAACAAAAGCACAATGTAATGCCTGAAAGATACGCATTAAGGCATAATGGTAGTAGTTACTCGGTATGTAGAACTAAAAGCCATAGAATTTTCCAGGATATTACGATACATGTTTTACATGCTAATGACTTTTGCCTGATAAAAGTAACTCTTATCTTAATGTTACCCGATTAAGTCATGGTGATTTCTGTATTGCATGAGTTAGAAGCGGTGATATAGAACTAATATCATTATTAATGAGATTCTTTTTGAAAAGGTAATATTTACTATAAATTTATTTGTAGTTACTGGGTTAGTTTTTTTCTAGGCTAGTTTTTTTTTCATTTACTCCACACAGGAGGCCCAGAGAAAAATAATTGCCTTTTGGGCCCATTTCATCTTTAGAGATACTTTCTTGAGGGTGTTTTAGGAGAGGAGGTTCTGGGAAGGAAAAAAAGATATGTGGGGTGGGTACGAATCTAGGGGTCAGTATATCCAGGGGTGGCGGACGTATAAATCCATCCCTTCCTCTTCCGGGAGGGTCCGACTATGCTTTTTTTTAGATGATGTAGTACTGATAGCAGATAATCATTATAGCTTAAAGAATAACCTAGAAAGGTGGAAAAGATCCTGGAGGATAACGGTCTAAAAATTAGCTGGAAAAAGATTGAATACTTCTATTTGAGGACATATGTAAATGCTGTAAATCTTTCGACGCAACTGGATGGAGTAACATTGGCCAACTGTAACTCATTTAAGTATCTAGGCTCACTCATTGACAGAGACGGAGGATGTGCAGCAGATGCCGACCATAGAAAAGGTGCGGGATGGATGAAATTTAGATCCGTAACAGGAATCTTGTGACCCGAAAATGTCTACAAAACATAAAGGAAAGATATACTAGGCTAGATATGTTAGACCCACGATATTGTATGGCTCCGAATGCATAACTCTACGTACAACACCTACTCTAGCACACCCGAAACAACGTAAATGCGAATGCTAAGATGGTTGTTAGGAGTATCACTAAACGATAGAATTAAAAGTTCACGAATTCGTGGTAGCCTGGTTGTCATGGAAATAAATAGTATGCTGGAGAAACAACATTTGAGATGATATGGACACACAAGACGGAGACCACCAAACCACACAGCAAAGCAGGCATTGTCTATGGAGCTTCATCGATAGTCATCCAGAGGAGGACCAAAGAACTCCTGGATGACTCAATGCTCTAAAATATGCAGAGATACGGCCTGGATGAAAGTGATACCTAGAACCGAAGACGACATAGCCTGAGAACGGACCGGACGGAGAAAAGAGCGGACCCCAACAGACTACCTAGGCAATGAAAAGCAAACTGTGAAATATCTCCCAATTTATTTGCGCACGCCGGCATTTAAACCCGGATTGCTTGACGAGAGCTTTGCACGTCAAAGTCCTTAAAATTTCAATATTTCATATCATGGCGCAGACCTATGATTTTGCCTGCGCCAGTGTATAAATAATAATGGCCATATTTTATCGAGTTTTCGTACAAACATTATTTTCAACTTTCTTTATAATATCATTGACTTAACTTGTGTTATTTTAACTTATTTTAGAAATGAGATGATTCAGAAAAGTTCGAAATATTATTCCGAAACTTTTGCACTCGATACCAAAGGATATTAGATACGGTCCGGGCGATATATCTCGAGGTACTGGGCAGCTATTGGTTTTAATAAAACCTATATTGATTTGCGTAGCCTGTAAGGCTTTCAACACAACGGGCTTCAATGCGAGCTTCGGGGATAAAAGCACCGAAGGACGGCTGTACATAAGACGTGAATGGAACGGAGAAGTTGAAAACATATATAATATATTCTGTGCCATTTGAAATGAAAGAAATAAATCAGATATCTTCAAAAAGACTAATGGTGCCCGAGTTCCACCCCTTCAAATGTATTACACAATACCTTTAGCAAGAAAATTACATTGAAAAGTAATCTACGTGAAACGAAATAAATTGGATGGTTTTTTTTTTACATTAGCTGCACACATGAGGCCCTGAGGAAAATAATTCCATTTAGAGTTTATATGGTGATAATTGGGGATGCTTTGTGGAGGGTCTTTTTAGGAAAAGAAGGAGAAGAAGTTCTGGGAAGGAAAAACGTACGAGAAATCGGAGGTTCAGGGTGTCCACGAGTGACGGACGTATGAATCTATCCCTTCCATTGCGGCGCAAGGCGATGTTCCAAAAGAGTCCTTCGTAACCCTCAATCAGTCATGTGGTCAGATGCATTAGCCGCCAAGATCCGGACAAAACTCACTCCATGCTCACGGGCAATCCTGCTAGGTCACCAAACGTAGCGAACCACTTGGGGTGACCTATGGCAGCAGTGTTGGTTATTCAACAAATGGTTTTCGGGGCGGCGGGAAACCATAAGAGCCAACCAAATTGTAAATAAAATGGTTTGTAAAATATTATTTTTTTGAGAACATCGCATAAGAGTCCCAACTGTTACGAACCGTCTGTAGTCAGTGAGACTATGGCATCCCCAATCGGGGTATATGAAAAATTGTTTCTTATTTTTATGTGTTATTATTTTTGTTTATTTGTTAACACTTTTATTAGAAACATTTGTTTGTGAATTAAGAGATGTGCATTGTAATTTATTGTTTAGTTTCATAATAAATAATTGGTATTTGCAGAATTTATTTGAAGTACAAAGTTTGCAGGTTGATTAAGAAAAAAATATAGCTAACTGGAGAAAATACGACTAAGAAGATAAAAAAAATGTACTATTTTTTAACAGTTGTATGTTATGTAAATCTTATAAAAACTGAGCACATTCTTGATTATTTATTTTTTGAAGTTGTGATTTGAAACTCGATCTCCTCTTTGTGCGGCGCTTCGTAGCCTCCCCACTCTTGTCTCATTTAGTTAATCACTGAAGGTTTCTTTTTTAAAGCGTGTGAACTGCACACTTGCAATACTTTTTATTAATATGTTCGGAGTTACCTTTATGTAAATACATCATTTAAACAAAAAACATTTTTTAAAAACATATTTTCCTAATTTATTATTCGTGTTTTATTTTCTTCTAATTTTATTTTATTTGGTACCTTAATATCTCCGCACATCAATAACATTTGAGTTTCGATATTTTTTCTGCAGGGAAATCTTATTTCGGTTACCAAACAACTCAGAATGAATTCAACTCAACACCTCTTTTGAAAAGTCATTAAAAGTGATAAAAAAAATTAAAAATTGGTTAAAAAAGTTTCATGAAGTTAGGCTGTTTACATTTTTTTCATAGCTTTTAATGACTTTTCAAAAAGGTGTTGTTCTGTTGATTGTGAGTTGTCATGGAACTCTTATTTCATTTAAGTGTAGGTGTTATAAAAACCCGCAAGCCATGCATAATTTTTTTGGATACAAAACCAATACATCAAAGTTTTTTATTTGAAGAATGATAAAGAATACTGTAAAGACAATTTTATTGTTAAAGTACTATTTCAGTTCTGATATTTTTTCATCAGCCGGTTCTTTCACAGTACTTAGTGACAGAACTTGAATAGGAATTTCATAAAACTTGAATTTTAAATATGAAACGATTTTTTAAGGTTCTGTGAAACAATCTCTCCTTACTTAGGTTTACGAGTACTTACGTTTTAGATATTTGAATTTAATTTATTCTCTTTGTTTTTTAGAAATACTTTACCATACCAGGTATTTTTGGACACCGTATGCAGACACAAATAACCAGTGACTTTGACACAATTCACAATTAATTACACCGTAGGGTAATTACTACAACAAGGTAGCTCTGAAATCAGCTTTGTTGGGAATTTGAATTATATATTAATACTAGCTGTCCCGGAAAACGTTGTTTTGCCATACACATTATTTCAAGGAAATATTTTTATAGTTTAGGGGTTAAGTTTAGTTGAAAATGATTGAATTACTAATATCGCTTTTAATAAATAGGGGTTGATGGTAGAAGGGTGAAAATTTAGGGCTGTATGTATTTTTTAATGCCTCACCATAAAAATTAAAATTTTAAAAATTTGTTAAGAAAATAAATAAATAAAATTCGGGGTGGACCACCCTTAACTTTTAGGGGTATGAAAAATAGATGTTGGCCGATTCTCATACCTACCCAATAAGCGCACAAAATTTCATCAAAATCGGTTCAGCCGTTTCGGAGGAGTATGATAACTAACACCGTGACACGAGAATTTTATATATTAGACGATAAATCGGTTGTATATTTATATTGATAAGTATTGTTAAACCGTAGATTGACCATAATAATCATATTTTGGAAATGAGAAAATTGCTGATCATTTTGTTGTATTTATTCATAAATTTGGAATATTACCTAGTTTCGGAGCTAACTAGTTGTAGTAATCACCCCACGATATATACCTACTGCACGTATAAAGGTAGTTATTACTCCGAAAAGAGCCAAAAATTACGGAAAAGGAATGAAGTCTGTGGCATTCCACGTCATTTGAGGTTGCTTCGTTCCTTTCTCATAATTCGTTGCTCGGCTCGCGTCTCGGTTCGCAAAACTATAGGTAGCCTAATAACCCAATGTTGTTTCAAATATCTTGGTTTTCAACAAATTAGGCTTTAGACAAACGTTTCTGTAATTTAATGTTAAATGTACAGGGAACGTGGAATTTAGTATTTAAGTTGACCGTTATCTAAATAAATTGATTAAGGCATGATAATAAAATAATCTAATATATGATCGGGCGGGCACCTACAATCCTCTAGCCATAGCTACAGAACGTCGTAGGTTAGGGCCTAGTCTGATGAGGAGGTCTGTCCAGTTTAATAATCGTTGTAAATATTTACGACAACCAAATCAACTAGTAATCACTAGAACATATAACTTATTTGGAAGATATCCAACACATTTTAACTTGTCTTACTATTGGAAATTAGGAGACATATCAGTTACACAATAAGTTGTCAATTTGAAGCCACTTCCTAAAATGAAAACATTCGAAAACTGTTTGGAGAGATGGAGCAAACATTTTTTTATTCAAAAGGTATTGATATAATGTATTAATTGCAATCAAACGTTCGTGCTTTGAAATCACGCTGCGTTCACTGAAATGGATTTATCACTTTACTGATTCTGTTATAATTTAAATTATATAATGTAGTTGCAACTCCGGTATCATAATCTGGGACGCAATTTCCTCGCGGAGTAGAATGATACTGTTTATTCGCAAGGGATATTCGACCTGGCAACTAATGAAGGGTTGGAAGGAATACTAAACAGGGGGGAAATATCTAAAATATTCATGAAAATTTTTCGATGTTGCTAAGTATTATCAGCAACTGTGTATATTATTGCTATTGGAGAGCAAAAATAATTAAAAGGCGCTGTACATTGGGTCACAACGAAGCTAACAAAACGGTCACAACAGAGGCATACTAAAGACATCAAGATGGGGCCGGTCCGGGCTTTGATTTTCTTAATATTTCTAATGGACACTTAGAAACATGGACACCTAGAGCCAGCGAAAGAAAACAGAGAGACACCCTCGAAATGTGGGGCATTCCGTGGACAGCCGGATGCACAAATATGTCGCTTCTAGAAGAACGAGGCAACCACAAAAGACTTTAACTATCTCAACTACTATATTACAACATATTTTAAGATTCTTTGGACACATTGCTCGCCAAACTGATAGTAGTATATGATCATAATGTAATGTGTTTAACTTTGGCATGCCAAGATGAATTTTTTAAATTTCTTATTTGTGCCTATTTAAATAGCAATAATAATTGAATGTAGAGGGTTGCAGTTGAGAACACGGTATCGCATCTACATACATAAGCACATACTTCACCAAAATCTATGATTACACATCTGCCCTGATGATCGATACTGTAATGCTATCCGAAACGTTGGCTAAAGAAAAACTTAGCGCAACACTGCATAATAACCCAAAAGAAGGTTGGTAGTGAAAATCTAATCGAATAAAGTTCAATTATCGAAGAAAACAAACACTTTGTGGCTTAACATTTTACAGAATGAAACAAGTTCTTTGTTTAAAACCACTTTATTTAAATTTATATTCGTCGTCCGGTTTCGGTCTTGACCTTCTTCAGGACAATAAACATGTAAACTAAGTTAAAATCTGTACTTTAATTTAGTTTATATGTTTATTGTCCTGAAGAAGGTCGAGTTCGACCGAAGCCGGTCGACGAATATAAATTTAAGTAAAGTGGTTTTAAACAAAGAACTTGTTTCATTCTGCGAATAAAGTTCATTCAAAATTATTATTATGGATGCGCGACGGATTTTGAAGTGTCATGTGATCAAGTTTATGCCATCGATCAACGATGAAAATGGCGCCAATTGTTGTTGATACTCGTTATTACTGCAGGTTTGTGTTTTTTATTCAATAACAGAGTGATTTTTCTATTTTGAACGGTGAATTTTATGCCATGCCCTATCTAACTTGTTAATTTATATTATTGACATTATAAGAAAACAGCTAAAGAAATTTTAGTTTTGTTAAAATATACAATGTAATACATTATTTTAACAATAATAATGTTGGTTTAAGGGTTGGCAACATTTTGTATGTGGCAACCCATTTTGGTTCTTTTGTTTTTTCTCTATGCTCCAAAAGTTCTTCTCTTGTTTTTCATGTAAGAATACGTACATCCTAAAATAAAACCAGTTATTAAAAGTGTTATATTTCTTTTTATTAACTCAGTAGATTACAACTTACAACAGGTTATGGGCCCAGACACATACACCTTGACGTATAATATAAAACTTGCTGAGTTGTGGATAACTGCTGCAAATTGATTGACCGGCGAATTGAGGTTAAGTTGACACCACGCCGCGTGCATCACTTAATTTTTTGCAGGAGGAAGGCAAAAAGAAATAAAAAAAAAACATCTTGTTAAGTGTAGTGATCAAGATGGAAGGAAACCAAAACGTGTTAAAACTGGAAGGTTCGAGAAACTGGAATGTTTGGAAGTTCCAAACTACAGTGCTTTTGCGTGGACAAGGATGGCTCGATGTAGTTGAAGGCCGAAGTATAAAACCTGAAGAACAGGCACAGAAATCTCTTTGGGAAAACAAGGATGCAAAGGCTCAGACCTTAATAGTCACAAGGATGACAGAAAATGTTATGTTGCACATTATATCCTGTTCTACTTCAGCGGAAATGTGGAAAAAGTTGCAGAGTGTTTATGAACAAAAGACGGAGACTAGCATTCACATTGTTCAACAGCGTTTTTTCCAGTACAAATACGAAAAAGGTACAGAAATGTCTGTGTTTTTGTCGAAAATCCAAGAAATGCAGAACCTTTTAAAGCAAATGGGGGAAGAGATTTCTGAGAAATTTGTTATAACTAAAGTACTTATGTCGCTGCCAGAAGAATATAAACATTTTGTTTCGGCTTGGGAATCTGCCCCTGATGATAAACAAACCTTGGACAACTTAGTGGCCAGGTTATTGATGGAAGAAGAAAGGCTTATGGATAAGAATAATGAACATCAGCAAACTTCATCATCATCAGCTTTTTTAATGAAAAATAAAAAGACTGGGAAGTGTTTCAAATGTGGAAAAATAGGACATTTCCAGAGCGAGTGTAAGAACAATAAAAATAATAGTGAAAAGAACGTAGTTAAAAAATGTTTTTATTGCAATAAAGTTGGGCACAACAAGAGTGATTGCTGGTTTAAGAAAGGAAAAGAGAAAAATGCATTTGTAGTACAACAAATACCTAAAAAACTTTATCAACAGTCAAAATGGTTGGTGGACACAGGTGCTAGTCAACATATGTGTCAAGATAAAAATCTGTTTTCGACATTTTCACCAGAAGTGTCACAAAAATCTGTGATAATAGGTGATGGTACTGAAATAAATGTTATTGGCTGCGGACAAGTGGAGCTAGAGGTATTCAATGGACACCAGTGGGTCGAGACAACCATAGATAATGTACTGTGTGTGCCAGACTTACAAATAAACTTGTTATCTGTGAATTGTACGGCAGACAAAGGTTATGTCGTGTTGACAGATCAAAACATTTGCAAGTTTTTCAAGAATAATAAAGTATGTGCGGTAGCAAATCGTGTTGGAAATATGTATATAATGGATGTTCGTTATAAATATAAAAATTGCTTTGCAAATGTAACAACAGTTAAATCAAGTTTGAGTGAATGGCATGAGAAACTTGTACACCAGAATATAAAGCAGGTGAAAAACGTGCTAGAGAGCAATAATATTAAAGTCTCGAGTAATTCTCTTCAGAATTGTCAAGGCTGCTTACAGGGTAAATCACACCAGCTGCCCTTTATGAATAGTGAGACAAAAACTGTTAAAACATGTGAACTGATATATGCCGATGTTTGCGGGCCGATGGAGGCAGTATCTGTAGGCGGGGCGAGGTATTTCTTGATTTTAAAAGATGATTACTCTTGCTATAGAACTGTATACATTATTAAAAAGAAGGATGAAGTGATTAATTGTATTAAAGATTTTGTAAACAAAGCTGAAAATGTCACTGGTAACAAAATAATCACATTTAGAAGTGACAACGGATTAGAATTCATTAATAAGGCTGTGTCAACTTTGTTCTCAGACCGGGGTATAGTACACCAAACTTCTGTACCATACATGCCACAACAGAATGGCAAGGCGGAACGGGAGATAAAAACCCTGACAGAAGCGGCAAGGTCAATGCTGTGTGCCAAGAACCTACCAAAAAAATTATGGGCAGAAGCAGTCAACACTGCAGCCTATGTTCTCAACAGAACCAGTAGAAGTAATGAACCAGGAAAAACACCGTATGAATTATGGACAGACAAACAATTTGATCTGAGTAACCTACATATCTTTGGTACGCCCGTATCTGTCCATATTCCAAAGGAAAAACGAAGAAAATGGGATTCCAAAGGAGAAAATGGAATCATGGTAGGGTACGGAGAAAATGTGAAAGGGTTTAGAATTTTTTATCCTGATAAAAATGAAGTTCATATAAAGAGGGATGTTATTTTTCTGGAACCTGAATTTGAGGAATGCGATAACTTAAACCTAGAGTCTGTAACAGAAACACTCAACAATGAAACTGACAATAACCAGCAAGAGTTAGTAGAAGATGTTGTGAGTGATCCAAACATTACAAATCAGATTTCAGATGATGAGCAGCACAGCTTATATGAACCTGAAGAAACAAGTGATGAAGACAGTGAACGCGATAGTACAATAGAGCCAGCTTCTCCTCGACGAACCAAACGTGTCAGAAAGGCACCACAATTCTATACTTGCCGAAATGTGTACACTGCAGAGACAGAACCAGGCACCTATAAGGAAGCTATGCAGAGGAGTGATGCCTGTCAGTGGGAAGAAGCTGTCAAACAAGAACTGGATACTCTCAAAGCAAATAATACTTGGACAGTGTGCGCTGTACCTCAAAAACAAAATATTATAAGTAGTAAGTGGGTATTCAAAATAAAGAAAGTTGATAATATTATCCAATATAAAGCAAGATTGGTTGCCAAAGGTTTTGAACAGAATGATACATTAGATTTATATGAAATCTACTCACCTGTTGCCAAATTGTCAACATTTAGATTATTTGTTTCAGTTGCTACAAAATTAAAACTATCAATACATCAGATGGATGTCACTGGGGCCTTTTTATATGGGGATATAAAGGAAATTGTTTTTATTAAATTACCGGAAGGGGCGTATAATGGTTGTGATAATATTGTAAAACTAAATAAATCTTTGTATGGGCTAAAAAAATCCCCTAAATATTGGAATGAAAAATTTAACCATGTAATAAGTAAAGCAGGCTATGTAAAGTCAAAGAATGATCCTTGTTTGTTTACTAAGTGTAATGGAGAAAACCAAACTTATGTTTTACTGTATGTCGATGACCTCTTGATGTTTAGTAATAACGAACAGGAATTAAGTGATCTTAAATTAAAATTACACAATGCATTTAAGATGAAAGATTTGGGACCAATTTCAAATTTTCTTGGTATCAGTGTTAAACAAAATTTGAAAGACGGTGTAACTGAATTATGTCAAAAATCTTATTTAGAAAATGTATTAAAAAGATTTAACATGGAAAATTGCAAACCAATATCTACCCCTATTGATCAAAATTTTAATGTAAAAATCTTAGAATCTAAAGAATGTAAGTCTGACAAGGATATTGAAAATACTTGTAGGAAAATTATTGGAAGTTTAATGTATGCTGTCTCAGGCACTAGGCCAGACCTTTGTGTAGCTGTATCTATATTAAGTAGGTACCAAAATAATGCAAGTGATGTATTGTTGACTCATTTAAAAAAAATTTTAAGATATGTAAAATATACTCTAGATTATAAGCTGATTTTCAAATGTAACGATGATGGGCTTGTTGGGCATTGTGATGCAGATTGGGGTGGTGACACACGAGATAGAAAGTCTACCACTGGCTACTGTTTCAAGTTCTCCAATTGTCTTATATCGTGGTGTTCTAAGAAACAGTGTTCCGTAGCTTATCATCAACCGAAGCAGAGTATGTTGCAGTCAGTATGGCGGCTAGTGAATCTTGTTGGCTGTCAAGTTTATTGAAAGACTTTAATAATATAAATGTTTGTCCTGTACCTATATACTGTGATAACCAGTCTGCCATAATGGTTGCAAATACTGATAATATTAAAAGACTAAAACATATCGATATACGTTATCATTTTGTCAAAGATTTAATTAAGGAATGTAAGATATGTTTAAGGTATGTTAAGACTGAGGATCAAATAGCTGATATGTATACTAAGTCATTGAACAAAAATCAATTGTTTAAATTTATTACTCAATGTGGACTATACTAGATAATGTAAGAGTGTATTACATTGAGCGGGGGTGTTAAAATATACAATGTAATACATTATTTTAACAATAATAATGTTGGTTTAAGGGTTGGCAACATTTTGTATGTGGCAACCCATTTTGGTTCTTTTGTTTTTTCTCTATGCTCCAAAAGTTCTTCTCTTGTTTTTCATGTAAGAATACGTACATCCTAAAATAAAACCAGTTATTAAAAGTGTTATATTTCTTTTTATTAACTCAGTAGATTACAACTTACAACAAGTTTTTTAAACTCTTGATCATTATGCTGGCCAACTTTCCAACTGCAAAACACTGGTACACAAATTAAACGTGTGTGTAAAACAGGACAGTAGTTCTGTCCGCTTTTAGCTTACTGAGTTTACTCAATTCATGGGAAAGGCGAGCGGAGGCAACATTCAAAATACTGAACTTTGGCAACACTGATATTATTGAAAGAGCTCTAATTGCTTCTCGGTACAAATATTTACCAATTTGTTCTATTATTGTGGAGCTCATGCCTGTTTATGTTGGCTTTGAATGTGGAATTTAAATGAAAAGCTTAAAAAATTTAAAATGATATATTCGTAACATGTCCGCAAAATAAAAACTCCAAGGTTCTCCGTCGCGAGGAACAATTTTACGCGCAATTCGGTAAGTAGCCTAGTTCTCTCACGCCAAATCTCCACCACGATGCACTCTTTGCGTGTTTGCTTTTAGTGTCGACGTGTTTGCTTTTAGTCTCGGCGTGGCAGCCGTTCGCGATGGTGCTTCTGCTAAATGCATCCGATAGGTATGGATTACAATTAAGTATTATTTATTTGTGGCTTGTCAATAGTTAGCTTGAGTTCAACAGCCCGGCTGTGGAACGATTTGCCGGCTTCTGTGTTTCCTCCCTCCTACAACATGGGTCTCTTCAAGACCCATGTTCACTCCTTCCTCTCCTCAGCAGCACCCTCCACACAGCGTCTTCAAAGATGATTTAGGCCTTGAGGGAAATTATTTCCCTCAGGGCCTCCTGTGTGGAGTTAATATAAAAATTTAAAAAAAAACACTTGATTGAAAAGTAACTTTGCTTTTAACCACTTTATTTACAATATCAAAAAAAAAATTAAAATAAGATTTATAACATTCTTTTGTAAGACATTTCAAACTGTAACTACTACTACACTGTGCAGTTAAGGCTTTATATTAAGCTTTTAAAAAGAAGAATAAGATGAAAGGGAGATGTTAAAGACAAATGTTAGAGAGAGCGGCAATATTAAAAATGACTATAATGAAACGAAAATTGTGAAAATATTTAATAAAACGCGACTCGTTTAAAATAGAGTAAAAGTCTCTCGACAAATGTCTACAGAAGGATTGTGAATCATTTTTATTTTTGGTTCCGATTTTTCGAGATGGTAGCAAAATTTTTTTGATGTATTTTCGTGTGATTGTAAAAATCGAAAAACCTTTGTGAGGGTGGAAAGAAGGCATTTTGAAAGTTTCAAACATTTTCTACGCTTAATACAGCATTGCATAGACAACTCACATACCTAGAAACATAATTTGATATTTTATATATATATACACTAGCTGGGTTACCCGGCTTCGCTCAGGACAACATTCGAGAGTGTTCCGGAATGTTCCACAATTTATTTTATTTATTTGTAGCGGACCCGACAGACGTTGTCTTGTACACAACTGTCGGGAAAAACTAAAATTAAAATAGAATAATATTGAAACTGCGATGATAGCGCAGTCTGCCGGATCCAATGTAAAACATTCCAAAATCAACAACTCATTAGAAATAAAAAATTAATTAAAAGAACATTTTCCAGTCGACCAAATTGTGAATCTAAACCATTCTCGAATCCCCTTGAACTCACACAAAAAATTTCATCAAAATCGGTCCAGCCGTTTAGGAGGAGTTCAGTGACATACACACGGACAGAAGAAATATATATATTAAGATATATAAGATGTTTCTTCTCTTTCCTTATAGCGGGAAAAAATTCTTGTGAAACTGTATAAAATAACGTAACAAAAAGCATTCATTTACGACAGATTTTCCAAAATTCACCATAAAAACTATATTTTCCCCAATTTCCTTTCATTACCAGTTCATTAATAACAAAATTTATCTTTTCTTCAGACACTGGCAGCTGTTAATTACAGTCAGTAACATCTGTCGGGAGTCAAACCGGCCTTTGTCCTTTTAAATTGACAGAATCCATTAATCATGATTTCCGGATCCCCGGGTGGCAGAAAAGAGAAGAAGAGGGAAGCTGGTATGACCGCCTTTTTACATTGGCCAAATTACCTTTTCTGGAGGTAGGTTCTCACTCAACCCTTTTGCAAAGCAATCTTTTATAAATTTTACTTAGGTAGCTACCTATCTAACCCACAATATTTCAATGTTTATTATTTATTTTATTTTAAGTAGTCAATATCGCATCATAAAATTTAGTTGGCAAACACAGAAGGTAAGAAAAGGTACGATGGTACGAAAACAAGTTGCAAATTAATCTCGTTGAATTCGATGTAATCACGTCTGATTACGCCTAAAAGAGATCGAAATAAAAATCTAGTCTCCTTCAACGAAGGCGATCTCCCGAATAGGCCTTCCATTTGTATGCTCGGTGTAACTCTAAGTGACCAGCTCAGATATGAGGGCTCCATCGAAGCCAGAGTTAAGTTAGCCTCTCAAAAACTGGGCGTACTATACAGGGCCCATATAGTACGCCCAGTTACTGTAATACACAACTGCTAACCCTGTCCAAATCACAAATGCGCCCCACGGTTGAATTTGGCAGCCACCTCTGGTCTGGAGCTCCAAAATACCTGAAAAATAGCCTCTCAAAAATTGGGCGTACTGTACAGGGCCCGCAAATACTGTAATACACAACTGATAACCCTGTCCAAATCACAAGTGCGCCCCACGGTTGAATTTGGCAGCCACCTCTGGTCTGGAGCTCCAAAATACCTGAAAAATTCTCCCATCTTAACAGAAGGATTGCAATCTTTAGAGCACAGGCCTCGGGTGGGAATGCTATCCTTGTTCTACCGGTATTTCAATGGAAGATGCTACGAGGAACTATCGTCATTGATCCTTTCGGCATCAGGGCATGGTCGAAAAATACGCCAAGCGCGTGCCCAACCTATGTACACGGTTGAAATTTGTCTCATGAGAACGGGTCGCTTCTTCGACTCGTTCTTGTCTTCAACTGCTCAGCTGTGGAACGATTTACCGGTCTCTGTGTTTCCTCCTTCCTACAACATGGATCTCTTCAAGACCAATGTTTATTCCTTCCTCTCCCCAAAAAGACCCTTCACACAGCATATTCGACGACATAGGCCCTGAGGGAAATTGTTTTCCTCAGGGCCTCCTGTGTGGAGTTAATGTATTTTCATGTACTTACATGAAATAGATGTACAAAAGTGACCAACATGTTAAAGGAGCTAAATTAGCCGACAGTGAAACAGGCGCTGTCATTGATAGCTTTTCAAACAAAATTTAATACACCGAGAACATTCATAGACCATAAACAAGAACGTTCACTGAATTAAGACCAAAATAGAACAAAGTCAACACACAAAACAGTTTATTCCACAAAGGGATGAAACGCTGTAACGAGCTGTCCGAAACCATACAAACTACACCAATTAATAAATTCAAAATACACTGCAAGAATTACATAAAGTAAGTACATTTTTTATATGTTGTAAGACATTAAAAAACTTGGAATGAAATTAATAAAATTTTGGGTAGGAAAAATAAATCTGGTTGTGACGAGGTTTTATCTAAATATTTCTTAAAATCTCAACCTACTGACGCAGTGGCAGAAAATTTTGATAACTTCTTTGATGAAGGAATTAATAATTTATTGCATGTATGTAATATCCGAGCGTCTGAACACTTGCAAGAATCATTACCGCATTCAATGCACTTACCGAGAGCTAATGCCAAGCAAATTGAATACATTATCGGAGGCATGAAAAATTCTAAGACACCGGGCATAGATCTGATTCGTATGTTTGATTTTTGATTTAAAAAAACATGTCAAATTACTTAGTCCCGTAATTGCTCACTTCATCAATAGAATAATCTTTTGACAATTTTTTGAATTTGAAACCGAATTACAATGGTAGCTTTGTTTGAAATTTCACGTACACAGATGTTATTTGTGGCGCGGCGCGTACGGCGTGGCGTCAGTCATGCACTAGAAGCCGGGTTCTGAAACTCAACCACGCAGTCGCAAGACTATTAATTAAAAATAATTGTTTGTTTATGTAAACACGCAATATGAATATGAATAAATACTTTTGTCCGTATATAAACTCAATTCTTCAAGAAAGGCATTCAAATACAATTGGATTGAATCAATTTGGGAGGCGGGTATGGGTACCGCCGCCCCGGGAATCACTTATTGCATAACATAGGTGTCAGGGCTCATGGGCTGAGGTTTGTTTAGGTTTTGGCGGCGGATGCATCTACCCACTACTACGTGACGGGCCAGTTCGGGAGAGCGAGACAATTCGACCCTACAAGACTCTCGACCCATCGCCTTCGTGTTGAAGGATACGTCCGTCACTCCTGGACCCACTGACCCCCATATTCTTAACCACCCCTCTTACTTTTTTACCTTATCTGAACTTCCCCTCTTTCTTTACCCTAAAAATACCCTCCACACAGCATCCCCGAAGATGACAAAGGCCTCGAAGGAAATTATTATCCTCAGAGCATCAAGTGCATAGCTAAAAAAAATCTGTCGAATTTCAGATTGATTCGGATATCATTGAACAAAATATTTCGACAACAAAAGTGTCGTAATAAATTGATCTCCTCCCGAGCGAGTACCAAAGTTGATGCTAATACCTTTTTTTTCTAATAATGTCGGGCATGATAATGTATGATTTTATATCAATCAATAATTTATGATTGAATTATAAGATTATTTTAAATATCACATGTTTTCGATATTTTCTCATCACATCAAATTTTCTAGTTTCCTCAAAACCCTATAAACTTTATGTAAACGTCGATCTCGACAGGTTTTAGAGGTTGTTTTCTTTTTTCAAATAACTACTACGAGATGAAATATATTTTTGATAACACGCTTGATCCCCGATCACAACTTGTTATGTATTTATGTCAAACAAGTGTGTTCAACGCTTCCAGAAAAAATATTTATGTATAAAGTATCGCACGGAATAAGAAACTTGAAATTTTGTAAAAGTTCAAGTGTGCTTAATATATAAGATTCAGTTGCCAAATAGGGTTTTCTCAAATAGAGTTTTTCCTTTTCACATTCTTTCTCAGATCAAATATTTTTGGTAAAATGGAGACGTTTTCATCATTTTTCACATTTTTTATTCGTTTGTTATTTTTGGAATAACTTAATGAGTTATACCTCAAATTGTAACATTTAAACATTGAAGAGTTCGCGACTCCCAAACGAAAATTCGAAACAAAAAAATCGGAAAAAGATACTAACCACATGACAATTCCGAACTAAAACTGACATATTGCCGGCAAAATGACTCGCACGGCGCATGCGCCAATAGTCGGCCAGTATACCGAAATGCAATTTTGTTTTTCGCAGCACAGTTAAACATTTTTAATTAGTAATAATTGAAAATGTGCAGTCTTTATTCAATGTGTAACTAATTCACCGTATAACGGTTGGGTAGTGTTTCTTTATGATTGAGGCTGCTAGTACCTTTTCAATAATTCCCACCTGAGGGATAACAGTGGCACAAGTCAAAAACATGCATTTTTGAGTTGAGTATGTAGAAATGTTCCTGGATATCTATTTTATCTTCGATAAAAATGGCACAATTCTTGAAAATGTTATTGTTGCCTTAAAAGCGAATATGTCGTTTTATATTATAATATTTTACTCGAATTTAAGCAAAAATAGTGGCACAATGATCATTTTTCTTTCGTATGGTGGGAGGGGGGTCAAAGGGGGACATCTAGGTCTGCGAGGCAGTCTGGGGCCTCAGGCGTTGCCCTGTGGACCTCATCAATCCCGCCGGGGAATGAATGGAGCGGGCATTCGTTGACCACATGTTCGGTGGTCTGCACCTCATCGCATTCACACATCTCCGACTCTTTAAGGCCCCATTTATACATCATATGGGCACAACGGCTAAGGGAGCACCTTATCCTATTGATGGCGGACCAGAGTTTGCGAGGCAATGAGAACCCAGGCTGTCTCTCAGTGGGGTATTGTACGAGATGGGCATTTTTCACCTTGGCCGATTGCCACTCAAGCTTCCACCTATCTTCTTGGGTGAGAGGTGAATGGATGAGTCTTTCTCCTTCTGTCCAGAATGGTTTTCGGGACTTTAAGCGGCATGCCGGGTGAGAGACGACATCATCGTGCAAAAGTATTGCGTTTTTTTGCAGCGCCTTCTTGTACTCCCTTAGTGTTGCAATCTCTCGCCTGATATTTGGCGGGGTTATATTTGCAAGTACGGGCGCAAGTACAATGATCACACTATTTTAATATTAAACCTAGTAATAAATTTTAATATACTGCTTTTCGGTTTTTGTAAAATAACGTTTTTTTATTGGTTAATAAACTGATTTAATACACTCAAACGAAATAGTCAAACTGCTCTCTTGAAAAAAGAGGTTTTTTGAGATGTGCCATTGTTATCCCCGGGTGCAAATTAAGCAATCAGCATAAATACGCATTATGCCCTCAGGCCAATTTTCTATTTTATTGAGCTTTGTATGAAGCACAAAATGTTACAATCTACATAAAAGTCAATCAAATGCGTACCGCTGTTAATAATTATAAACAGTTTTAATAAAATTGTTGATATTTGATCTGTCGTGTTTGGTGATCCAAGACTTGGTGTTTAATTTCTACTTGTTTAATGATGAGCATATTATGACTCTACCGTATTGATTTGTGAACTCGTTCAAGTGCCAAAGTACGTGTTGTTTGTCCGGCGCAACTTTTGAAGAAATAGGTCACCCAATCTCACCGGACTCGCAGATTGAAATGCTTTCATCTGAATGCTTCCACTTCAACGCAACCTCATTTTTTTACATTAACTAAAAGTAATTAAAAAATAATAAAGCCTCACACACCATCTTTGGGGATATTATCAAGTAACAAGCATCAACCATGTACATATTTCCGGACTATTCACATCGGAAACATCTTCCATTGAAATGCCGGTAGAACATGGACAGCATTCCCACCCGCCTGCTATCAAGAGGCTGCAATCCATTTGTTAAGATTGGGCAGTCCATCAAATTTACCGCCCGTTTCTACAAAAGGGTTTTATCAAGTATTTTATGTTCGATAATTTAAATTCTTTATCATTTGCAGAACAAACAAACCAGGAGAGCTCGTAACTAAAGAAGTTATGTCAATAGTGCTACATTCAGAATACGTTTTTTATAAACATGCAGGTTGCCCCAGTAATTAAAAATTCATAATATTATTACTTCATCTCGAAATTCCTCTGCATTTAAGCAGACTGGTTCAAAATATATCAAACTAGGTAAAGTCGTTGGCGTTGTCCGGGCTGCGTGTTTCCAAACCCTATACCGGTTCAGTCGCGGGAGCGACATTTTACATTGTAAATAATACACCTGTATATTGGCTACTTTTTATCACTTTAAAAAAAAAAATGTTCTAAAATGTAGATAAAATAATCTTTCCAATGTGTGTATTAGAAATTTATAATTTTTTTTCTAAATATTTAAATTTTGATATTATTCCCATATATTCTAAATACCCCTCTTTATTGGTTATTTTTCATCATTTTGCAAAAACAAAAATTGTTACAGAATTTAGATAAAATAATCTTTCCCATGTAGAGAATATTAGAAATTAATAATTTTATTATTTAATTTTTAAATTTTGATATTGAGAATGTTAACCGCTCCCTTGCCGTTCGTCCGCCGGCATACCATCGGCGCAGGCCAAAATAATTACTAAAAAAATAATTTTGTTATGCGATTTTAACCCTTATGTATAAAGAAAACGTATAAAGAAGAAGGTCAGAATCGCTTGGGGCATTCTTGTTCATAAGGTATAAGATACCGTGAACCCACCTAGAGCAGCGATATATTTTCTTTGAAATTGTTTATGACACGGCCTGGAACTTTTTCCCGCCGCTCGGCTGTCAGATGACACGGGTGTCAAGTCTCGCGTCGCGGTCGATGAAATTTATTTATTTATTTATTTTTTATTAATCTATAAACATAGGGTTTTACATAGGGTTTAATTGATGCCTGTCTCACTAGGATTTACCTGTGTTGAAATGATCGTAAAGCGTATAAATTCATCAAATAAACGCAAGTAATGTTATATTTATGTATAGTTTAGTGTTCAGGGAATGTGTTTCAGTAAATATTACATAAGATAGCATAAAATTAACCTGCAAAATATTACGTAAAAGTCAAAACATCGCGAATTTTTTTCGTTTTTTCACGTGGCATTTGAAAAGTAGTAAAAAGTATAAATTCATTGAATAAACGCAAGTAATATTGTTTTTATGTACAGTTTAGTATTCAAGGAATGTGTTTCAGTAAATATAACATAAGATAGCATAAAATTAATCTGCAAAATATTACGTGAAAGTTGATATTTTTTCGTTTTTTCCTGGCATTTGTCGTTATCGCGACTGAACCGGTGTAGGTTTTAGAAATACGCGTCCGGGCTTTATACAGATTTTTTTTTTAAATCAGATGTAGACAGTATTTTGAACGGTAAGTGTGCAAAATTTTTGTTTTCGTCTTTTGGAACAGATAGGTATGTAAGTACAACTAAATTAATTAGACGAATCGAAGGCCTTCAAGCCCCGGGGCATATTACGAGTGTTTGCTTGAACGTGAATCAAGCAAGCAATGTGTGCTGAGTTGCGTAATTGCGTAATAAGCGGGGTATTATGGATCTGTTGATGATTTGACGATTACACAGTTTGAAATATTGTGCGCAAATTTAAGCAATGAGTTTCTCTGCAATATAAAGCAAGAAGTGGATCCCGCGAATGGTAGGAGATAGCGTAAACTTAGTTTAATTATGTTCCCAATTAGAATCCATCCACGTCGATTCTCTCCGTAGCAAATAGACTCGGTCTGCCGAGGTCTTTATTGCAGGCAGACTAATTACATTCTGGGTAACCGAAAGAAGCGTTCTTAAATCTGTTAATTATATACGTGTAGATGCAGACAGACTCGGCGGGCTTGGAAATGAATCTATTTGCATGGTAAAACGAATCGGGGAAAAATGCAAGAATCAAATAGTACGCAAAAATGCTCCGGGATACGTTTTCCATTTATCTTATTAATATTATTGAGTTAAGAAGTATCCTACTCACGTCACTGCACATTGGTAACCAAATTTACATAAATCGAAAGATTTCTGCATAATGGCTTTACAAACGTGGTGTAAATTTTATGCAACTATTAATAAAAAAATAGTGTACGTGAAATTTTACTAATAAACTAAAAATCTCTAAAGTGAAATTTAGCAGCCATAAATGCGTTAAGCACGTTATTTATATATATATCGGTAGTTTTTTTGTATAAACTTGAAATTTTTCATCAAATTTCAGAATATTTTCAATGTATTTTAAATGGGCTATTTATTAATTTCTTCTTTTTGAAGGTGTCGTAAAAAATTACCATTTCTGGAAAGTAGATAAATTTGCCTTTTAATTTTTGTATTTGAATAATACCTACTTTCATATTTATTCAATATTTTATTTTCAAATATGAAAAAAGTAAAAAAAAAAACATTATTAATGTATGTCTCAAAAAACTATCTGTTTACTCCGAACGTCGAAGAATGACGGAGTGTTTGACATTTTGAAAACATATTCTTTAAATTTGGGAAATTTGCTAGAAAACTGTAACCACAATTGTTATCCCATTTAAACTCTAAAAAAGTTATAATAATTAGAGAGAATAACCAAAAAATTACATTTTGAATTCATAGTTTCCACATTCTTTTGGACTTGTATTTACATAAACTTGCACAAAGCATTTATGTTATGAAAAAATATCAGATTCATGTAATTATTGTTAAATTCAGGCGTAAACAGTCAATTAAAAAATAATATGTAGAAATAACCTAACTTTCTCAAGACGGGAACCTCACGTGTCTGCCAAAATGCGATATTACCAGCTCTTTCGAAGCCAGTCAAAGACATTTTTTTTAATTAGTAGGCGTTCGAGACAGAAACTGTACAGTATTGACGGTGTTAACTGTTGGAGGTTTTTTTTATAGTTTTTTAAGAACAATTAAAACGTATCTACTGTTTTAGAAATATTGTTTATTGGTATCCATCTTCTTGTCATGCTACGCTGTGCGAAAACAACTTTTCTGCCGTACGGTATCTTGAACAAGTCGTGGTGACCACTACGGTTAAAGTTTTCATGCCAGTAATCTTTAAATAATTTTCGATAAAATCATAGATTTTGAAAAAATTTACTGGATTTTGGTTATTTATGAGGGGGGCCGTTTATGTAGTGCGGCGAAATGTTTAATACGATGAAAATTTTTATTATTATCTTCATATTATTTTTTCCGGCGTTCAACTTTAGACAGACGCCAAATGCGGATTTTCATCAAATATAAAACATTATAAAGGCTTTCTGATTTCTTGAAGGCTTTAATTTATCCAAAGCCTCAAATCAGTGCCATAGTTAAGGAGCTTTATTTTTTTTTAAATTTTTTTTTATATGAATACCGCACAAGAGTCCCAACTGCTCTCGTCTGGAGCCAGTGAGACTATGGCATCCCCAGTTGGGGTACGTTATGAGGCAGAAGGTAGTGGGGAGGGGAAGGAGATAGGGAAGAGGAAGATTTGAAGTACCTGGCTATTCAGATCTGGTCACCAAACACGGCCGAAGCCATTTCAAGCAATTTTTTAATTCTGAATGGTGGTCTTACACCAGGGCGATACAGAGAGTATCTTCGACTCGAACGTGCCGCAAATATACTATATATTATTTTAAATGAATAAATTGTGAAATAACACACATTAATCAAATTAAATTTATTTGCCACGCCGGGATTCAATCCCGCGACCTTCGGTTATTTGGTTTATTTCATTAAGAATCAAAGCCAGAAACACCAGAGTCGAGTGAGAACTTGCACACTTTATCTGTTGCAATCGTCGTAATATATTACATACTGTGCTTGAAGGTAAATAATAACGTATGAATACATAAAACAGGAACATCATGTGGGTAATAAACTCATCGGTAACTGAATTCGCGCTATCGGGCATTATTTACAGTGACAAGGAACGTAAATTACTTTCATGCACTCCTATCGTACATAAAGGTAAGCCGACAAAGGCTTTGCTTTATTATTAGATTGAATGATAAACAGGTAAGTAGGGAGTTACATATCACTGACATTACTACCTACGATGCAAGAAGAACTTTGATCAATGTCGAATAGCCGTACTAAAATTAAAATAATTATTTGGCTTTTTTCCTCTATTTTAGCAAGGTTGTGGTGTATTTCTCATTCAAAAGAGGCGATAAGGGTAGCGTCGTCTGCATTTTCGAGACTTGAGATTATGAGGCCACCAATGTTTTTTCCACCTTTCCGTCCATCAAGAACCTTACGCTCAATGTATTCACCCTACACATAATATTAAATATCCTCGGTGAAAGGATAAACCCTTGCAGTACTCCTTTTTCATCATAAATGTGTAAGATTTTTGGCTGTCAATCTTGATGCGTGCGTGTTCTTCGGTCAACAGGTTTTTAACGATATATACGAGGTGTTTAGGAACTCCCATCTCCTTAAGTACTTCCCAAAGATGGTTCCACCCTACCATAGACATATGAATATACCTAGACGAGAACAGACAGGTGAGGGGAACAAACCAACTACAGCGGGACGCGAAAGGGGGAAGATGACTGTGAGATATGTGATTCGTTAATAAATCAATCTGACAGTATATAGGCATCTCGCATTACAATATTACCATTTAGTTCTTAAAAGTAAAATCTGCTTTTGAATGAATAGATCTTTTTACATGGGAGCGCGAATTGCTCGCCACGTTATGAACAAATTTGCGATGTCCAAACACGGCAAAGTAAAGTTCACCTATTTTCAGAGTCGAATATTTTGATGCCGTATTTAGTTAAGACACTTTTACAAATGTTTCATAATTTACTTATCCCAATAAACAGCGACAAGCACACTTGAGAAGCACCTACATATGTATACGTTACATAAAGTGATCATGCTATATGACTTGAATAAGCTTAAAGTAAAGAAAAATAATGCCTACCTATGGAATGTAATACGACAATTGGGTTTATTCCCTTTTCATTTCCATGTTTATACGTTTTCACAGAACAAGCCATCATTTTTGCTGTGTTATTTCGTAAAATGTTCCGATGAAAGCTCGACGCTGGTTCGCACAAGAATGATGACGTCACATTTTTTAGATTCGCTTGAGGCCATTCGCGAGCCCAGCCGGTTTCAAATTCTAAATGGAACCGGCATGGGGAGGGGGAAATAATACCCTTTTTATCACTTAGGGCAGGTCTTGGTATATTCACATGTCTATGCACCCTAATAATATATAATGTTTTGTGATATTCCATAAAGCAGAGCGTTGCTGGCAAGTTGGATTTCCGACATTAATCAATTAGTTGTGGAGTAATGAGTATATTTGCTCTCAATTTCCTCCATCCTTAAAAACTCTGCATGTTCTTGTGGTTTTACATTTTAAGTAACTTCTAAGAAATTCATTTATAATGTACAGCATTTTTTCACTGCCATGTGAGATGAGGAAATTTGCCCTACAGTTTTGGCATTTTTTGGTTGAACCCTTCTTCCGTAATGGTATGAAAACCAGTTCAACCCGATCCTTTGGCCACTCTCCGTGTTTCCATATATAGTTATAAATTGAATGTATTTTGGTGATCTCTTCGTCACTGGTAAGTTTGAGAGGCTCAGCTGAGATCCTGTCACCTCCTGTTGGTTTATTATTTTTCAAACTGTGTGGAAGCTGGTTTGACTTCACTTTGAAGGATGTTGGGCTAAAAATCGAATCACTCCATTTGATAGATTGGTCAGGATTAGTTTCATCTTCTCTTTGGTATTGGATTTATTGTGAGATTAAAGGTAGTGAGGTAGGGAGTTGAAGGGGATAGAGATAAGGAAGAAAAAGATAGGGAAGTGGTTAGCTATCTGGTCACTTAACTTGTCTAAATTCAGTTCAAAAAACGTTTCGTATCGGAATGGTGGTCTTTTTTTTTTGCATGGGCTCCACACAGGAGGCCCTGAGGAAAATAATTTCCCTCAGGGCCTATGTCATCTTTGAGGATGCTGTGAGGAGGGTGTTTTTAAGGAAAGGAAAGGGAGGAGAGTTCTGGGAAGGAAAAGGTTTTAGGGGTGGGTAGGAATCTGGGGTTCAGTGTGTCTTGGTCATCCGCCTCCAAGACTTAGACAACCTCACCCCATGAACCCGGGCACCCCTACTAAATCACCAAACGTAGTAAACCACTTGGGGTGACCTATGGCAGAGGTGTTGGTTATCCAATAAAGGTTCCCGGAGCGGCGGTACCCATTGCCGCCTCCCAAATTGAAACTTCACTGGGCATTACTGATACACTTTATAATTATTATTTAAAAACTCCACAAGTCACTTCATCCTTCCCTGTTACTATAACTGCACCGCTGTAATTGTGAGGGGAGTAAAACCATTCCCATGAGTGTTCACCGGTCGCAGTAAAGCCTTCATGCCTCCCCCACCCTCAGGCAGTGGGTAAAGCCTGTTCGCCATAACGTATTGCTTTGAAATCAATGTACCGCGCCGGTTCATGCTTCATAATGATTAATCGAATTTATGAACCGTTTTATTAATAGATCCAAATTATTCATGCCAATAATTGTTGATTAACTGGAACAAAACGGGGGATGCATAAACAGGTATGTTTTCATATTTTATTTGATCTCAAATGTAGCACGGATACGCAACTTGGAGAAAGCAATTTAGAAGAGTCAGACTATAATTATCTGGAGAATATATAACGCAAATGTGAATGGTAAAAGTCAGGGACGCCCGAGAAATACATGACACGATCAAATTAATCAGAGACTTGAGTTGGGCTGTATCAAAATATTGGGCCATGTCACTTATATGATATGAGGTGTGTAAAAGCAAAGGCAGCAATCTCCAAAATATCGGAAAAAAGTTGTAAATGCAGTTTCAGAGTGATTCGAATTGAGAACCTAAATTCAATTTTTTTCAATTTGCAAATCTGGTTAGTTACAAACTCAGCTTTCTCCCAGCAAAATCAATGTAAAATATGTATCCAAAGCAAAGATATCAATGTGTTTTTTGCCTTTTTTTCAAAAAAACAAATGTGGAGATGGCTGCCTTTGCTTCTAAACACCTTTTACACAAAGATTTGAAAGCATAGCCCTCTTGTACCTACCTTCCATGCAATTAAATATATAAATCTTCATGCAACCTAGGTGCAAGCGAGTGTTTTAAATAATCAGTAAATATAAAATTGGAATACCACGCAAAGAATAAGGTATTAGGGAGATATTCAAGAAAACTAAAAATATACATATAAGACCCATTACAACGCGGAGCGAATCTCAATAATTTCTTCACAAAAACATCAATATTACCATTTCAAAAGAATAACTTATTTCAGAATTAACTCGTGGTTCGACTCTGTAAAATAATATCAAATTTTTTACACTGTTAGATTTCTCTTATAATTTTTAATTTTAAGTGTTTGATAAGTTTAGTGGTCAGTTTTTGCCTTTCTACAGTCCATCTCACCGTCTGTAAATAAGTCTTAACATTCACCTAAAATGTAAGTACTCCAGTGCAGACTAGAATGTTATAATTCAAGTTTTGAAAAATGCAATAAAAACAATTTTCTGTCAAAATGTTATTAAATAGGCAGGTAACAATTTGGGAGGCGGGAATAGGTACCGCAGCCCAGGGAACCATCTATTGGATAACCAACGTTTCTGACATTTGTCACCTCAAGTGGCTCGCTGCGTATCATAGGGCGCTCGGATTCATGGGGTGAGGTTTGTCTAGGTCTTGGTGGCGGATGACCTGGTCATTCTGAAACCAACCATCCCTCAAACCTTTTTTCTTCCCCTTCCTTTCCTTAAAAAGTGAAATTATTTTCCCCAGGGCCACCTCTGTGAATTTAATTAAAACAAGGTTCAAAAGCCTACTTTATCGCTTGACTAAATAAAAATTCACACAAGCAGTTATTTTTTTTTAAAAGACACTTATATTCAGCTTATAATAGCTCACATCAGAGATAATCAAAAATCATGATTTCTTGAAGCGTCGTCCAACGCAACTAAGCAAAAACCTTTTTAAAGTATTTTACCTATGTTAGAGTTTCTCACTATCTTTGTAAAGTACCTTTCAGAAGTCATGATAACAAAATAAGAATGGAAAAATAAGCATATTTTTATTATTAGACGAATTAAGAAAAAAAAAAAACAGAGATTACGTATTTCTGAAAACCCTCATCAAACTCATGTTATTTGTATTTCAGCCTAGCTCACTTTAATTACACTCATAGTTAAATTAATTAGTATATTATTATAAATTTATGATTACTGATCCTTAATTGTTGGTTGTATTACCCACCAGTGGCGGTCGGTGACTTTTTGTTGAAGGGATGCTGGACAATTAATAAGTATGATTTACCTACTATAAATAAATATAGAAATCTGTATAATAGCTAATAGCTCACCAACAAGTTGCAATTGCTGACAAAAATAGTATATTTAATTAAATGAAGACATTATGAGCGAAACTCAATCGAAAATCTGGAAACAGAAAAATCAGAAAAAGATATTGGCACCTCTGGGACTCGAACCCAGGACCTCCCTACTTTCCGGGTTGGGCGCTCTTATCCACTGAGCTAAGATGGCAGCCAGTAAAAATATGCGTTAAGAAAAATGAAGATAATATGGGTGGTTCTTAGTCGAAGTATGGTACAGTTAAAAGTGACCGAATTGGATATCGACGCCTTAGCTCAGTGGATAAGAGCGCCCAACCCGGAAAGTAGGGAGGTCCTGGGTTCGAGTCCCAGAGGTGCCAATATCTTTTTCTGATTTTTCTGTTTCCAGATTTTCGATTGAGTTTCGCTCATAATGTCTTCATTTAATTAAATATTACAGTTTGAGGTTTTACTCATAAAGTTAAAATAATAAATAGTAAAAATAGTATAATTATCTTTGTTAATCATTAACATTTCGCAACATCCGAATTATTAAATACTAGCTTTTCCCCGCGGCTTCGCTCGCATGGTATTACGGGAAATTACTATAGCGGTTGAACTTATCAATTATCCCCCCTCCTCCCCACCCCCACCCACTCCCGCATTCCATAAATTCATTCCCTTACATTCAGTTTTCAAACATCTCGTCTGCCACCTAAATTTCATAAAGCTATATAGCTCAAGGAAAAAAAGAATTTTCCAATTTTTTTCAATCTTTCGGAATTTATGCGCTTACAAAAATTTCGGATGTTTATTTTTAATTAAATATTTGGAAGTTTGTTAATATAATAAAAAAATACACTATTTATTATTCAGTCTTCATACGTTTTACAGTCTTCGTTACGAATTATATTTTTAATGTAGGAACTCTTATCTGACATTTATTCCTTGCTTGTCCAAAAAAAACAAAACATATTCTAATATTTGAATTTTCTGGAGCAGTAGCTGAACAGGGGGCTGAGTACCTACCAGCTTAGAGCCCACAAATATATCAACATCGTTTCCATGGAAACGATTTTTTTCTGACGTTAGAAATAACTCGCTTTTGTCAGCGACAGAAAACGTATAACAAATATAATATATTAATATTTATAATTTCATAACGCCAGAGCTTGCCATCATATACAGACTGTAGTCTTCGCATATAATTTAGCTTTCTATTGGTGAATGAATTTTCAAAGTATTTTTATTGGTTAATGCGTGAAAGCGTCATAAACGAACTCTAGCAGTTTCGCATTTATAATATTAGTATGGATAAGATACGGCCAGCATGGAGAATCCTGCACAACATAAATCCAAGAAATGTGTATAAACTGAAATTTGAATTTCTTAGAAACTATTTATTTCTTGATGTTATGTTCAAAATAAGAGTCGGTTTTTCCGCAAATGGCCGTGGTACAAAACTTATTCCCATCAATGATTGAATTATACAGGGTGGGGCAGAGAGGGGTTACTAGTTTCAAAAAATCACTGAAGGGCCCCCAGACCGAGCAAAGGGGCGGGGCGGTGCCGTTAGGTCCTAGAAATAATGCCGTTTTTTTCATGATGTTTTGAAAATGATATGGTCTGGCGTAGTGGCCTTAGCGAGCAATTGAGACTTTCGGCCACTCTTTCCAGCACATCTTGCGGAATTCCAACGATGACGTTCTCAATCGCCTCTTTCAGAGCTTCAAGGGTTCGATGTTGAAGTTTTTTTTTTATCTCAGCTTTGACGTATCCCCAGGTAACCAGGAAACGGGGAACTACGGTACTCATCTCGAACCCTCTGTTCTACCTTCGAGGAGCTCACATCATCTCGCAGTTCAGGTCCATTGTATCTACAGCTCAAGAGATTCAACCACTCGCGACAAAGAGGCCCACCGCGGCTTCTGCCCAGGGTGCAGCTCCATCTTGTATATCCACATATAGGCAAATAGGCACTATAGCCAGCGCCTTGGTGAGTTCTCATTATTTGCTTTCAAGTAAAAATAATCGAAAAATAAAGAGTTTAAAAAAAATTAATTCGTTTTTATTTGTACCCCAACCAGTTTTGAATCCTCAATAATCTCACCTCTTTTCAGAAAAAATGCTAAAGTACCCACACAAAAGTATGTATTTCCAATTTGAATTTCTGTAAAAATTTAAAACTAGGCTTTCAGAGGAAGCCACAAACCAAATATTTATGGGTTCTTAGTGTGCCTTATATCGCCATGAATATTGGCAAAAAATCGCTTGGCAAACGGTGTCTAGAGGTCACGATTTCAAACGCAAAGGTGGTTTTTATTTATTTTGTGAATAATTCAATGATAAAGATAAAAAGATAATCAATGGAAATCATCACATAATTTTAGCCATAAAACAGAACTTTTATTAAATTATTTCTTATATGCATTTATACTTTTTTAATGATAAAACATTTTTTTGTAGTAGTTTATATTTTTTTATAAAGTGATCAATAATTTTATTTTAATTCTACCCAACGAAAACGGTAGAAAAAGCTTCAATTTATCCAAATATTTTTTTGTATTTAAATTGTTATAAGATTCGAAGTAAAGATTAATCTAAAATAGTGATTTAGCATAACGATTCGTCTTTAGATAAATAGTTGGTACTTCGTACCCTCCGCGGACCTCATCAAAGAGTAAGGTTTTCGTTATAGTGGCAGTAGGACTTAACCACGAAGTAATCCGGGTGTAATTAAATATAAATTGAATTGTCCCCTCAAGGATCGTGGGTGAGGTGAGCGAGGGTTTAGCCTAGATCAGGATAGATGAGATTTACAAATAGATTTAATTATAATTTTATTTATTCAATTTAGAATAAATTTGGAGGAGAAGTTTAAATTTATTAAATTAAAAAAAAAAAAAGTTTTTCTTAATACACACTTTCTATTTGAATTAATAAATGACAGCCAACCAGTTTTCGCTTAACAATTAATATAGTGAGCCTGACGAAACTTGAGTTAAGCGAAACCTGATTGGTTCACATTTATTAGCTCAAATAAATGGTGGTGTAAAACAAAGTGTGTCTTGTCATTTAATACATTAAGCTGGAAAAAAGAAGAAGTCTAAATCATTGAAGTAAGTCGTAGCAGATACAAAAAAACGGCCGCGATGTTTCAGGGTCAGTCAATATTTAAAAGTTGTAAATATTTTGCACAAAAATCTTTACACACAGTTTTAGAGAAATTGATGGAAACAGGCAGCTACTGAAATAAGTTGCTAGCTAACCGTTTGTACGTATGAGCGAACACGGCAAAAGCTACAGGTAAAACAGGTTGAATTCTTGATAAATAGGTTACATGCAATTTTGAAAATTAAAATTAATTGAAATAATACTTAACATATTTATTGCACGTTCCAGAGTGGAAGATACTCTAAGTATCGTCCTGGTGTAAGACAATTCTCTTCCCCTTCACTAACTCTTTTCCCTACTTTCACATGCTAGCCTCATAACTAATGCCAGTGAGACTATAGCATAACATGCGGTGTGCTATAGTCTCACTGGCACCAAGCTCCAAGGTCTCTTGTGAGGTTTTCACATATCAAAAATTGTTTTGTGTTATTTTGATATATTCTCCTCACCGGAACAACCATTTCTCAATGAATGCAGTAATCTGCATGTATGTATCTGTGTGTTGGCTTCGGGCCGGATTTCTCCATTGGTTGAATACGAAGAATTTAAAGATGTCTCCTTATTCAGATTTTTCAATTTTTTGTTAGCGACTATATAAAATAATTGTACTTAGAAAATATAACGATGAATTTAATGTAAAAATATTGTATTTCTTAGTCTTCCTCACTAGGGGTCCTGTGCCGAGGCGGACTAAAATTATTTCTATGTCGTTTTTAGTGTCTCCATTAGGGTTTTTTGATTGACCTCTTTCAGCCATATTTTTATTCTTGATTTATATTCATTAGAATTTTTATTAGTTTTATGTCTTTGGGAAGGATCATGTTATGAAGTTTTGTTGCAAAGTATGAGTAGTTTCTTTGTCCGAATGTGGTTTTATAACTTGGAATGTTTTTAAATCATTTTTATTCGATCTAGTGTTATGCATAAACGGTCTAGTAGAGGATTCAGTAATTTGAAAAGCTTGTATTTGAAGAGGAGAGAGTATCTCCCTGTCCTCAACCAGATACTAAACGATAATCAGGTAATATGAAATGTGATGTACAATGTACACATTACAAATGTTTGTCAATGGGCTATTGCGGTAGGTTTTTAGGAGGTTGTACTTTATAATTAATGTACTTATTACTGAATCCACTATCCGAAATGAAATTACGACTTGGTGACATTCTTGCAAATTAATATAAGTTACATCCAAATATCACAAAACTTCCTTTCAATCTCAGTATGGTTTTAAACGAAACTTGAGTACTGCCGACGCCATAGAAGATATCATAAATACGATAACGATAGATGAGGGAAATAAATCCTCAAATTTTATAAATCTGCAGAAGGCCTTTGATACGATAGACCACAACATTATTTTCATGAGACTGAGAACGTTCCGACCGAGAAGTAAACTTCTCCCAATCAAACATGGTGTACCGCAAGGAAGTGTCTTAGGATCTTTTTTATTTCTGATATGTATAACTTACACACCAAAGGAAAAATCATTAGTTTTGCCGACGACACTCTCATTTTATTAATGAAAGTGATTGGATACAAGCCTGTTCAACTTTTTTGTAGGTGGTTACCCACAAAGAGGCTGAACGGGCTTGTACTTCTCCAAAAATGGCTTAAGCAAAACTCACTTACACACTGTTATCAAAACTAACTATTTGACGTTTTCTATGACGGCCAGAGGTTAACCAGTTGAGGATTATGCTCCTTTGATAGTTTTAATATCAAGTTCTGCAAGTATTTTAGTATGTAGTTTAGTTACAGCTGTTTCGGTTTTCAAGACCATTTTCAAAATGTGGCTAAATCCACTGTTAGGCGACTTATTTATATAATTTTAAATGTTTATTTTCGAAGGCGTCTACATTGATTTATTACCGGTTAAACCAATTTGCTGATACACTAATTGAGAGTGTTTTATGTAGGGTTCGGAATTTTGGAATCTGTTTACCCAACTAAGTGTTAAGGTTTTCTTAATTGTTTTATAATGACGTTATTGCTAGACTCATTCAACTGCATTATATTTTTTAGGTTTTGTTGAGAACGAGGACATTAGGACGTATGTGGGAAATTTAATGTTCAATTTTGCCCAATAAATAGAGAAGTGACTGGTACAAGGTACAAGGAGTTATTCTTCATCCGATAGTACTCGGGAAAAGTAATAAGTTGTATAATTGACTATATTGCTATTGCTCCTACAAAACTCTTGCTGCCTTTACAAGCTGGAGTTTACCTTAGCAACAAGGTGTCCATGTGTGCCGGCGCTCTATTGAATTTATAGCATCTGTGCGGGCTCCACTAACTTGGCCCAGACTATATTATTAAACACATAGTTCTAAAACGTACCAGAAAATTACACAACATGTTGCCAATATGTACTTGCTATTAAGAAGTTTGGCAAGCGTGAATGATAATAAATAAATAAAAAAATAGTTCATTGAACCAAAGTTACACGAATACATTACATTCAACCGAAATGAGTATTTTTGGTAATGTCCACGTCCATAAAAACTGTGAAATTTATTGAAAAATATATACTTTAAAAATTTTTATACCTAATTAATTCCAAATTCCAAAGTTTATTACAGATTCACGGGTCGGTCATTTTATTTTGCTGACACTTCTTGTGTCAATTTCCGTGACGTGTGTCGTGGCCGTGTGCCAAGCGGACCTAATAACGATGTTAACATCGTGTTTCTGGAACGGGCTATCCCGGGAACACACATGGGAGTGACGCTTCGGTTACGCGTCTCTGTTGACGATACACGCGTTGTTTTAAATGAGGTGTCGCTCCGAATTAAGCACACTTTATCTGAACATTATAACGTGAATAGGTGCTCAAATAAATTCACCGGTTACCTGGGAGTTTCAGACCAAATTGAAAGAGCTTTTGTTGGTATTCCAACGCCTTACCAGAGTTATAATGTCATCATTACTGTATTACTGTATGCAACCGAGGGATTAGTAATTGTAAAAGAAAAACGCATTTTTTCAAGAGATATTATTTTACTTACGATTTTTTTATTAATAATATTGAATAATTCAATTTTAAAAATGCTACAAGGTTAAAGAAAACTATAATTTTTTTTCGAGGGAAGCAAATTCTTTGGGTTATGACATTACATATTTAATAAAAGTGTTGTTATACAACACTTTTATTTGAATTTACAAATGACAGCCAACCAGGTTTTGCCTACTTCAAGCTTATCTATTTAAAATAACTTTTCATGTATTCTTTATCTATTTTTATTATTTTTTATTTATTTCAAGAGCCTAGATTATTAAATATACCTTTCCCATCTCCATGTAGTACTTTTTTAAAAATTGTCATTTTACGTTTTTTCAAGCTACATTTCATCTATAATGATTTTTTTTAATATATATATTTTATTAGACAAATGTATTAATATAAACTCTTTTGTCACCTCTTTTTTTTGTCATTTCGTGGAAAATAATTATTAAAAAAATCAATAAAAATAATTAATAAGTTTCAATAATTTTTCCAAAATTGCGGTCAAAAACTTTGGTTTCATATATATGTACTTGAAAATGTATTTGAATTATTCTACGGCTAATTTTTATATTTGAATATAAAGCGTGGTGTCTTCTCTTTCGTTTAACAACGCTTAGTTTTTTTCTTCATTTTCACACCATGACAGCAAAGGAGGCACAGCGATTTCTATGAGAACTGTACGAGCTACTCCGAGCAGACATTTTGCTATTAAAGAATATGTCTGTTTATTAGGTATCAAAATATAGCCTTTTCAAAGACACCAGCCGTATCGATCACCTCAAATAAACTTGGATTAAGATTGATACACTCATTCAAAGTAAAATTGATGTTAACATCCCGAGAACGGTTAGTTTATACAACTCGTTGTTTTGTAAGATAGTACGTACGTCTCCCTCAACCGGTCTCTCTCGATCCGGTCCTCTGCGCAGCAGGTGGGCAGACGCATCTTCCGCCAAGACTCGGAAAGGCCCAGGTACCCCTGTTAAGTCACCAAACACAGCAAATTATAGGGGTGACCTATGTCTATGACAGAGATGTTAGATATCCAATAAATAATTTCCGGGGCGACGGTACTCATACCCGCCTACTAAATTGTGAAAGATGAATACAAAGGATGATTAAGACGGCACTATCCGAATTTCTACCGATTTCTTACATATCTCCCTTGAACATTTGAAGTTTTTAAGCTCTTAAAAAAATATATGTTATTTTTTAAGATAATATCTATACAACCCCAACGCCGAAACGCAAATTATATGAAATTCCCTCGATAGAAAAAAATCGCAAAGAATGCTCCAAAAATGTTTATTTTCAAGCCTGTCTCTATTATTTAACAAGTTTTATGTATGAAAAAATTCACAGTGTTTCTTTGAACGTTGTTTTAGACAACCCCTACGAGATTTTTGCTCTATTCTAAACGAGTCGTGTTTTATTAAACATTTTCATAATTTTCGCTTCACTTTTATTGTTTGAAATATTAGCGCGCTCTCTCCAACATTCGTAATTACATATCTCTCCATCTTCTTCTTTTCGTGCTCGGGTACGGGGCCTAAAGAAAATAAAACATCTTGTTCCCGGAAAATACTATTTTATGTAGAAGAATAAAGGCCGGTCGAATTTGTCTTTGTACTATCTCAATCACGTCTTCGGTATGTAGAACAAATCGTTAGATTTGGCAAGCGCTTGGCCGATAAACGTGACTCGCGCCAAGCACTCAGTAATTTAAGCTCTTTTGCGCATTGTCGTTTGGGAACGTAACTCGTGTTATTTTGAGCGGCGAGTGTTAATACGAGCAAATGTATTGTAATTCCAATACCACGTTGTTATGTTTTTTTGGTAATTGTAATGTACCATAATAGTCCGTGATTTAGTTCTTACTTTACTATGGCCCGGTATATCAGTCAGTCCGTATCCTTACTATGGGCATTCAGTGCACAAATTTAAGCGGGTTATCGGCAGTTTAAGCCTTGGTAAGCCGCAGATTAGTTTCTTTTGACGTGATAACGTCTTACAAATCGATGAACGCCGGCAGCACTCACGAAGAAGTATGACTCATTGTCGCGTTGTCATGAGCCGAGCGTGAAAGCGAGATTGCGGAACAAGCGATAGAGAGGCACGATCGGCCTAAGCGTTCGGCTTGGGACTGTAAATTTCTACGTAAAAGTTTTCTTATGACGTTATGACGAAAAATTATCGTCCGTAAACCGACTTTACAGACAACCAAGTTTTTTTTAGACGTCGAGGGGCTAACAGTCAAACTTGACGTTTACGTAAGTAATTGCGTTTCACCGAAATTTACTTAAATTTCATAATTTTATCAGAGTGGACTGTTATATTCATCGAGTGATGAGGAATATCAATATTTTAAATTGATAATCAGTCTAAAAGAATCTGGAAATTTAACAAATTTTAAGTTTCAACGTCGGGACAGTTTGTTTTCAACGATTAGTTATAATTTCGTGAATAGTGCACTGACCCCAGCTAAACAAATACTATTTAAAATTAGTGTAGTTGCATACGCTGATGGCTAAAAAGGAACTTTACCAAAAATATACTCGTAAATTAAACACTTTACCTGTTCTTCTCTGACCGAGCGTCTGTTTTGCATTTTGTCTCTCTGTTAATTTATACCTATACTAACTATACGAGAGATACCATATGGGAGACATTGAAACTATACACTTATTCACACACACTACAGTTATGATTTTTAATTAATAATGTAATCTAGATTTACTGCAATTCAAAGAATGGACTGTATTTAGATCTGTTTTGTCTTTGATGCTGACACAAATATACCGGATAGTAATGTGGAATTGGACAGGATCCGACTCGCCCAATGTTGTTCGGCCGTGATGATTCATCTTAGTCGATATCACGGTCCTGAGGGACTCCATTAGCAGTAATCACTGCACAAGAACTTGAGAAAACAAGAAAAATTCCGGCACAAGCTTCCCGTGATGGTCGATATGATTAAGAACTAAGGGAACAAGGTCGTAGCACACTATTTAACAACAGACTGACATAAATTATTATTGTTATTTTGTTCTTTATCTCGGGTATTGTCGTCAGCTCGGGAAAAGTTTATGTGGGTAGATAGAATGGGTAGCAATATAAATGGATATATATGTAGGGAAAGGTGTGTATATTTCCGTCAACAGTAAGAGAAAATTAGGAAATTAAATTACATTTTAATTAAAAATTAGATTACATTTCTTTAAACATGAGGTCCACTGTTCACATAACTCCTATTGACGTGCTGTACAACTCTAATATTTGATTCACTCCAGCCATCACTTCTCAAAGCATCCCTACTTGTTCAGTTTTAAAATGGTCTTGAGCGCCGGAACAGCTGTAACACCAAGTTATGCTGTAAGCACTATTAATGGCTACAGAAAAACTAGCCTCACTCTTATATATTTCACTGTCAGAACCTCAACCATTTCCAGTTATCCAACAACGATGCATGGTTGAACAGTAAACACGGAACAGTAAGCAATCGCAGTGAAAACTTTCAGTTCTCTCGCTTGAAATGTCGAACAAATATTTCATGTTTACTGAACGATTTCAAATAGTGATTTCAATGCTGCATTATTACAGCTATTGATAAACTATTAACAGATGAACAATTGTTTCTTGGTCAAGTTTGAGTAACCGGGAAATAGGAACGTAAACTAATGTTTGTGTAGATAATATAAAATTTTCACCGCCAATACCAATCATGATTTGGGTTATTGTGCCGTGTTGCGCTACCACCTTTTTTAGCCAACTTTTCGGACAGCATTACTGTGTCCATACCCCAAAAAAACAAACAATTATTTTTATTTTTTATATTAGTCCCACAAAAGATGACAAAGACCATGAGAAAATAAATTTTCTCAGGGCCTATGTCGTCTTTGGGGATGCCGTGTGGAGGGTCTTTTTAGGAAAAAAAAATGAGATGATATTCTGGGAAGGAAAAAGGTATGTGGGGAAGGTAGGAATCAGGGGGTCAATGTGTCTAAGAGTGACGGACATATAAATCCATCCCTCCCACTGCGGAGCAAGGCGATGGGTCGAGAGAGTCCAAACAGCTAATTTAATTATTCTCGAAATGGTATGAAACTCGGTTAAGGCTATTAAATTCTGAACTTCCGATGAGTTCGAGGTCATCAATATTGTCACTCCGTTGTTCGATGGTGAAATGCTAATGGGGGCCGTGTACCATCGCACGGCATTTTTCTCACCGTGCGCAAATGCTCTAAAAAGCGTGTGCTTTGTGCCATCAATTAATCTTCATCGAACACGTAACGTTCAAGTAACATACGTTTGGCGACTTGGTCAAGATTTCAAGCCTTTTTCAAACCGAATAGATGATCTATTATTTAAATCAATCAGTTATTTTATCGATGTTCTATTATTTAAATCAATCAGTTCTTTTATCAATATGTAGTGAAATTAATTAGTTAATAAATTGCATTAAAGTGAGCAACATTCTCGCACGCGACTTTTTTTTTGTGGCGCGGCACCACACGAGTTAATTTGAGTGACATGAAAGCCGCCTAATTCTTTAGTAAACGTATTAATGGTATTAATCCAATCAAAATTTACTTAGAACATCCAAATAGAGTACTTACCAATAATCTTTTCAATTGCTCGAACTTTAAATGATTTTTAATCGGTCATTAATTTCAGTAAGAAGATAATCTTCCGCAGGTAAGCCAGCAAAAGAATTTTCGTTTGAACAATCCAATTTATTTTTGTTCTCCGCAGTGGGAATTAAGGTCTGATGGATATTTAATTGTTTGTCAATAAAATGATTATTATCGAGCTCGGAGCACTTAACGTTGATTGGAATTCCGAGCAAGTAATATATCAATAGAAATAAGCTTCTACAATCGATATACACCACATCTGATATTAAATAAATACGTAAACGAAAATTATAACATTACATCAGATAACACACAAATGCCAAATGCGTAAAGATGAGGACTTTGACAACCGTTGTATCTTCAATTTATACACAATTCAAACTGTTAATAAACGTATTGTGATGGTCGAATGACAAAAAACTGCATTACATGAAAAAGTTAACAGCGTCCAGCAGTACCAGCAGTTTAATTAATTTTAAATCAGTAAGCGTTAAGCGCAAAGCTTTTTGTAAACAAATAATGTTCATTAAAAATATAATTAAAACGTGTACAAGTTGAACAAATGAATAATTTTAAATATCATATTTACGCCATTTGCAAATATTTTAACCTTTTTTTTATTTCTTGGAGTTACGTAAATTTGATTCGACGTTTTTTTTAAAAACAAGTTTGTTCGAAAATTTTATAAATTTCTGGATTTACACAATACCTACTCGTATGTGGTGAAATGTGGTATGTCCCTACTGTTTTATTTTAAAAGAAAGACCAGATATTTGTTTATTTATTTATTTCCTAGCTTTTACCCGCGGCTTTACTCGCATAGTATTAAGGGGAAATTACTGTAGCGCTTGCACTTATCAATTATCCTCCCTCCCCCTTCCCTTCCTCCCCCTTCCCTTCCTCCCCCTTCCCTTCCTCCCCCTTCCCTTCCTCCCCCATCCCGCATTCCATACATTCATTTACAGTACATTCAGTTTCTAAACAGCTCCCGTTTCACCTAAACTTCATAATGCCAGAGTTAACCAGAAGTAAAAAAAAAGAATTATCCAATTTGGTGCAGTCGTTCGGAAGTTATGTGCGTACAAACATTTCGGAGATTTGTTTTTATTTATATAGATAGATATATAGATTATATAGATATACGACGCCTGAAGAAAATATAACATCGTTTCCACGGCAACGATTTGTTTTCTGACGTTAGAAACTCGCTTTCGTTAGCGACAAAAAACATATAATTAATTAATATTTATAATTTCAAAACACCATAGCTTACCATTATATACAGTCTTTATTACTCGCATAAAATGTAGCTTTCTATTGGTGAAAGAATTTTTAAAATCGGTTTTTTGGTTTATGCGTGAAAGCGTAACAAACAAACACACGCAGTTTCGCATTTATAATATTAGTGTAGATACATGGCACAAAAAAAACTTTTTTGTGCCATGAATAAAAATGAATATGAATAAAAATGGATTACAAAACAATTATGCTGTATATACATTTTTGATTCATATAAACAAAAACTTATAATTTTGAAAACCAAATTAAAACTTATTTCGTTTCCAAAAAATATGTGAAATACTCTTTTTTAAGTTCTTTCGGTGCTATTGAAAATATCTGCTACTTTTGCATTTGGTTATCTAAGCTGAGTATGCGTGGTATGCGGAGGTATACAAACTCTTAGAGAGTTAGCTAAGAGCTTTCCAGTTTCGCACATAGAAGGCAGTGCTAAGAACTTGCCTTAAAGTCCGCAAGATGGCGGCTAGATTAGTTAGAGGTTAGGGCTCTAGAGGGACAGGGGCCGATGTGCAGGAGCTTCCACAAAACACGTGGGAATGAGATCTCAATTAGCCAGCTTCCAGTTAGGCCGACTATCGTAGTCGTCACCATCAGTAAACGCGAAGTTTTAAGTAAATCTCAAATTAAAATAAAAGAACTCTATTCTTCCCCAAGAAGTAAATTTCCTTCCAAGATGAGTTGGAGAACTGTTTGTGTGAACACATGAACTGGTGTTGACATGATTTTTAATTTTTAGTTCGTGTGACTCTACAAAGAACACGAAATGACATCATTTGCAATAATGCAGGGCTGTCAATAAGAGAGTTAATGATTTTTAAACAGAAAAAGGACATAAATTTCCAATCTTCTATTGGACAGTTTCATTAATTTAATTTTTTTTATTAGACAGTTGTCAATAGACAGTCATTTCATATTTAGGTCACGTACTTCAAGGGGAAAAGTCACTTGCTCCAATTAATATAGAAAGAAAAATAGAAGGTCGCCGAGGGCCTGGTAGGAGACAAATGTCTTGGGTAAGAAATATACGAGAGTGGACCGACACTAGATGTGCGGAGGAGCTACTCCGGGCAGCACAAGACAGAGAGACATTTTCCAGAGCGATCGCCAACGTCGGGGGGACCAGATAGGGCCCACAAAGAAGAATAGACAGTTATAGTTTATATTAAAATTTTTAATTATATTTTTTCAACAGTATCTGGGTGAACCTTATAATGCAGATATCGTATTTATGAGTCAAGCAAGAAAAAAGTTTTGAGGAGTTATGAAGGGTGGGTAGGAATCTGGCGGTTAGTGGATCCAGGAGTGGCGGACGTATTAATCCAACCCTCCCACTGCGTTTCAAGGCGAAGTTCCAAAATAATTCTGCCTGAGAGGTCCATCAACCAGTCTCTTTCCGGGACTGCCACGCAGCTGGTGGGCAGACAAATCCGCCTCCAAGACCCCGACAAACCCCACCCCATGAACCCGAGCACCCCTGCTAAGTCGCCAAGCGTAGCAAACTATTTGAGGTGAACTATGGCAGAGGTTATATTGGTTATCCAATAAATGGTACCCGCATTGACGGCCGGCGTAGTCCAGCGGTAAGGCGCTTGACTAGCATTCCGAAGGTCGCGGGATCGAATCCCGGCGTGGCAAATAAATTTAATGTGATTAGTTTGTGTTATTTCACAATTTATTGATTTAAAATAATACATAGTATATTTGCGGCACGTTCCTGAGTGGAAGATACTCTCAGTATTGCCCTGAATTGAAATATTGCGTGAAATGGCTTTAGCCGTGTTTGGTGACCAGATCTGAATAGCCAGGTACTTCCCACCTTTCTATTCCTCATCTTCTTCCCCTCCCCCCTACCTTCAGCCTCACAACGTACCCCAATTGGGGATGCCATAGTCTCACTGGCTCCAGACGGGAGCAGTTGGGACTCTTGTGCGGTATTCACGTAAAAAAAAAATACTCACTTCCGAAATCGTTAGGTTTTGAAGAGAAAAAAATAGCAAAAAAACTAGCTAATAAACTTTATACCTATATGAACCTTAAATTACAAAATTACTTATAACACCTTAAATTAACAAAATAGAAACATTCATTTTATAGAGACAATGTTGTGTACCACCCCTGCCTAAGTTTGTATAAATTCCGTAGCATAAGAATTTCAACTACATGTCTGAAAATGTCCGTATTAGGATGAAACCGGTCCTGGTGAAAATAAATAAGTGGAACAAAGTGCAAAAGTGTTTTAATTTCAATTCTACCCTTTTAAAAAAAACTTAAAAACAAAAAAATTAACCGGAGACAAAAATATCATTTTTTAATCGAAATAATGTCAGCAATCACTGGTTGGAGTAAGTCAAGACCATCTCTTAACACCCTGTATAAACAGAAAATGTGTTTAACGTGTTGAAACAATCGCATCTGGCACAGAAAGAAAGAAAAATACCTGCACGTCTCTCAACTGCAACTTCAACCCTTAAATGTTTACGATGCCTTCCACTTTATTGTTTCAAGGAAGATGTAACCACCCCCAGTGTTGCATCATGGAGCATCCCCTCACGTACTAAGAGCTTCATCTAAGGCCAGCATTCGTGATCTCGGTAAGGCTCCGTCTCTCCACTCGCACGTAAGTACTACGTGGTACATCTACGTTCTCTACGTTGTACGAGACAATAATGAAATCACTTGAGAGTAGAAGATTCTTTATTGTCAATCGCCGTAGCCGTTTGGATCTCTCGAAGAAATGAGATCGCAGTTTATTGTGAAGAGGGAGTAACAAGACACAACTGTAAATATTTAATTTTTAAATCAAATTCTAGACGTTTTGACTCTTTTCTACAAAAAAAATATGAATTGATTTCGAAAGATATTTTTTTTGTTTTTATCTATTAAAGTTGTATATTAAATTTCGAAAAAAATGTGTTTATTTTTTATTTTAATAAGATAATACCATTTCTCTTTGGCAAATTTTAAACAAAATGTTGTAATATATTACACATTTCAAATCGTATAATCATACAGTAAAATAATTCAATTGATTATCTACTTTTCATAATTGTTATTGTAGTTTAAATAATATCATTTGAAAAAATTGGCGCAGGTGTTTTGTGACAAAATACTTCAGTTTATCTATTTACTTACGGTCTTACAAACTAATATATTTCAGATTTTTATATATAGACATTATTGAAAAATTAATAAATAAATAAAAACACTGAGTTTAAAGTTAAATATTGAGTTAATAATTAAAAATGCTGGTCCGGACATTAATCAATCTTTCTCATCGGAACCGCCCTGTAAATTTGTAAGGGTATAATCGCATGACCATCTTTCGATGAAATTTGAATTCTCAGCCACTGCATAATGGGTCTTAAGTCTTGAAATCTTAGTAACGACAGCTTTATTTGTGAAATGATCCATAATCTATGTTTCGATCATCTTACCAAGAGAAAGTTTAAAAAAAACAAAACTAATGAAATAATACACAAGGTGTATGAGGGTAAACTGCACTCCCTAACTTTGGGAGTTGATTATTTGTGTCATGTTATTCAAAATACATATCAATACTATTAAAAATAAATTCAATTCACAATAGAGAATTCCAGTCCAATTTTTTTATTTTTTTTATGAATAATGACCTTCTAACTTAAATAACTGCATATTTATTTTTATTTTTATAGTTAGTTTTAATAGTTAAAATAAATGTCAATGTTTTAATTTTTCAAGATCCCCCGAAAACCACCGAATCTAGTGTGACGTCATCGCGACTAACCGAAGTATGAATCTTGTAGGGAACTGGAATCAGCTGTTCGACTCCCGCCATTTTGAATTTCAGCATTGGAGCATTTTCATAGACATTACTGGGCAATACGATCGTTTTTTGTACAGTTAAAGTTTTTGAATATTTTAAATAATATAGATAAACTAATAGATACTTTATTTTTGATACTGAATTATTTAGGCCTAAATAATGTTTCAATAAAAACAAAAACTATTATATGTCCAATTTGCTTGCGTCTTCATTTCTATTGATTTCTATACAACTTTGACCCAGGTGACGCGGCGCGGTGACGTCACGCCGCCAAAATCCAGCAATAGGGTGTTTTAATGACACGTTTTAAAATGGACTTTTTAATATTTTTTTAAAAACCCTACGTTAAATATTATGTAATAAAACTAATGTATTCAGAATCAGCGTATATTGGTCTATACGAACATATTTTTTTAAAGCCATAATATTTTTCACTGGAGTTCCTTATTGCGACCGAATCATTTTTTCGATTTTCCTGATGCAAATGTTTGAGAGTCGCTATTATTCAATGATTAAATAAGACCAATTCAGTTTTTACTCGTTAAGTAATTATAACAAAATAAAAATATATAATCATGTGCAAAATATCGTAAAATTTGTTCACTTGGGCAATTTTTTATCCAATCGGACAATGCAATGAGCCATTTTTATTTTGAAATCATCAAATTTATCCGCTATGATAAATTATTTCTTCAATCGGACCTTTCTATCAGTCCATTTTCACAAGTTTTTGTCCAAGCGGACAATTCCAATCCTCCCCAATTTCGTCAAATTCTTTGTCCAATTGGATAATCAAAGTGCAAAGTGATAATTGACGCGCGAAAATTTTTATGGATTTGTATTCTGGATTCTTATTTTTTATGGATTGATATTCATGAAATTTTAATGATTTATAATGATTTTTGGATATTTATATACATATTTTTGATAATTCTTAGGCCATCCGCTCAAGGAGAAACTGAAAAAAAAAAAACAAAAGGCCAGTTTTCAAGCGCAAAGACCAGCGCTGCTAGTTTCAGTTGCCATGTTGACAGGTTGCTTGGTAGCGGCTCACGACCTGTCAAGTTTTGCGATTTGTCAGATCTGGAAAATATTTATTTTGTTCAGAAGGTTGATAAATCATTATTTTACATTAAGGTTGATAATTGATGAATTAAATTTGTTAAATAAGCTAATATAATTACTGAAATCGTAAATTTAAGTGAATCGAGTTGCCAACCAGTTTTCGGTTTCTCCATGAGCGGATGGCCTTATGAATGTCATTGATTTATTTTTTTAAATTTTGGATAAGAGTTTATGAATATTACTTTGAATTTCGAGATATTGTGATTTTCATAAATTTTGATGTTATGAAAAGGCGAATAAATACCTAAATGAAAATTACAAAAATAACTTTGATTTGTATAAAAACTAAAAATTGTTTTTAATTATTTTAAAAACTTGAAACGAAATAAAATTACTTTTATATAAATATCCGTCTAAAAATTTTCGAATAAGACTATGTTGATTATATTCTGAGTTCTACGGTGACCGGACATCAAAACATCGAAAAAACTTCGTTACTTCTTTAAAAAGTTATTAAAAGCGACGAAAAAACTAGGTTAAATAAGATCTTCACTTTTAATTACTTTTCAAAGGGGTGCTGAAATGCGACTTTGTCTAATTGCCAAGGAACCGAGTCCCACATATCAACGGCAGCAAAGATCACATGTCCATAAATCATTATTCGAGATAAAAGATTAAAAAATTAGATTCCTTTGAAAAAAATATTTTCAACGCCATGAAATATTTTTGTGAGTATATTTAAAACGGTGTGAGTAATAGATGCCATATTTTTATACACATAAAAATACGGGTTCTTTTTCGTAATGTGTAATCAATAAATTATGTTCACAAAAAATGGAGTTACAAGGGTTTTTAGCAATCACATGGCCTTAAGCCATCGATCGATGTTATATTATTGTCTAATTTTAGGTTTTAGGCCAGAATATACCCCTGTAAATGTAATATCCACTTGTGTAATTTGACCACAACATTATTAGGTGATAACAGACTGATGATCGATTTGCTAGTAATTATAAAGCGGTAGATAAGGTGAAGGTGTAATGGGGAGTGAGTGACCTTCGTCTATTCCTGTGCTCCGGGTGCCTGGTGTCTGCGTGGTGGTGTCTGCGTGTGTGATGTGTGGTGTGTGTCAGGCTTAGATCAATTATGAACATGTCCGCGGCTGACAAATAAAACCGATAAGAGCGGTTTATATATGTTGTGTTGTAATAATATGGTATTTTTGTGCATATTTGAAAACGAGTGAGGTAGATTTCACTGAAATATAACTTAAATATTATTACGACTTTCGAGAGATGTTTGGAAAATGTTTCTAGAGATAAAATAAATAGAAAAAAAAACTGTCAATGTCAATGTAAATGAAAAAAATGTTAATGTATATATATGAATATAAATGTATGTGTACGAATGTTAACGTATATGTTTGAATGTCAATGTATATGTATGAATGTCAATGTATATGTATGAATGTCAATGTATATGTATGAATGTCAATGTATATGTATGAATGTCAATGTATATGTATGAATGTAAATGTCAATGTATATGTATGAATGTCAACATGTACATAAATGTCAATGTGTATATGAATGTCAATGTATATGTATGAATGTCAATGTACGTGTATGAATGTCAATATATATGTATGAATGTAAAGGTATGCCTCTGAATATTAAATCCTGATAGTATCAGAGATCATCCTCAAAGATGACATAGGCTCTGAGGGAAATTATTTTTTCCTCAGGGCCTCCTGTGTGGAGTTAATGTAAAAAAAAAAAAAAAACTAAAGACTGATTTTAAAAGGTGATGAAATAAGCTATCAACTGTTATTTTTTTTTTAAATTAAAATTTTGACTGTAAACTTAAAAAAACTTTTAAAAATGGTTCACCCTACGTTTCTAACTAAAATTACTGATAACAAAAAAAATGAAAAATACATTCGTCTTATAAACTTTACCACCACCTTATTTTTTTTTTGTCGTTAGCAAAAAAAAAATTTTTTTAATAATATATGTCATAATTTTTTCTCATACTGCGTTCGGAAACTTTGTACATTTTCATTTTTCTGTGGTTAACTTTTAGTTTAAAAATCGAAGCTTGGTTTTATTTCTTTCTAACACCGTTTATATCATAGTTCACACAATGATAATAATGGAGACAACGATTTCTACGAAACCTATGTTAGCTGTAAAAGCGAACAAATTACCCTGAGAGGTTATTAGTAATTAGTCATCCTAACATTTAGGGTCAACTAATTACGATAGTAAAAAAGAAGGTACACTGTTCGAGACTGTAATCACGTTTCAATGAAACGTTTTTTTTTTATTTGAATACCCCACGTTCCAACTGCTCTCGTCTGGAGCCAGCGAGACTTTGGCATCCCAATTGGGGTATGTTGTGAGGCTTAAGTTAGAGGGGATTGGAAGGAGATGGGGAAGAGGAAGATGGGGAAGTACCTGGCTATTCAGATCTAGTCACTAAACACGGTGATACTGAGAGCATCTTGGAACGTGCCGCAAATATACTATATATTATTTTTAATTTATTGATTGTGAAGAAACACAAATTTATTTGCCACGCCGGGATTCGATCCCGGGATCTTCGGATTGCGAGTAAAGAGCCTTACCCCTAGACTACGCCGACCCCCAGACTACCCAACCTTCTCCGGTGGACCATCTTGTATATCAAACTCTTTTGTATTTTCAACTCTCGAATTACTCGAGTTCGTATATGGTTCACTTGATCATACCATGTCCACCTGAAACGTTCCACACTTCTTCATTTATTCACTTAGGTACCCGCAAATATTCTCTCGGCACGCATTTATAACTGAATGTAAGGTATAAACGAAAAATAACAAAGGATAAGACATAAAAAATTCAGAAAGGCCCTAAATCTGAAATCAGGAAAAGGTCTTTGAGAATTCATCTATATAACCAGATTAGTGGATAAAAAATGTATATCGAGGTAGCACATATAAAATGTATCCATTTCAGCCATTGTACTGCGAGCTGTTTACTCCGAGGTAGAAATCTCAAGCCAACCCAACTCGAGCTACCAAACAGGGGTGAGACTACCTGCGCCACCCCTAGAATAAGGGAGTAAGGAGTGGTTACCTTCAATCTTGTATTCGGGTCACGGCCAAAGGGTTGGTAGGCACCACTTTACTTCTCTATTAAGCATCCCCTTTCGATTAACTTTTTTCCTACAGCCCGCCGCCTCGAGTACCTTTCGCAACAAGGGATGATTGTTAATCCCTTATTGCTTAGCTCTGCAATAATCTCACATCGGGGTACTTCAAGCCTCACTCGAGAGGAAAGGTACTTGAAACCCCACTTTGGAGGGTACTTGAGGCTCACTTAATTGCTATTCCATTGTTTTACTTTGCTACTTCGCCGACTGATGTGGGAAATGTTTCAGACTTTTCAGAGGGAGATTTTTCTGAGATAAGCAATCTTTTCGTTGCTTGTTTGCAGTTGAATCTTGATAACGAAGTTTTTTAGCAGCTTTCGAGGCTTGAGTAAATTTAATTATTTAGATTTATATCTCGCGTTATTGTAACACGAGACCTTTCCGCCTGCGATAGAAAAAATGAAAAAGGTGAATGTCTATTTTGTTTATGGCAAAAAGGGGAAAAGTAGGTACACAAAAAATTCATAAAACATGGGGTGAATTATAAATTTGTGATGTGGATTGCTCTACTTTTCCGTTAACTTTGCGAAACGAAATAATTCACGAGTAAAATCTCCTAATATAACATGTTGTGGTTTCGACGTGGTTTCGGCGATTGCTAGTGTAAAAGCAAGAGTAACAGAAAATGCTACTGTTAAATATAAAAAAATGCGTTTTTCAATCAATTTGACCGGCTCTTTTGCGTCAATTTTAGCTTTTGCTTTTACTTTCCGAAAACCGATAGTTACTCTAGTATTTGACAGTTCTGTTGGAGGTATGGTACGAAATTACGTGCTTCAGCATAGATTATTAATCATTATTAATATTTTAGAAGACGATGATAGTGACGATGAATTCTTCATCCAATGCGTCTTACAGCAAAAACTAAAAACGTATCAACAATATGGTTATTTGGGACGATCCCGAATATTTGGCGTGGTACCGCAAGTCGAAAGATCGTACCGTGAAATATGTTTATATTAAAAAAGATCGTCTTTTGTTTTTAATTATAATTATATTTATAGTAACAAACACGTATGTTTATAAGAACAAATCTTTCAGATCCCACAATGACGCGAAACAAAATGCAGCCAGATATTTTGACAGTTGTTTTGGATTTCAAATTTAGTTTATTGTGTGGTCGTTCGAAAAAACAATGCGGTGAATTTTTTCGCATAATTTCGGGAAATCCGCTTTTTAGACTGGCCAAACTAACAATATATTACTTTAGCAAAAGTACACTTGAAACAGCGCTTGGTCTTATTTAACATTAACTGCTAATAATTATTTTGTCAACTCTCCTTTGCAAAGACTTCATATACTCGGTAATAAATATACCTCTATAGACGTTTATCGTCATCAATCGATGTCAAAATTTAAACTCAGTATATTAGAACAATTATAATAAAGCTATTAATATCATGCACTCTGTAGCACCTTTATCGAAATATTATTGTAGCTATGTTTCGATAAACATGTAACAAATATGTGAAATAAAGATTGCTGATTACAAACATAAAAATTGACAATCTTATCTTTTTTCTATTTATAATTAAAACAACTATCTCACATTAATTTACGTGACCATATATTCTATTTTACCCGCTTTGTGTCATATTTGGTGTTATCTTTATTTTGTTGCTTATATTTATATTAGGTTTATATTATATTATGTTATTTCCTATACTTTACCAAAAACATGTACTGCACTTTATGTAAAAGCCTTATGGGCGTTTAAATAAATAAACATCCTTGTCATTTTAACGGTTAAAGTTTAAATTCAGTTCACAATTTGCTTTCTGTTGAAACGGAAAGGCCGTACAATATCTTGGTGACATCACGTTAATAGAATATGGCCCAATTTAATTTAATGATGAAACACGTAAATTATTAAAATATCGGGACATTTTTATTGATTTATAAAGTAGACTTGCTGAGTTGTGCTGGCATATTCTGACCCTTTTGATAAAATAGCTGATTTAATATTCAATCGATGAAAAAGCTTTCGTTCATTTCCCCTTAAAATTGATCCAAAATCACTTTTTCCGCAAATATTTAATTAGTTTTCATCCTGAAACTTTCCATTCTTAAACTTGGCTTGTAATTTACTCGTAAAGTAATTTTGCGAAAGGTCTGAGGTAAGCCCTTTTCAATAAGCCACCTGGCTTTATTTAAGTTGAATATAGCAAAAACTTCGAATTTTACAGAACGGTAGACATGATTTAAATTTTTATCTTAACCATACCTTAAATTAACTTTGATATCATTTTTGAACTGTACCAATGAGGTGTTTTAATATAACTGCAAAGTATTAATATGTACATTGGAGGTTATCCACCACTAGCCCGCGCTGGTATAAGTAAGAGATGGTTACTTCTCCAAGGCTCTCGCAAGGTTCTAATTTTATTTGATAAACGAAGCTACATTTATTTATTTTGAACGAATCTAGACTTCCAGTGTCCCTGCATAAGTTGTTGGTAAGCAGTACGCAAGTGCTTAGCAGGAATAACAAAATGCAAAAATAGGTTAGTAAGGCAAATATGAATTGATTGTATTAATGTACAAAGAGGTGTTTTTTTAAATAAAATAATTTACAGTCAATTCCGTTTAATTGGTATACCTACCAGTTTATCGGAACAGACGGTTAATTGGAACAAAACTTTGTTTTGGTCCCCTTTCAAACTAAATGCATTTCCCCACGTAGTGTAGGTATAATCAATAATAATAATAATATGAGTTCAGTACATCTAAATTCGATTAATACTAAAGCAGACATCCCGTCTAAAGACTTTTTTCGGTATTCGCAAAAAAAAAACATTAAAAATATATATAGATGTTTAAATATGTGAGTATATGGGTACATATATAAATCTGAAAAAAACGTGAAAAAAATGTTAAAACGTTTTTTGTTATGGTTCAAGACCAACGTTTTCAATTTTTTGTGGTTTTTGGCTAAGAGTTTGTAGCTTATGTGAATAAGTATGTAGTTTCAAAGTTTCTCAACAGACATCGTCAAAGATATATATATTTGTAGTTGTAATGTGTCTCGACAGAGGTCAGTAAAGTTCTTCCTTCTAAAGTTCCACTTTGTCTAAAGTTAAAGTATAAGAGAGACAACTTTAGCCCGTTCGTATAATGCACGAACGATTACGAAGATGGCCGATGATATTCGATAGAGAGATGGGCACATTCAGTGACCATTTCCCTTGCTGGAGATTAACACAGAGCATCCTTTAGAACGGTCGTTAATTCCAGTTAAATATTCATTACAAATTATAAGATAATAAACACAACTCGTCACCTGGTGATCCGAAGTATCATTTAAACTCCAGATCATCAGAGTATTGTGTGCCTGAGAAAAAAATGGTACACCACACTGGCGCAGCCGGTGGGCTTGATTGAATCTTAGAAATTGTGTAAGAGGCGTGATGTAACCTAAAAGTCATAAATAAGAGAAAAACTGGTAAATAAGCAAAATGTTTTAAGAGCGTAGAGTTCGTGCACGTTAATGCACTTGACTTGATAACTTACAAAGCGAAATGGACTTTTCACTACTATTTCAGTACTTACATTATTGTTCATAGCTCTGGAAACCGCTCCGCTCGATCCGGATTGTTTCTATGGCATCGTTTTAGCAGGAAAATCGCTTTAAGAGCGCTTTATTTATTTATTAGACTTAAACAGCTAAGATTATTCATCAGTGGCTTACAACTTAATATCTTTAGCATATCTTTCATAACTAGCAACTACTGAAACTTATAGTAGTTTCTCATCGAAGAGATCATCATTTTCGAAATGTTCTGGCTTCAAAAAAGGTATGGCGAACAACCATATAATCAACAAAGAAACTAATTTTATCGTTGGCAACACCACGACCTAGCAATAGGCCGAGTGGACAATTTCAATTTTTGCATTTTCATTCTTTTGTTTACGTCTCGATCTATCGGGTGTTATCGATCTCCCCTAGTGTAACGCGACTTGCCGTAATTTGTATAAAATTATTGTAAATATAAAGTGACCGAATTAATCCGAGTTTTTATTCATACACACATCTCCATACACACGATCGCAGTTCGACAATAGAAAAGGACCAGCTGCCGATCTGAGGAAACCAACACATAGGCCACCATAATAAAACATCTCCTTTTCCAAACTGGTGAACCCGACGTTCCTTTTCTAAAAAGGTAAGTCCCAATATTTCGATCATTTTATAATGAACCAAAAATTTCAAGCTCACCCAGTAAAATGAGAAGAAAGTTCACCCAGTAAAGTGTTAAATGTATTTCTTTAAAAGAAATGAAAATTTGAAAAAATGAAAATTTTAAACTTATTCTCTTTGCCAATCGATCATGAATTTGGATCGATCATGAATAATCACATGGAGAGATGCAGCAATGAGAGATGAACACCGTCGATTCATTATTGAAGAGACAAAAAATATTTTTTTTATTATACTCTCTGTACCCATAATGACAAGGCACTGTGGATAAAATTTAACAAATTTCAAGTGCTACTCGTTCAACAAATTTACATGATCAATTTACAAAATTTTAAGGTCGTGCAATAACAATTCAGTCTACTTCTAAAATAAATGTTCTTGTGGTGTACTTTGTCATCTACGTAAACAATACAAATCTGATAATCGGAAGTTTCAATAAGACGTCACGAGATTATGAGACGTTTTTATTAACGTTTTATTGGCAATGAATATTTTACTGGACTTAACGTCCGTTCTAAAGGATGCTCTGTGTTAATCTGGAGCAAGAGAATTGGACCCTAAAGATGCCCTCCTGAAGATCAGTTATGATCGTAACCATTCGGGTATTAGTGGGTATTGCTGGCCTCTGTTGACCTTTACTAACGATATCTGTTGAGAGACATTGAAATTGCATACATTTTCACGTAAACTACAATACTCTTATCCCGTATTGTTACCAATACGAAAGCCAACATGATTTGATATGAATATTTTTGTTCCAACATATCGAAAAATGTACTGCTTATTTAAATAAATATTTGTTAACTAGCCTGTCAGGCTACAAGATATCCCTACTAACTCAGGCCCAGTAAAAACATATTTGTGTAAAAATAAATAATATATTGTAGGAGTTTACAGACCTATGAATATCATTGTATTTCAGAGCTTTCCAGAAGCTAGCGTGCTTGAAGGAACATCCGTGGAGTAAGGTTCCTTATCCGATTTGCTAAGTGTAGAACCTTTTAACCCGAAGCTAAGTCCGATTCTGGCATTGACAAGCTTTAGGCTCCGTGGAAACCTTAGAATACTGCCGGGGATTTCTTTACAAATTTTAAAAGGGAAATTAATAAAATCGACTTGAGTTTAGCCTGAATTCAGTAATTAAAGTACAGTTTTTCTCAAGTCTATTTATAGGAGTAAGTTTATTGGATTATCGATTTGGATTCTTCGTGAATAATTCATATCTAATCATGTATTTGAATTTAACATTCTGAAGTACGAGCAAACTAGACTTCCATGATATTTGTGTTGTATCACTAGCTTTTGAAGTCCCGGGCATTGCCCGGGCTTTACGCTGAGATTTTCTAAATCAGACGTAGACCTATGTCAAATTTGAAGATTTTATTTTATTTAAAATGCACATTTACAGTTGTACATAACCAATAATAAACATACATTCTATTAAGTAATAATAGCGGTTTTGAAATGTTGAATATTTATTTAAAAATATCTATATCAGGGGACAAGTAATTTAGTAACAGAATCATAAGTTAGTTCTGCATCTCGGAATAACAAAAGTTCTGTATCTGCGCGCTCTTGTGAAGTTGTCGAGAACATAATACTCAACTTTTTTTATTTTATCGGGAATACAGATGTTACCGTTTAGAAGTTTATAGATGTTTATAGATGCTATGTGGAGGGTCTTTTTGGGGAGAGGAAGGAGTGAACATGGGTCGTTAAGAGACCCGTGATGAAGGAAGGAGGAAACAAAAGGCAGGAAAATCGTTCCACAGCTGAGCTGTTGAACTCAAGAACGAATCGAAGAAACGACCCGCTCTCATATGACAAATTTCAACGGTGTACTTATGTTGGGTCCGCGTTTGGCGTGTTTCCCGACTATGCACCGGTGCCGACGGGATCTAAAACGCTAGTTCCTCTTAGCATCTTTCATTGAAATACTGGTAGAAGGACAGCATTCTCACTCGACGCCTGTGCTCTAAAGATGACGACCAGCGTGGTCTAGCGGCAAGGCTTTTAACTCACAATCCGAAGGTCATGGGATTGAATCCCGGCTTGGGCAAATAAATTGTATTTGATTAATTTATGTTATTTCACAATAAGTTCATTTAAATAATGTATGGTATATTTGCGGCACGTTCCAGAGTGGAAGATACTCTCAGTATCGCCCTGGTGTAAGACCACCATTCAGAATTGAAACGTTGCTTGAAATGGCTTTATCCGTGTTTGGTGGCCAGATCTAAATAGCCAGGTACCTACTTTTTAGCCTGAGTCTGAATAGTCAGTTACTGGTCCACCTTCCTCTTCCCTAACTCCTTCCCCTCCCCATTACCTCAGCCTCACAACATACCCCAAATGGGGATGGCGTAGTCTCACTGGCTCCAGGCGGGAGCAGCTGAAACACTAGTGAGGTATTTTATTATTTTTTAATCCGTTTGTTAAGACGGGAGAATCAATCAAACAAACAGTCCGTTTTTGCGTAGAATCTTGAGTATTTTCAGGTACTTTGGGGATCCAGACCAGAGGTGGCTGCCAAATTCTACCGTGAGGCGCATTTGCGATATTTACTTTGTCAGCGGTTGTGTGCTGTTTAAAAATCTGCGGGCTCTGCACTGTACGCCCATTTTTTGAAAGGCTAATTTAACCCTGGCCTCGATGGAGCCCCCGTACCTGAACTGGTCACTTAAAATTACACGATGACCGATAAAGTCAACATTGTTGACGTCCGCTCCAATAACAAAAATAAACAATTTCCGTACATTTTCGTCCTCTAATATCTTCTGATTTAACTTTGCTAAGTACATGTTAATGAATATCTTAGGCGAATTATCAAGTTTATCTTGAAATATTCATAATTATGTATTTAGCGAACTTATATTATAATTTAATGACTTATCGGATTTAATCAGTAAAGGCAAAAACCTTTTTTCTTATTAAAAATGTATAAAAGTGTTTCATGTAGGTAGTTACGGCACATACCTAGTTACGTTTCTATCTTTAATTTCAAAGCCTTTGAGTTAAAGAAAATATTGTTGAAGTAATAATGAAATCGTGCTTTGAATATCCAACAATCATTTATTTTCAGAGAGCTTTTTTCGATTTGCGAGAAAATGAACCAAAAACAAATTTTAATCAGGAACCGCAAACTTCCGCAATGTTATAATGAAAAGATTCCAGCAAAAAGTCTCGCAAAAAAACCTGGAAAGTTCTAGAAAATCCCGAAACCATCAAACGGTACGTTTTCGGAAAGGCTCATCCAATAAAGTTTAGCACTGGCCGGCACGTGACGATTTCCGCTGGGTCAAAAAAGGCACCAAAAGTTCGCGCGCTTTCGCCACAATGGGCGGATATATAGGAGTAGGTAATGGCGGGCGGCAAAATGAAGGGTAGGTGAGGAAAAAGGTTGTTTGAAGGGATTGTTAGATAGCGAAAGAAGTAATTGGGCTCGGAAATATGATTTGAGATTCGGGGGGCATCCGCGAATTTAATTAGACAAAAATTATTAACCTTTTTACAAGCGTGGAATTAAGATCGAATATTCTGCGAAGATTAACCCTCAATTTATTAATGTAAGTATTTAAAATGTGAACAAACAGAAAAACCGTGGAATAATCTGAGAAAAAAATTAAAAATAATGTAGTCAAGATAAAGATGAAGCTATACGTGAAATCCTATTTAGATTCATCTTTACGACGAATCGGTTTACAGAATGAACATCAAGTAATATGTTACGGATGAAGTTTTAATAGCCTTCCTATGTATTGAAATCACAATAAAATTATTATTTAAATAACAAAAAATTTAAGCGTAGACCACCAAAAAAATGTTTTTTCATGACTTAACTACGAAACAATTTTTAAAAAATACCCCTTCATGGCTTAGACTATTTTTGAGGTTTTGTTTGCTCTTACTTATTTCATTCTTACAAAATTATGCAAAAATTAAATAAAAACCACTTTTTGGCTTACTTGCCTCGTGCAAGTACGACGCGCGATTTTAAATTTTGTAGGCATGAGAATCGAAATATTTAAAGCGTTTATATTCCTCTAAATAAAAAAAGATCACAAAAGAATGCGCGAGAGTAAAAAATCATCCGCTGAAATATATTGTTTTAATTGGAGGGTTTAAATTCTTCAGTAATTAAATTAATATTAATTCTTTACTTTCAAGTCCCTGTGAAAATGTGTCAAGTAAAATACTTTGAGATTAACGCGCTGTCTAGTAAATTGCATCTCTCATGCAAAAACGTGGAAAGCAATTTATTCAATTTGGGAGGCGGAAATGGGTACCGCCACCCCATCAATAATTGGATTATAAACACCTCTGCCATAGGTCACTAGTTAATAAGTGTTTCGCTACTTTTGGTGACTTGGCAGGGGTGCCCGAGATCATGGTGTGAGGTTTTCCGGGCCTTGGCAGGCGATTCGCATTATTTGCCTTGAGCATCTCCAGACGATTTCAATTTAAACTTATGCTAAAGTTATAATAACTTTTGTAAATATGGGTAAAAACCTAAATTCTATTAAGTTAATAATTGTAAACATCGAGAATTACATCCCTTAACAGAAAACTATTTTGTAATATATATTATTTTTTATTGAAATTTTTCTACAACAGATTAACTGCAAAGTGGTCTTCTTATGTTGTGTTGTTACGTTTATTTGGTACTGGGCCAGTCTCTTCAGTACTATTCTGTACGTAATAAAAGATTTAAAGGTTCTTTGAAATCACAGTGACCGCTTATTGTTGTTTCGTACTTTACAAATATAGTTTAAGAAGACATACGTCCGTGTAACTGGGAAGCTACTTTTTGTCTGAAGAACTCTCGCGAAAATAAAGATTCTGCTTACCCGTCTTTATCGGTTATCTTCGGCACAACTCGTAAACCGACACCTTATATCCCGAAGATAAAATAAACAACTAAAACAATGTCGACCATGAAGTACTAGAACATTTGTTTTGCCTCACGGTATCTTGAAAAATTCGTGGTGACGACTAAAGACTTGTTTGGACTAGGTTAGCTGTATAGTCAAGTGGCGAGTAATAAGCCACTTGACCGTTCAAAAAGCGTTCACAATACGGTCGAGTACAGTCGTAATATAATTAATAACTGCGCCCCGCGGCTGAATTTGGCAGCCACCTCTGGTAAAATACTTGAAAAATACCCTCGACTCTGTGCAGAAACCGGCGGTCCGTTTGATAGATTCTCCCACCTTAACGAACGGATTGCAATCTTTACAGCACAGGCGTCGGGTGGGAATGCTATCCCTGTTCTACCGGTATTTCAGTGGAAGATGCTCTGAGGAACTAGCGTCATTGATCTCTTCGGCACCAGTGCATAGTTGGGAGACACGCCAAACACGCACCCAACAAATGTACACGGTTGACATTTGTCACAGAACGGGTCATTTTTTCGACTCGTTCTTGAGTTCACAGCTTGGCTATGGAACGATTTGTCGGCCTCTGTATTTCTTCCCTCCTACAACATGGGTCTCTACAGAACCAATGTTCATTCCTTCCTCTCCTCAAAAAGAACCTCCGCACAGCATCTCAGATGACGTAGGCCCTGAGGGAAATTATTTTCCTCAGGGCCTCCTGTGTGAAGTTAATGTAAAAATATAAATAAAATTTTGAAAAAGAAATTTGATCAAATTTTGTTTCTATGGTCTCCTAAAGGAGAAAGGTTTAGAATTAGTTCAATTAACGAATGTTGAATCAATATGACCAACACGGACACCGTAAAACGAGACCAAACGACACAAGTACATTCAAATGGGAGTGAACCAGGAGCAGTAAGTAGTTCTTACTGTATTTTACGTAATTGAAGACTGAGGTAATTCTAGTGATGCAACCAGAGATTTATAAATCGAAAAAAATATTTAAAAAAAATTAAAATTATTAAATTGAGTGTGTCTCCTCTACAACGTCATTAATATATACCTATTTACCCACCAGTCACCACGTTGTTTAAAATACCAACTCAGATCCGCAATTGACTTAAATGAAACACTAAGTCGAAGAAATAATTTATTTCGTATTCATAACTGTCCGCCCGCTGATCCGCCTTTCAACAATGGAAGCGACCCAACTCACGTTTTGTATCTCGGAGACGAACGGATTAGTCCGTCGTATTGTGTACATGTGAGGTAAGTGAGAAATGATAAAACTTGTAAGAGTTTGATGTGCTATAAAAATTGTATATACCTACGAATAATCCAAAATCAACCCAAGTAAAATATCAATATACTAAAATAAATTGTTTTTCAACATCAACCTGTTTTTCACCCCGTTAAATTAGCGGCTTTCAATATTCCCACCTTTGCGAAACGACGACGGTTCAAGAAGGCAATAAACATACGTTCTTCATCACAATAATGCTTTAACTCTTTCTAACACATTAAATAATGGTGAGACAAAAGATGAGACACGCAATGTACTTATGTCTATTTTCTCCAAAGGCAAAAAAGTTGTGCTTGGAGGAAACAGACATACACACTTGTGTGTTTCTTCTTTTGTATCATCATTTTTTATTGCGTAAGAAACAGCTGAGGCATTATTTTGGTAAGGAAAGGTCTAACCTATACCTCCCAAGCCGGACCCTCTCGACCGTGCACCGCAGTGGGAGGAATGGATTCATACGTCCGTCACTCCTGGACAGATTGACCCCCAGCTTCCTATCCACCCCTTATATCTTTCTCTTCCCAGAACTTCCTCTCCTTCCTTTCTCTAAAAACACCATATAATCCTTCATACAGCATCCCCAAAGATGACATAGGCCCTGAAGGATTTTTTTTTCTCAAGGCCTCCTGTGTGGAGCTAATGTTTAAAAAGTAGGCTGATTATGAAAATGGCATAATGATATGGCCGACAAACTGCAATAATTTTACCATTTTATTTATGTTCTATTCAGAGGCTCTCCAATGAAAGACAAATACAAAAAATACTAGTATAATATGACATACAACTTTAAAAAAAAATAAAGAAAAAAGATGTTTGGTACTGGAGCTCTAACACGGTGAAATCGATTCCTTTACGATATCGGATCGTTAGGAGTAACCTCCGATGATTTCATATCGATTTCCCTAGCACAGTTTCACTGTTGATAGCCGAACCGATATTGATAGGGAATAAATTATAAATTAATATACGCTGGCAACACTGGCGGATCTGTCCATAAATTCACATTCAGAAACGTCAAACGCCAGTCAAATAAAAAACGCCAGTCAAGTAAAAATCATCAGTATATTAATAAGTGAAGCAAAAACTTTGTACCACTTTTTACGAAAATTGCGCGGACGGAGGAGTACGAAATTTCGCACACTTATAGATTATATAGAGAAGAAGTGCAGTATGATAATATTTTTTGAAAATTATGCTTAAAAAGAACATTAAATTAATAAAAAAACATTACAATTATGGTCGAATTTCGACCATTGGGCGACCACAAGTATGAATAATTTGGCAATGTTGAATTGAAATACATAAAATTAAAATAAATAAATATAATTGATACACAAATACGCATTGGCAGTCCGCATCTACTTTATGACACTTCACGGGAGCTATTAGTTAATCATTTCTTTTGTCATATTTCAGACGCTTAAATTTATCATAATTCGAACGGAATAATTTGGTCGCGTTTCAGTTGAATTAAAAAGTCTATGGATCGCGGATATGACTTCTTTCGATACAAAAATCTTTGTTAGTTTAATACGTTTATTAAATAAGCCAGTAATGTTGATTAACGAACGACATAATTCAAATAAATTCATACATTGACAGCTAACCAAAACTTATCTGATACTATGGAATCCGGGCTAAAATTTGTCAATCGTCGGTTTGAATTTCTCTTACCAATTGTTGACCGTGATCGCAAATATTGCTAACTGACCATAGATGACGGATTTGGGCAATATCGTATTGATGAGTTATATCGATTGACCATGCTAGGTACCCAGATTTGCATTTGGTTAACTTGCAATTTTTACTATTTCGGTCCATCACATCATTGACATTTGTGACCTAAAATATGAAACAATTGTTGTTGAGAACAAGAGATATAATCCCACATCCAAATATAAAAATTCTGTAAACAGGATCCCAAGCCTTGAACATTTAATTATTTTTCCGTCGCCAACAATGTTTTTAACCCGCACGTTTTCACCGAAAACTTATCTACCAACATGAATAAATAAATATAAAAAAGCGTGTTGGTGCATATTTGTATTTTTGAACTCATTTTGTTTGTTTGAAAAGTTCAACAGAACATTTCGTTTACAAAGCATTTAATGAGGGCCTTATCAGTTTGGTGACTTATCAGGGGTGAGGTTTGTTTAATTTGGGAGGTGGGATATACGTCACCTCAAGTGGTTCGCTGCATTTGGTGACTTAGCAGGGATGCTCGGGTTCAAACTGTGAACTTGGCAGCGGATGCTTTTGCTCACCTACTGCGTGGCAGAGCGGTTCGGAAAAGACTGATTGACGGAGAATATTTCCACACAAAAAAAATTGTAAACATCCTTAGTACGTAGTCAAGTCGAATACAATTCTTCGATCTAGTCCCCCCATTTTAAAATACATTCAGATTCAATCAAAAAAATTCAACATAAAATTCTAAGACACATTAATTTTAAACTTCATTGAAAATGTAAACCATAATTACTTGATGAAAGAATTTAATTTATTAAGACTCTCAGATCAAAGAATTATATCCGAATTAATATTTATGTTCAGAATTATAAATGATAGAATAGACAGTCCTGATTTAACTAATCTCATAGAACTTCATATTCCCACGAGAGCCACTCGTTCTAAAATCCTGTTTAAATACAACAATAACAGGACGGAGTATACGAAACACTCGCTTGTACCTAGGTTACATGAAGTTACTTATAGATATGCAGATGTGGCAGATCTATTTAACTGCACGGAAGGTAGGTACAAGAGGGCTCTACAATCAAATCTTTTCAATCAATATCAATTCTATTTGTAGAATTGCCGTACAGCCGTACTCTCTCGACCATCACTTTGTATCGCAGTGAGAGGAATGGATTCATACGTTTGTCACTTCTGAACACATTTATCCTCAGATTTCTACCCAACCTCATACCTTTTTCCTTCCAAGAACTTCCTCTCATTTCTTTGCTTTAAATGATCCTCCACACATTATACCCAAAGATGAAATAGGCCAAAAGAAAGATATGCAAAAAAAAAATAATTTTAATGGAATTATAAAACACTAGATGGCGCCTTGCACCATATTATTTTAATTTCGAGTAACAGGTGATGAAGACGAGACAGTTCACACTCTTGTATGTATAGGCCTTTGTTCTAGTTATCTCGTGCAGTCTCTTTCATACTAGACGCGTTGCAGACGTTCCCAATTTTCAAAAGTTCAAAAGTTCCCGATCTCAACAATGAAACCAATATTTTGTCTCTACCATTTATTACTAACATTTATTACTAAACAATACGTGGAATATTGCATCGCGCTTTTTTGGTAAATACTGTATCAAGGATTCGCTCTTCATCATACCGCTGTGTTGTGTTTATTTCCCGGACGTTCGCCCAAAAACCTTGAAATTAAATATTTAATTTAAAAGTTTTGATATATTTTCTTTTCTCACAGAGTTTTATGTTTTTCCTGAGCAGTAAGTACTTAATATAAAATTAATTACGGCAGTTACTCGAGGTAACGAATTCCTTTTTTAAAGTTTATTACAAATTTATAAGTATGCTTGTAAGGTGTTATTCTTTAACTTTTGGAGAAGTTTTCACATTCATCGTTTCAGTCTGTCAGAAAACGATAACTTATTATACGAAACTGAAAACTACACTAAAGTGACGATCATACATTATCTTTTCAACACTTCTGCAAGGCGATACGAGAGAGGGGCGAGAGAGTGTGCGGCAGCATAACTTCCTTTGTTAAAATGCGCGCCATTCAGTCGGTTGATGTCGTAACGGAACGCTAGTGATCTCGTTTGAGAGGCGGAACTATAACGTTTTGTCCCGATACAGTTTAGTCGCATAATATGTCGGAACAGGGAGGAAGATGCGTTTGCCGTTGAGGCCTACTTTTCGAACAGATGTTCTGTGATCGCAATCCAGTGCGCCTACGACGTGCGCCTAAGCTCAAAAACTAAGTAAAACGAATCTTTTGGTACGTGCCTAAATTATAAAAAAACAATAAATTTTTTCTGATTCACACATTGTATTTTATTAAGTTTTGATAAAAGATTGTTATGATGCCACACCCTAAAGGCACGCTGGGTTGCGATCACAGAACATCCATTCGAAAGGTAGGCCTCAACGGCAAACGCACGCTCCTCAATGTTCCAATACATGATGGCAACTAGACTGTATCGGGACAAAACTTTATAGTTTCGCCTCTCGAACGAGATCAACGTTCCGCTACGACATCAACCGACTAAACGGCGGGCATTTTAAAAAGGAAGTTATGCTGCCCCATCCTGTATATGCGCTTGCATCGCCTCACCGTTTGTCGTGTCACATACAACAAATAAAAATACAAGCATCAACTGTGCGATAAAAAAATGAAACTAGTTTTACTTCACCTTGTAACAGTCTTTAAAACGTAGGTAATATAACAACATTAGTACACGTATTTATAATATATTATAGTCATATTGTTGATAGATCCATTGTAACCCCTCTCTCTCTTTCACGACAAATGTTACAACAAAAAGATGCGTTACAACGGACCTCTCAGCGGCAGGATTACACTAACAACATGCACATATTTATTTCATCGACTTGAACTTAAAAGCCCTCCACCCAACTTCGTGGTAACCAAAAACGTTTCAAATGTATTTAACCAACAAAACGTAACCATTATTAATTGTAACATAACAATTATTAATTTAATTTTAATGTTCGTTATTATTTCAAAAATTTTGGTCGTTAGTGCGGAGGGCTCTCCATAATATTATCATTTTCAAAAAAGTACTCACCAAAAGAAATCAGTCCACTATTGAGCATGCTCAGCTTGATCGTGTTGGGGATCGACACCAAACTTGTTGCGCCACTGATGTTCTTCTTCTTCTTCGGCTTCTCGAGATCTGCGTACCTCGTCGTGCTGCGGGAGCGATGTTTCCTCTGGCTGGTCGCCACGGAGGATGCCCCGAAGGGCGAACGCGTTCCGCCACTGCCTACTCCCGTGGTACCCGTACGGGTAGACATTATGGAACCAATTTAATACTTTCAAATTGAAAAAGATACCACGTTTGATTTTAAATTGTTAAATTATAAAGACTTCCAATTTTGAAAATACTTTACAGGGTTAGATTTTAAGTACCTATCGAAATAATAACGTGTTCCAATTTTGAATAACACTCAATTCGGTGTAGGATTTAAAACATTTTACGGATTCCAATTTTGAATAACACTCAATTCGGCGTAGAATTTAAAACATTTTACGAATTCCAATTTTGAATAACACTCAATTCGGTGAAAGATTTAAAATTATTTACGGAATCCAATTTTGAACAACACTCAATTCGGTGAAATATTTAAAATTATATACGGATTCCAAATTTGAATAACACTCAATAAGGTGTAGAAATTATAATTATTTACGGGTACCAATTTTGAATAACACTCAAAACTGGTTTTAATTTTAAGTTACAAATAATCTCTTCAGGTTTTAAATTTTGAAAAACACTTTACCGGATTTTATTTTATGTTAATAAACTTTAACCAGATGGATTTTAGAAATTAATAACACTCAATAATAATAGGTTTTAGTTTAAATTATACAATTTTTACAAATTTGGCTTTCGAGTAGGGTTCATTTTTGTGCAATGGCGTAAAATATCTGATTGTCAGATATATTATTGCATTACGTATTTTATAGCATACTAAAGTAGATGGGTTATTATTGAGTTACACATTTAAACTTTATTTTTACAGACACCGATTACAACATAATATTAATTTTTTATTTGGTTAATTTATTGTTTTGGACACTTATTTACTTTTAAAACACTTTTAGGTAACACTATCTAATTTTGAACACTACCGTACAACTATTATTTATCGACTTAATTACGTGGTTTCTGAAAAAGAAGAAAAAACAAGATATAATAAAATAGGATAAAAAAATGGTTCCACTACAACTCAACAAAGTGGCATTTGAATAGTCATTAAAAGTTATTAAAAAATAGCACATAACCTAACCTATAGCCAATTTTTTCATTACTTTTAATTACATAATTATCAATGGAGGTAACAAAGTTGTTGGGTTGTTCGGTCATCGATAAAAATACAATTATTATAATATGTCACTTGTTTTCATCTATATTTACTTATATTATAAATGCGAAACTGCGTGTGTTTGTTTGTTAGGCTTTCACGCATAAACCAATAAACCAATTTCAAAAATTATTTCACCTTTAGATAGCTACATTTCATGCGAGTAATTTAGGCTGTATATAATGATAAGCTCTGGCATTATGAAAATATAAACATTAATTGATTATATTTTTACACTTTTTCTGTCGCTAACAAAAGCGAGTTATTGCTGACGACAGAAAACAATCGTTGCCGTGGAAAAGATGTTGATATATTTAAATAAAAATGAATCTCCGAAATGTTTGTATGCGCATAACTTTCGAACAACTGCACTAAATTGGATAATTATTTTTTTCTTTGAGCTCTGGCATTATGAAATTTAGGTGGCACGCGAGCTGTTTGAAAACTTAATGTACCGGGAATGAATGTATGGAATGCTGGAGACGGGAGGGAGGATAGGGGGAGGGGGGATGGGGGGGGGGGGGGGAAGGGGGGAGGGAGGGGGAGGGAGAAAAGGGGATAATTGATAAGTGCAGGCGCTACACTAATTTCCCCGTAGCTAGCAAAATAATAAATTTTGAACGCGCCTGCTATAATAAGACGTAGGTAGGTATTGAAAATTTTTATTCTTGATTTACTTCCCGACTTTGCCCGAGACGTTTTTGCCCTTCAATGTTTTTTTCTGGTGGAACAATGCATCCAACATTTTGACATCTAGTCAGATGAATGACAGTAAAATCAGATTTTATGAACTCCATAGCTCTTATGGGAATCACGTTGCAAGCTAAAAATACCCCACCTACAAATTCAAAGCATTGTTTATTTTATAACGCCAGAGCTCGAGGGGTTTAGTAAAACTCAAAAAAATTTTTATTTTTTTTTTTATTTTTTTATTTTTTTATTTTTTTTTTATTTTTTATTTTACAAATACAATGAAATACAAAATAAAACATTGTTAAAAATGCATTTTTTGGGGAGTAATTTTAATGTATATAGGACAAATTTTTGTTCCGGCGTAAATAGGTAATTTGTATTTTAAATTTAGACCTATCAAAATGATTTTTTTATTTTATTTTTTATTTTGCATTGTACTCCCAGGAGTTAATAAACTCATTGCGGGAATGATACGCATTACATGAAATCAATTTTCTTCTTCAACATTAAGCTGCGTTTACATTTTCGCCGAGCCACAAATTATGGGAAAGGAACAAACAGAAACTTAAGACTCGACGGAGTCTTAAGTAAGGTTGTATTAAAATATGAAAAATAACAGACTATGTCAATTTTTATCACATACCAGCTGGTCCCCGCATTGCGTTGCAATGCCATATTCAAAGAAGTAAATTGTTTCTCCCTGCACGTCCTTTTCCTTTTCCCCTCCCGCTTTCCCCTTCTGCCTTCCCTCCCTCGTCACCACTTCCACCTTCTTTGTTATCTTCCCCTTCATGGCTTCCCTCACTGCCGCTTAAGTATATGAAATACACATTCTCATTTAATCACATTTCATAACGCCAGAGCATACCATTATATACTTTGAAACACTCTTCTGCTAAAATGCAATGTTCTGTAAAAAAATTGAGTCAATCCATCGATCTCTTTCCGAGATTTGCATACACAAACATACGGAACCAAATACTTTATATGTTTAAACTAGCTGTGTTACCCGACTTCGCTCAGAACAACATTCGAGAGTGTTCTGGAATGTTCCACAATGATGTTTCCGATTCCCTATTCTCGAACATTCCAAGAAACACTCCACCACTCCTTCCAGAACTTTCTAGAGTTCCTATGGAACCTTCTAGAATTTTCCGGAAGACTGTTCTAGAAATTTTAAAAGGGTGAAATTTCCAGCCCTTATATCTTCAAAAGCACGCTCTTTTGGTGAAAACGGGAACCGTAATCCTGGAGGGGGGATAGAGATCTACCACGCAATATAACTCCCTTGATCGTACCGGGACTCTTTTCTGAGTTTTTGCAAGCCGCACGTTTTTTTGGACTTTTCTTTTAAAATAAATATTGATAAATAATTCTTTACAAACGATATAACTCGCAAAAAAATAAATTTACGAAAATTTAAATATACATCTATTAAAGTTTTTATTTATTCGATTTTCAAAGTCGTACATTCAAAACCAACTAAATTCGAATTCATTTATTACCAAAATCAAATAATAAATTTTACATGTAAAAGAAAACGAATATTTCGATAAGTTTTCTAAGTTTCTCGGTGGAAAAACATTAATTCATTATTTTAACTATTGAACTAAAGCTCCACAGAGTCCTGATTTCTTCATGTAAATTCTGCTAATAGAATTCCTGGTAGCTGAATTAATTAACATGCTTTACAAACAGCTGGGAGTCAATCAAGTTAACTAATCAAACTTCAGACATAACAATAACAACCTTCAGACGCGAATTTCATTTCACTACCCCTAATTGTAACAATCACCTAAATATAAAGTCATATTTTTTGCTGTTATATTATCAAAAAAAACATTATCGCATATTATTGACAGAATTTTTTCACAAATTTTCATTGTGTGCGGTAAAAAGTATTGGAGACTTTCTCTTACGAGCGGTGCAGTGAACTTTCAAAGAATAACTACAGGGGACCGAACGTATTTGGGTTATAATGTTAGTTGCTACAATTTGAGCAGCGTACCACTACATGACAAAAATCCACCAACACGGCGCGCAGCTGCATATGTGCAGATCTCCGAACGCACCTACGAACCGAAAAACTTATGGGGTATTTAATATAATAATAAATACGGTTTTGAAAGAGCTGAAAAAGAGCTACAATTTGATATTATTTGAGTGCGCAAGGATGACATAAAATATTTTTTTGTGTTACTGTGTTTTTTTTTCTGTATCATTGTACGAATGCAATTAATATTGTTTTAGCATGTATTAGGCGAAATCTGATTTGAACATCTTTTTATTATTATTCAAAACTTTCACAGATGTTCTTATTTTAAAAAGGTTTTCCATAAAAGAAAGTTTATTTTTTAATGTTTTTCGCCTTTTTAGTTATTGCTGTAGCAAAATAAATCCTTTTTTTTAAATTAGCTCCACGCAGGAGACCCTAAGGAAAAAAAATAGGAATCTAAGAGTCAATAAATCCAGGAATGATGAACTTATGAATTCATCCCTCCCACTGCGGCTTAAGGCAATGAGTCAAGAGAGTCCGGTTAAAGAGGTCTAGGATAGGTCTCCCTAAACCAGTCTCTTCCGATCCGACCCGCCACGCTTTAGATGGACAAACGCTTTCGCTACCAAGACCCAGACAAACCGGGCACCCTTTTAAAGTCACCAGATGTAGCAAACCACTTGAGGTGACCTAGGTGGCAGGAGTTCCGGGGCGGCGGTACCCATTTTTTTTTTTTAAAGAAAGACAAACATTTCTGAGGTACGAATAACCCAACAATGTTTGAAAATCTCCTACTACCACCACAGAAAGCCATACCCGCCTCCCAAACTGCCCTATCACAATTACGAACTTATATGTAATATTTTTAACGCTTATCAACATTTGAAATACGTAACTCCATTTATTTTATAAAGAAGTGAAAGTGCTCATAGAAAGCCAAAACTCTTTCGTTATTTAAAAAGCTTTGTTGAGCTCTGAATGATTTAGAGAACGAACCGCCACAGGTAAAAAGGCTGGATGACACAGTTTCGATATAAAATATAAATTGGATTCTGGAAATGCACCGCAAATAAGTTATGTATGAACAGCAAGAAGGTCGGATCCAATCACAATAATGCTTTGACCGGGTTCCTTTCAAATCGCGAAAATTTAAATATACAAAAAGAACCCTGAATTCGACGACAGTTTGTACGAGCTTATTTTATATTCCAGAATTAGTGAAATTATGAAAAAAATATATTCAATAGAAAAAATATATTCTATAGAAAGTTTTTCACCAGAGATTCCATATTCAGGTAAGTACCTTCCACATCCCATGAATAGATTTAATGTTTAGCATGTCCCAGTGAAGTTAAAAATTTAAATGTAAACAATAACACCTTGTTAAATTTAACAATAAACAACACTTGGCTTAATCAGTCCATGTGTTAAAAACCGATATTATCGATCTTTTATTTCTAACTTAAATTCTTACTTTACTTTGCCAATTTAGATCCACTTAAAACCTTAGAATTTGGGGCATTTAACCCGAGTACTTAAACAATAACAAACATTCAAACTCCTTAAGTTGTGGACTTTTATTTAATTAGTCCCATCGATTGTCAAGGCAATTGGGGCTAATTGAATAAGAAAACATTTCGCTTATGTACATTAAAAGCCCGGAAAAGCTCGGAAAAGCCCGGGAAAGCCCGGGAAAAGCCTCCACGGTCCCCGATTTAGCCAATAAACATCCCGGGATAAATGGATTATCGGCGATTCGGTGGTCAGACGATTCGCGGATGATGGAAATTGAGATGTTTGGACAGGCTATAAACATTGCCTTCAAATTCTGATCAATTAGCAACTTTAAGGCAATTATTGTTAAAAAGGATATTATTTATTATTTATTATTCAGTGATCACTTTGTATGCCTATGATCTCTTTTGTATTTCGTGGTCTCGTAATTTCAAAAATTAATTTATTGGAATACATTTTTAAGAGTATTATAAACATTGACATTTCTATTTCTTTTTGTCTTTCGAGCTTTCCATTGGCAATGGAAAACAATGGATTCCATCCCGGGTGAAGCGGGAAGGCAGGCGGGACCAGCTGGACCGGCGGGGGGGGGGGGGAGGAGGAGATTAGTTTATTTGTTTACAATTACAGTGATGATTTTTTTTTTTAAATGAGCTCCACACAGGAGGCCCTGAGGAAAATAATTTCCTTCAGGGTCTATGTCATCTTTGGAGATGCTGTGTGGAGGGTTTTTATAAATAGAGGGAGGGGAGAAAGGAAAAGGGCTTAAGGGGTGGGTAGGAATCTAGGGTTCAGTGTGTCCTGGTCATCCGCCTCCAAAACCTAGACATACCTCACTCCATGAACCCGAGCACCCCCGCTGAATCACAAAACGTAGCGAACCACTTGGGATGACCTATGGCAGAGGTGTTGGTTATCCAATAAAGGTTCCCGGGGCGGCGGTACCCATTTCCGCCTCCCAAAATGATTATTTCTTTCGTAAACTCACTTGTAAATAAAGTCTATTAATTTATAAATCGGTTTCAGAGACACCGAAATTGACCAATGAATATCGGTGTTCTATTCTTAATTCCTGATAAATAAATACCTAATAAAAATTAGAGTTGGGTAGTAAGGTCTAACTTGGATCTGTGCGTGTTCTCCTTGATACTTCGTCTACAATCTTATCGCTAAATTTCACATCAGAACTGCACTTTTGACGTCTACGTAATTAATTACGTCGTAATTCGAAAATCATAAATAGTAACTTTAGGTCGTGCAGTAATCGATATTAGTCGGAAATCTTTCCTGATAAATAAATTTATATTAAAATATCTGTGTTTTCTCCCTGATGTAGCATCTCTTCTTCATGAGAACGCATTTTAACATTAATGTAAACGCCAAACGTCAGACGTCAAGTGTTCAGGGCGTACGCTTGGACATATCCTTATCGCAGACCACTAGCCAAATTGTGTGTGACCGCGCAAACTTAGCCCCGATCTTTCAAACATGTTACAACAAACGGAGGAGACGGAAAACAAAAAATGTAAACAGTAATGTCAAAGCATTTGTTTTAGTTAACGGTCGGAAGAGATACGCCTTTAGTAAATCTTAACGAAACATGAAACAAAAAAAGACACAGAAAATAAAAAAAAGTAAAGATTGCATCGGGATCGAATCCAGAAAAGTCATAGAGTCTTACAATCTTATAATAAGTTAATAAAAAATAAAAAAAATAAATAAAAAATAACATAAGACAAATAGTTATGTTCATTTTTGTCTTTTGTTATTTTTTATTAACTTATTATCCTGACGAAGAAAACATAGTTTTTGAAACATGTCAATATTGTTAATTAAATATTGGTGTACACAAAGTTATTCGTTTTTTTTTAAATAATCATTTTTCTGTTCGAATGTGTAAGAGAGCAATGTTCGATATAATGAGTACATATGCGTGTAATAGATAAACTTATCTTTTAATAGTTTTCTACTTGGGTGTACGGGTGTTTATTGGGAACTTAGTGGTATTGGAGAGCTCAATCGTAGGGCGAAGCACACCCAGAAATATGATCATCAAAAACCCGTAAGCTCTGTGTTGCGAGGCTTGAAGCCCTCAGATCTCTTTTCAGGGATTGACAACATTACAGAAGACCAGGCAACATATATTTTTTTTAGATAACAAGCATTTTTATAAGTTCTGGCTAAAATCCTAGGCGATGCCTGGGTTTTACAAAGAGTCTATCTGTTTGGTTCTGAAACAGTTTTTAAAAAAACTTAATCCATATTCCCCAAGTCCTTCATGTATTCCTTTCTCTTCCTCCTTTCCTCAAAGTCACTATCAGGAAAAGAAGAAAATGTTCTTACCTACATGGGGAAAATTTGAACAATATTGCCACCCAAGTTTGCATTACCTACTTGTAACAGTTGCAATTTGATAGTGACATGGCTCACAACTCGCTCTTTCGAAATATCGCAAATAAAAGAAAATTTCGTTTTTTTTTTATTAAATAAAAGTGTCGTGGCTTGAACCTGGTGTTGTGCCAATCTATTTGGGAAATCAGGATCGATTCTGAACAGCCATAGGAAGCCGTCAAAAGGTAAGAGACTTCCTTTCAAAACCTATTCTCCTTCGATCATACTTCAGAACACAATACATGGTCTATTCGTCATAAAAGGGATTTACAGTACACATTCTCGTGTCGTGGCATCGGCCGCGACACTATCGAAATATAATGTAGACTGTGATTTTCCTCTTGTGTTGAAAATAATGTATGGTAAATTTAATTTTATTCTCAAAATAAAACTGTTGACCTGTAATTAGTACGCAAATCAAATCCAAGCCGCCTGCCTGGTATCTGCCACAGACACACATCATAATATTTTTATTTATTTATTTATTTATTGTATCTTTACATTGCAGGTAAAAATGTTTACAGAACAATTTGCAACAAATATAAATAGGTGATCTGTGAGAAATTCTTGTTTGTGACAGGTTGTGTTTTGATAAGATTTTTTCCATTTTAATGTTTTTTACATGGTATCGTGTTACGACTGAATAAGTATGTAAATAAGTAAAAAAAGTAGTAAATGTAAACTATATTTTGCTTAGGAAGGTGGAAATGTCCAAGTTTTTTTGCACAAAAAGGGGTATTAGCATTTGATGTAAGATCACAATTTAAAAATTTATTTGGTTTCTTTGCATACTGTTACCTCGCAAACCAGGTCAGAATATCTCCGCTTTGCAATAAAATACAATAAATTGAATATTTGTGACCGTATCCGAAAACAAAAAAAAACTGTTTTTGTAAGGGTACGCCTTTCAATTTATTAGAAATAACGGTGTATTTTTTTAACATAAAAATTTTGAAGACAAACTTTAAAAAGTTTTAAAAATTTTTCGCTTTATGTTTTTTCTGTCTAAAATAACTGGTAACAAAAAAAAACATTTACATATTTTATTTAACAAATGTATTTTAAAACTTATCATCATATCATTTTTTTTCGAATGAAAATATATGATATGATGATAAGTTTTAAATAATTATTAATAAATAATTCACAAAGTTTCATAATTTTTTTTTCAAATTCTCTTTACTGCTCCTTGGTCCGCCCCCATCTTGAATATGCTTGTGTTATATGGTCTCCTTTTTATGCTATCCATATTCGTCATATTGAGTCCGTTCAACATCGGTTCCTAAAAGGAATTGCTAGGAGGCTAGGATTAGAACGAGGCAATTACTCATATAATGAAATCGAACAAACTCTAAACCTTGCTCCTTTAGAAGACCATCGGGAAAAATCTGATCTCATTTGTTTCTTCAAAATTATCAACTTTATTATTGATTCACCTACATTATTACAACTCATCTCATTCAATATACCCTCTCGTAGGCTCAGAAATAAAGAACTGCTCTTCCTCAATCAACACTCGACTAATTATGGTTATAATTCACCACTATCCAGAATGTGCAGAATGGTCAACTCACGTCAAGACCTTGATTTTTTTGGCATAAGCCTAAATGATTTTTGTCGCTCACTAAACAATTGATGATATTTTATATTAATCTATTTTTAGCAAAGTCTTGACTTGACTTGACACTTCTATTTTCTTATGTTTTATCTGTTTGTCTTTGCTTTCATATACCATCCTTTATTCTTGTAATGTACATTTCCAAAATTTCGTGTTACTTGATTGTAAATTAGACGTTAGTCCGTTAATAAATAATAAATAAATAAATTGCAATCGGAAACTTTAATTTCATAAAGGAGTATATTTGAAATATTTTGAAATAATTTTTTAGAACTTAATATACAGGGTGAAACTTTAGATTATATTTCTCACTACAGTAAGGGAGACACGATGATTTCTATGACCTACATGAAGAGTAGTCAGTTACCAATAAGTGGTAGTAGTAGTAATATAGTTCCGAAAAGCGAACAAATTAGCTTGAGGGGTTAACTACCGTATTATTGAGGCAACTCCAGCACGGAATCACAATTTATACAGAATTTGGGTAATGATTATAAGGAACTTGTTGACGTGCCTAACACATCAAACACTAAATAAAAACAGGTCTAAAACATGGTTTACGGGGTGAGGTTTGATATATTTGGAAGGCGGGTATGGGTACCACCGTCCCTGAAACATTTATTGAATAACCAACAACCCTGCCACAGAACACCCCAAGAAGTACTTTATGTTTTGTGATTTAGTAAATGCCCGGGTTTATGGGGTGAATTTTGTCTAGATCTTGGCAGCGGATGCATTTGACAAACTATTGCAAATCGGTAGAGACTGGTTGAGGGAAACCTTTTGACTTATCCAGCCGGACTTTCTCGAACCATTACCTTGCACCTCAGTGGGAGGGATGGATTCATGCTTTCGTCTCTCCTGGACCCATTGACCCTCAGATTCCTACCCACCACTCATATATTTTTTCTTTTCAGAACTTCCTCTCCTTCCTTTCCCTAAAAAGGTTCTACACACAGCGTCCCCAAAGATTGATGGATTTTTATTTCTTCAGGGCCTGCTGTATGGAGCTGATGTGAAAAAAAAACTCAAACTAACAAACTGTTGACAACCTCTGCGATATACATTATCTCTATAATAAAGTTGGTCTTGGGCGTGTGACGGCGGAGTATATTGTAGCAGTCAGCACTTCATACAAACATACACTATTCAAAGTCCATGAAATAAAAATACATGTATTATTTATTACATATATATATTATTTTCTACCAATATCCAATTTCTACGGCTTCGTTCCGCCGAACTTTCCTCAGACGAATTTTCTTTGCCAACTTCTTATGTTATTATTGAATTTCACCCCAGAGAAATCTCACGTACGAAAATTATTCGTAATGGTTCTCTCAGCGTTATGCTTACAAATAATCCAATTGTGATGCTAAATAAGAGGAATAGATAAATTATATCCAATACAACCCGAAATGGGCATTATATACGAGTGTTCGCACCTACAGTACCATTTCGGAAATAATAAATTTATACTGTAAATGACTTCGAGTAATATGAGTTTAAAGCCTTCCTTTTGAATTTTCCATATAAAACATTAAAATAAATTCTACGTTATTTGTTTTCTTTTATACAGTAGATAATATTTTACAATATAATATAAAATTATATTTTTTAACCCGTTAAGACGGGTGATAAGCACAGGAGACCCAAGTTGTCCCAAAACATCATAAGCCGTGATAATAACAGGAGACCCAGATTGTCCCAGAGCGACCGTGCATTATTAAAAGTTAGATATCTCTCTTCCTGTCATATAAACATTTGTGATTTCTTTTATGTTAGATAGCGAAAAAAATTATGCTTCTTATGGTTTTAGAAATATACAAGCTGTATTGGTTAGATATTTTACAAACCCGATCATAAGTGACGATTTTATTTTGCGCCAATTTGTGACGTAACAAACACTAAATTTCAAAATAAAATTGTATGAAAGTTGTAAAAAGCGAGGTGACAGTTTCATTACAAATTTTCCTATGAAAATGAATCTGTATTTAAAATTTTAAGTTTATTTAATTTAACGTATTTTTTTAGGAATCCCCATGTACGTATTTTTAAGCCAATTTACATTTTCAATATAAAAATTTTAATGTTTCAAAACAAAAAAATTGATTTCTAATAAACACATCGGAAAGATTATTTTATCTTGATTTTAGAACAATTTTTGTTTTTGCAAAAAAGTTACAAAATAACTAATAAAAAAGAACATTTAAAATGCATGGCAAAAATCGGGAATTTTGCACGCAAATCTTGACAGGCAAAAGTTCAAAGATATTATTTTCTCATTATTCGAAGGGTTAAGCACGTTTTATATTATCGGGGCTACATTACAAGTATGTACGACGTACGTCCTCTAAGGTCGAAAATGAGGTTCTCGTCTAGCAATCCGGAAGACGCGGGTTCAAACACCGACAAAGTAAATTTTCTTTAATTGATTGGGTATATTACACAATTTAATTATTTAAAATAATATTAGGCTCCAGGGTGGAACTACATACTATCAGTATTATCATTGTTTGGTACTACATCGGGCACTTCCCACCTTCCTCTTCCGCAAAGTAAAATAAAACACGCTATTTGGCGATGTTTTTTTCTTGGTAAATGAAAATAAGTAGCTGGTGTTAAACTGGAATTTAATCCTTATCACCATCTGCATAAGGAGTGTTATTGTTAGCGGCCTGTTCCCGAGTTTTATACGAAGATGAAGCTATATGTGAAATCCTATTTAGATACTGTTTAGATTCATCTTTACGACGAATCGGTTTACATTATGAACATCAAAAAATACGCTACGGATACATTGAAGCTTTTACTAGCATTTCTATGAATTGGAATTGTTTTACATATCAAAAAATACAAGCGCAAACCACTTAAAAAAATATTTTTCATTACTTAACTTTTTCTTTTTACATGAGCTCAATACAGGAGGCCCTGAGAAAAATAATTTCCCTTAAGGCCATTTGTCATTTTTGGGGATGCTGTGTGGAGGGTTTTTTTAGGAAAGGAAGGGGAGGAAAGTTCTGGGAAGGAAAAGGGTTTAAGGGGTGGGTAGGAATCTGGGGTTCAGTGTGTCCTGGTTATCCGCCTGGACAAACATGAAAACCACTTGGGGTTATCTATGGCAGAGATGTTGGTTATCAAATAAAGGTTCCCGGGGCGGCGGTACCCATTCTCTCCTCCCAAATTGAAAAACACTATGAAGTAATATAAGAAACAATTTTTTAAAAATACTCCTTCATGGCTACGACTATTTTTGAGATTTTGTATGTTCTAGCTTTTTTCATTCTTATTAAATTATGCACAAAATAAATAAAAACCACTTGTTTGCTTACTTGCTTCGTTCAAATACGACCCGCGTTTTTAAATTTTGTAGGCACGAGAATCGAAATATTTCCAGCGTTTATATTCCTCTTAAACGCCAGAAACAATGAATAAGTTACTATTCGTTCGTAGTTTTTGTATATGTTAGTAGGTTCACTTCTAAATCTTTTTAATCTTCTCCCTTCCTCCTCGAGATAAAATCTCAATAGCCCATTTCGCGGACGCCCATCAAACTGTTTAAAAAATAGCCCCCGTTAGGAAAAAGTCTAATCTGAAAAGCAAATGCCTTCAAGAGCGTTGGGGCAATCGACGTGATAAGTATTTAATGAAAAGAGGGTACTTAAATCCGATCGATTTACGTTAAATTAAACGTCGTTCACCGGAGAAAAAATATGTGAAAGATGTTCATTCTTGTTGATATCAAATCTTGCCAAACCATCTAAAACGCTTTTTTAACGTTATATTATCGAAGGGAATTTGGGGAATTTCGTGAGGCTAAAAGTCGGAAGAAGGGAGAGAAGATGGGTGAAGGAATGGTACAGAAGCAGCTGGCTGTTTAGATCTGGTTAATACCATTTTTGAGAGGAAACCCGGTTGCCGAAAAGTTTGAATAATAGTAATTTTACCAAACTGTTGCTCCCCTGGATACTGAGGAAAAGTGACAACTGCACCCCGAGCTGATAATACGTCAATAAAATCATTTAATTCGAGGTTTTTGTCCTCCGAAACTGGACCGATTTTTAAGATTTTTTTCTTACTGTATTAGAAAAAATTAGTTTAAGTCAGTAAGTTTTGCTTTTTTTAAAAATACATTGTGTAGTTTAAACACTGAATGTCTGTATGTGGCCGAAGTTGAAATTTTCAAGTTTGTAGAAGCGTGAACGTGGTTTCAAAAGAGTTTTAACCATTTCATTTAACCATTTCAGCTTTTTTAATTTGCTTTACAAAGAAACAAATCGTAGGTACTCACCTTGAAATATTACTAATATCGGTAAAAATTTTTATTATTAATTTATTTGTGATGTTTGAGCCGCTTACAGGCGACAACCAGGCGAGTTATTTTTGTGTTTTGAGAATGGCCTATGGAATAAATTTTATATGAGAACAAATTGTTCCTTTCTCTACTCTCTGTTTCTCCCAAAACGTCAAAGTGCACAAGCAACGCCGCGGTTACGAGGTCCTCGTGAATTTATAACTCGCTTAAAAACACCCATCGCGAGATTCTTTGAAACTATTCACGTTTGCAATAATTCAGTGTAAAAGTGAATTATATCGCAGATGAATCTTCCCACGTCTATCTCCCAGTGAGTGTTTTCCTACCAAAATACAATTTGTTGCCGTTATAACATTACCATACTCAATAATACATTCAATACTACAATCATATTTTCAGGAATTATTAACATATGACTGTAGTATTGAATGTATTATTGAGCATGGTTAATTGGCGAATTAATTGCTGCATTTGGAAAACTGTTGTAAGGCTTTTACGTCCTAAAGGTATATTGAAATTAATATAGGATAGAAGGCTTGTGGCACTTGTTTCCGGTCAACGCGTATAGGAGGACATTACTTGTAAAAAAACGATTTTTTTGGAACGTTCTGAATCGACTACTTCGGGGTTCAAGACTTGGGCTTCAAGCTTACCGCGCTGATTGATTTAAAAATCTCACGTTTCAAGTCGATTGGATCATTCGATACGACGGTAAAGCCAATTTTCTTTAGGCTTATATTATTATGCCCTGGTTTACTCGTGCGATGCGAATGAGTTTTGTAGGAAAAGTTGGCAGACAGCGTGGAATGTGTTAGACACTTAGACGGAACTACCGTCGAACGTGCGTCAGATGGCGCTTGTGTGTTTATAATATGGAATTAGTTATATACACAGAATCATTAAGTTTCTTATCATCAGAAAGCAGACATGTTCCACGCTTTGTTATCCCCAGTTTCCTCTATCCCTGGTACTAATAGATAATCCAACCTCTTTGGTAGAGCTGTTATTTTTTTGTCTGAGCATTGAGATTTTTTTCTTCCACTTTTTTGGGTTCAAAAATTGATCCACAAAAGGCATATTAAACTGCGGATGTTAACTCTCTAGCGACTGTTTTCTTTTAGGACTCGATTTACTCGAAAACGAAAGTTGTACTCCAAAATCGACTCTAAATTCGCTGGCTTCTCGCTTGCACTATGAGTTTGCGGACACCGTACTGATTTAAAAAGTGGAGTGTCTGCGGGAATGCTTTTTATGAAAATCTACACCTTGAATTTTACATGGATCAATTTTTTCACTCTTGACTTTTAAAACAAGAGGAAGGTCACTATCTACTTGAGATTTCGAGAAACCACCCTTACATAGTTATCCCATCCCGCAAAGCACAATAAAACCCGAGCAACGCCGGGTGCTTCAGCAAGTAATATTAATTTTAATTAAATTTTAAAAAAATTACAAAATCATGTTTTAAGTATCTTATTATCGAAATTGTGTAGACACTAGTGACTAAATGCTAAAAAAGGTTTTACGAATTATAAGAGTCAATCAAGGATCTAAGGAACATGGCAAATATGGGAGTCGGCCGTCGTCGCCCCGAGAACCATTCATCACGTTGCTAATATTCTTGCCATTGGTCACTCCAAGATGTTCGCTACTTTTATGACTTTGCAGGGGTATCCGAGATGACAGAGTGTCGGTGTCGTGCGGTCGGAACGTCGCGTCGTCTTGCACCGCATGGGGTGGATGGATGTATACGTTCGTCACTCCTGGGCACATTTCCACCCAGCCTTCCATCTCTCATACCTCTTTCCATCCTTGACCTTCCTATTTTTCCTTTCCCAAAAAGACCCCACTACACAGTATCCCCAAAGAAGGCGTAGATCCTGAAGAAAAGTATTTTCCTCAGGACCTCCTGTGTTGAGCTCTTAAAAATTATCTTAATTTCACGTCTGCCGTTCTATCGATTATCAAGTATCCATTTCTACTTTCTATCCGATAAATACATTGAACATGTTCTCTCAAAGGAAACTCTTTCAGTAACTATGTCCAATGACATAAAAAAGAGGAACGCAGAAGAAGCAGAGGTAGATTAAATGATAGCATTTCCAATACCATATATTCCCAATTGCGCCCTCCGCGTGCAATATGTATCTAAAATTTCTCTAACACGTATAATTTAACGCAGCATCACGTTTATTGGTCAAATGCATTGTACGTAGATTTTTGTATTAGTGAGCGACGAACCGGTGGATGTAATCTGTTAGCCATTGTTGTAATATTTTATCTAGTCTGTAGTTAGAAGTAAGATTCACTCTGCCGAACGATGGTCAATCATTGATTGTAGGTGTATGTTAGACTGTTAGACGTTTGTGTGTAGGAATTTTGACATACTGAAAACTTGCTCTGTGAGGTAAAGATTGAAGAAGTGTAGTGTCTCCTTTTTATTCTCTCCAGAAGATTTTTGTAATATTGTGCGTATTGGGACCTGCAATCTCCAGTACTTATAAATGGATGCTTATTGAAAAAACTAGGTTATTTATAAATTGGTAATTTTTTATTGATGTATTCAATTGAATTCAATTTATTCATTTTAAAAACATTACAACATTACAATTCCAAAGTGCTTTTAAAAGAGAACATATTTTAGATGAGGTAAACAGATTTAGACTAACAGCAACAAAGCTTGCCGTTTGAATTGTGCTTCATTGATATTCGTATTGATATTCGAAGTGATTCTCTCGACTGGCATAACTATTGGCTAGTTAGTTCTGCAAGCCGACAGATAAAACGGTCTGTGCTGTCGGTGACGGAGTTAACCACCGCGAACATAGAAACAAATGCTATCCATGATAGCCGAGTTTTCGAACCATCCACGAATCAGTCTAAAGAAATGCGTTACAATGAGTACATCCCTTCTGACCCGTAGACGGTTCATATCGAGCATGCCCTAGAGAAAGTCGGCATTGTGATTATAATTATACTTTTGAGGACAAACGTCCTTCTAGGCTGAAGGGATCTGCCGAGCTCCTGAAACCTGGTGACTCCCTACTTTTACCTTCGGCACAACTCGGCAACGAGACCATGTAACCTGAAAAGCCCATAGAAGCGCCTTGAGGTGATTTTCACAAAAACGGCGCTATACACATCATCATAGTATCACTGGCGTTCGGTCAGTCAGTGTCAACAGCTCTTCACGCAGTGCAGATTGTGAGGAGTGGAGGAATCCTGTCTACCATGGAAATTGGAGTAAGGGCCACGATCCTCAGCTATGAGGAACCGACTTAAAAGAAAAGTGAACTACACTCCTAGCACAACGTTGCCAATTGTTTCAATTGTTTATTATTTTAACAGAATGGCTAGACGTTCTAGAACGAAAGCACCACCGTCATAAACATTACCGAAGAACAGACCTGCATTCCGACTGAAAGTATTACATCCCAATATGCCACTGAAAAGAAACACCAATGGAAGTGCGTTGTGGACGTGTGCGTTTGCCCGAAGTCGGCTTAATTTTACCTTATTTCTGATAAAATGGTTAAATATTTTCTATAAACGAAATTCTTTCTTAACCTTCCTCGGTTCTTCGGGTCATTATGACCCGAAACTGAAATTTAACTGTTCATAAAAGAGGTAATCATTAATACAATTTATAACGACTTCATGACAATTATTAATTATCCATTCACTTATCATCAAATTGTAAAATTATTATTAAGAAAATTAAGATTATTATTATTATTATCTTATGTTAAGAAAATTAAGATTCTTCTTTCTTAGTTCCTCGGGTCGTTGTGACCCGAAACTGAAATTCAACTGATCATTAAAGTCGAAATTATTAATATAATTTATAATGACTTCATGACAATTTCACTTATTATCAGAATTGTAAAACAATGGATAAGTCTCCTGTGTTAAGAAAATTAAGTTTTTTCTTTCTAAAGTACTGATCATAAAAATCGAAATTATTAATATAATTTATAATGACTTCATGACAATTACTAATTATCTATTCACTTATTTTCAGAATTGTCAAGTTATGGATGTGTATCTTGTGTTAAGAAAATTAACTTTTTTCTTCTTTCTTAGGCTTTTTGGGTCAATAATACTTACGTGCGTCCTTATTTTTATTTAAGAAATATGTACTACAAATAATTTAATTTAAAACCATTACTTCATTTTTTTTAAATCGGGTCAACATGACCCGAAGGCCTTAAGTGTACATAGTAATTGAGGAACCGAGGAAGATTAAAACAGATAATAAATTGAATCGATAAATCTTATATTGGAAAGATCAGTTTTCTTGGAAAGTACCTATCAAGTACTTTCAAAATTGGTAATATAAAAGTTTTTATCAAGAGAATTACAAATTAGTCTACATTTGACAATTGACATTGACCAAAACAATGTTTGTTTATCAAAGCAAGTTGATAATATAATAAATTAATTCGTGAATTGAGTTTCGCAAAACGAAATCGTTTGTATTTCAAAGAACTGCTGGACAAAATATAAAAATGTTCCTGAAGACGATCCATCATTTCGATAATTTTATCGATCGATCGATAAAATTATCGAAATATTGAACAAAACCGGGCGTGCCAACTAAATTGACACCGACAGCTTAATTCATTTATTCTGGTAAAATGACGTTGTGGCCGTGCCTGACCCGCAGACCGATAAAGATAATAGATTGCACTTCTGGGAATTACCTGTTCAGCGTAATATGCAATGTTCTCCGGGTTCTGCCTCTGGGCGGTGGGCAACTTCTATTGACACGTCACTTTCGAAATACATTTTGGCAGCCATTCAAAAAATGCGGCCATCGTTTACCGAAACTTGGCAACACGGGAGCCGGTTCGAGGCGCGCGATGGGAATTTACAAAACCCGTCGGCTTTTGGAGCATGGACAAGTAAGCTAGATTTTAAGCCTGCGTTTTAAAGTTACCAAAAAATAACGTATCTTTATCAACATTTTACAAATAATCAATCAGTATTGAATATTTTAAGTCTAAACTTCAACTTTAGGATTATTTTTGTTAGTCCGATGATAATGACCGGGAAAAATTAGATTTTTCGCGTTTCGTCGATTATCTATGAAAATATTTTGTAAATGAAGACATATCATTTTCGAAGGTGAATTTTGAAAGTTATTTTTTTTTACATTAACTCCACACAGAAGGCTTTGAGGAAAATAATTTCCCTCAGGGCCTATGTCATCTTTGAAGATGCTGTGTGGAGGGTGTTTTTGAGGAGAGGAAGGAGTGAACATTGGTCTTGAAGAGACCCATGTTGTAGGAGGGAGGAAATACAGAGGCCGGCAAATCGTTCCACAGCCGAGCTGTTGAACTCAAGAACGAGTCGTAGAAACGACCCGTTCCCATGTGACTAATGTCAACCGTACAAATGTTGAGCGCGCGTTTGGCGTGTTTCCCGACTACGCACCGGTGCCGAGGGGATCAATGACGCTAGTTCCTCGGAGCATCTTCCATGGTAATACCGGTAGAACCGGTTAAACCAGAAAATAAAATTAATGCACTTACTTATAAAATCTTTGAAAACCAGTCGGTGCTTGAAACGTATTATTTTACTGTAAATTTTTGAAAGTTTTACAAACGATATGAATAAATATCCTAGGCAACCTAACTCTTTAAAAAAAAATAGGTAGTGGGTGTTTAGGCTGCCACAAGCAGTCGGAACTGACAGCTTTAAGCTGTGATTGCAATGCTTTCTCTTTTTTTAACTCTTCCACTAGAACCATAGATTACTACGCAGTCACAACTCAATATTGGCTGCTTGTAGCATTTCTTGTATTCCTAGTCTACGACAAAAGAAAATTTGTTACAAAAAGGACTTAAAAGATCAGTAAAACTGATTAAATGATTAAAACAAAATTGTATGTAAAATCTAAGAATTGTTTTTTTACGATAGCTCCAGCCCTGAGGAAAAAATCCTTCAGGGTCTAAGCCATATCTGGGGATCCTATGTGGAGGTTATTTTAGGAAAAGGGAGGAGAGGAAGTTTTGGGAAGAAAAAGGGTACGAAGGGTAGGTAGAAATCTGGGGTCTACGTGACCAGGAGTGGCTGAAGAGGTCTAGGTTAGGGAGTCGTAACTCCCTAACGAGTGTCTCCAGTTCCGGCCCGCCATGCAGTATTTTCCAAGCGGTACCCTAATACGGTACGGTTTGCTCAAAGCTCACATTTTAATAAATTCCTACAAATTCGTAAATGAATGGGGATGTAAGTTATTTATATTTATGATTAATAAAAACAATACCTCACCATTAATATATTTAACGTAGTTTTAAAATTTTATTTCCCGTATATAACCGTTAATTTAGCGGTGAGCAGATTTTATTTTTCTAGACGATGAATTAATAACTTCGGGGGGGATTTGTTTAAAAACATGATTAATATTAGTAACACGTTCTTCAAAATTAATTAAAATGAACCCGGCGGAAAGGTCGAATCTCCAGGCCTGCTAGGGTGAATTCAACCGTACGTCCGTCCAATACCCCATGCCGCGGGCGTATATTTGTCTACACGCTTTCTTCACTTACGTCGTTAAGATTCCCACATTATTTTTCTTTTTCTTCTTTTCTTTGATAGGGCAAATCCGTCCAATACACGGGTCGCGAGTCGCAATTTGTGTACACGACTTCTTTACTTACGTCGTTAAGATTCTGAATATATTTTAGGGAACTGTGTCGTCTTAACTATACACCTAATTAATTTATAACGTATATATTTGCTCCTAATTAATTACATGTGCATTCTCGCACGCTAAGATTTTTCTACGTTTAAGTATAATGCAAGCGTTGTGTACAGCAAGGTTTGTGAACTGGACTTCTCGGTCCGTACTTAAAATATTCACAGCAGTCCAATCCAATCCATTGGAAGCGGAGATTTGTAAACAATCTGGAGTTTCCTGTGAACTCCACCATTAATTCCGCTAACGAAATGTCAATTCAGTGGTGTTTTCGATGCTATTTCAGGAAACAATATTCAATCTGTATGGATCAAATGAAATGTTCACTTTGAATGCTTTTGACTGACGGATCGGAAACATTTTCCAGGTTATGTTTTTACTCTGATTAAGATGTTCACTTAACAATCAAATAACTGGTAGGATATTGTGGTTATGATAATGGTAACAGATTTTTTGTAAAATTTTAAATAAACAGTATGGCATTTTGTCTTTGATTTAATTTTTATGATTTTTTTAAAGCTGTGCAGTTCACAAAGAAAATTACCTAGCGTTTTTTTTTCGAAGAAAACTTTTTCATTAATTGTTTTACTTTGTGATGGCATTATTTTATTTTTATTAAAACACAAATATCTTTGTAAAAGCAAATAATTTTTATGAACCCACTTTTAAATATTTTCCCACTTAACCGGTCTTTCCCTTCTAATGATAATAATAATATCCAAATTCCAGTAAACTTCCCCCCGCTCTTACCCCTCCCCCTCCCTCCTACCCCTAGCCCTTTTTTTTTTTTTTTTTTACATTAACTCCACACAGGAGGCCCTGAGGAAAAAATAATTTCCCTATGTCATCTTTGAGGATGCTGTGTGGAGGGTGTTTTTGAGGAGAGGAAGGAGTGAACATGGGTCTTGAAGAGACCCATATTGTAGGAGGGAGGAAACACAGAGGCCGGCAAATCGTTCCACAGCCGAGCTGTTGAACTCAAGAACGAGTCGTAGAAACGACCCGTTCTCATGTGACTAATGTCAACCGTGTACAAATGTTGAGCGCGCGTTTGGCGTGTTTCCCGACTATGCACCGGTGCCGAGGGGATCAATGACGCTAGTTCCTCGGAGCATCTTCCATTGTAATACCGGTAGAACAAGGACAGCATTCCCACCTGGCGCCTGTGCTCTAAAGATTGCAATCCGTTAGTTAAATTAGGAGAATCTATCAAACGTTTCTGCACAGAGTCAAGGGTTTTTTTCAGGTATTTTGGGGCTCCAGACCAGAGGTGGCTGCCAAATTCAACCGTGGGGCGCACTTGCGATTTGTACAGGGCTAGCAGTTGTGTACTATTAAAGTATCTGCGTGCCCTGTACAGTATGCCCAGTTTCTGAGAGGCTAACTTAACTCTGGCCTCGATGGAGCCCCCGTACCTGAGCTGGTCACTTAGAGTTACACCAAGCATATCAATGGAAGGCCTGTTCAGGAGAATGCTTCCGTTGCTGTATTTAATCCTAGCCTAGCCCTAAATACATTTAATCTTTAATCTTTAACCTTCCTCTAAATACATTTAATCCATGATCTGTGTAAAATTATAACTTCAGTGTACTTTAACTCCTGAGGATGTGAGCATCGCTCACGAAACATGTTGAGTGTATATTAAATAAAAGTGATGTGTACAAAGATATTTGTGTTTTAATAAAAACAAAAATTTCACATCATAGGCTATGCAACACATATTTGATCAAGCGATCACTAAGTTCAGCAAGATTCGTAAAAGGCAGGGCGTGGATAGATTTTCCGTTAAAGCTCCTTAGTAAGCCTTAAAATAGGAGGCAGTAGGTGGTTTGAAAGGGAGAAATGTAAATACGTGTATTAGAGGAAGCGCTTTTATTTTAAAAAACGATAATAATTAAGCAAAAATTTTGATAATATTTAATAGATCACGACATGTTTAAAATATACCAAACATTTCACGGCAAATGTTTTAAGTAGCATTTAAAATAACACTGAATTTTTTCGTGTCCATAATATGTTAAGATGAAGCCATGCGACGTATTGCAAAATCATACAAAATCGTGTATTTTTGTTTTGAAAATTTAATCGCTTGGAAGTATTATATATGCTTCAATTAAATACTGCGTGTAGAACGTATCTTGGCCCTTAAAAATATCGGTCATTTTTTTTATAAGTCTTTTAATAAGCCTAGAAAAAAATAAATTATTAGGTCTATAAAAAAACACTTTCAAGTGCAAACTCTCCTACTTATAAACCCTTTTTCGGATTTAGTTTTATTGCATAATGTGGCAAATTTAGTTTCTTTTATGATAATCGCGAAAAAAGTTGATATTTATGCATGAACTTCACGAAATAAAATAAAATGTGCATTTTCGCGTTGTTATTTTTGACGTCAATTAAGACCGCCGGCATTCGACAAAAATGTTATTTCAAAGTGAACCTTATGCCATGGACATAAGGACCACACAATCGTCACCGCCTTTTTGTCGCATTCTCCACCCAACCGTTGTGGTGGACAGACCTGTCTTCGACTTAGTGGCTCTCTGCGCCGTAAAATGTTATTCGAGTTTACGTACAATCGATTTTTAAATTTCCTTATTATATATGTAGATGTTTGAATGAACCGGTTAACCACTTTATAATTTACTTTATTTATATAATAATACTCGTATTTGAAAAAAATATATATAATTCTGTTGCCAAATGTCGTTTGAAGTAGGCAATAACTTTGCCTATGATTTGACATTTACAATTTTAAATCTGGCGCGCTTTTGAGTATTAAACAGTGACAACAGTACCGCACAGTGAGCAAATTTCAATACATGGTTAACAATTTAATATTAATAAATTCGTTTCATTTTCCGTATAAAACGACTTCCTTGAAGTACTCGATTCACATTTTGAATAAGTTATATTATTTTTATTTAAAAAAACGCGATTTTTAAAATTCCGCCGCAACATTGATGAACTTAATTATTTTTACCTTGATAACACTGGCATAAATCTAACTATGCACATCAAATCTCCGTAGAAGAGAAACTTATTAACTTTAATTAATTAACTTTTATTGCTAAGTTCTTACTTTCGGGAATGATTAAATATATTTTTTTGTGTATTAATACCTAAATTACAGTCCGAAGCTTTCCCGTTCAGTTGTTAACCGCCAAGCTGTTGGTGAATATTTTTGTTGAAAATTGTTATTTCCAATATTTTTATTTTTAAATAAATGCAAATTGTTAAGAAGAATTTTAAACAAAACAATTTATTAGCAGTTCAAATATAATTGTAGGCCTCCTGGTCAAATGTATTTGACGGCCTCCGTGTTTGAGGGGAAAGGCTCTCGTCTAGCGATCCGATGGTTGCGGGTTCAAATAATTAAATATAATATATTATGTTATATTTATGGCATGTTCCGGAATGGAAGATACTCTCAATATCGCCCTGGTGTAAGACCAACATTCGAAATTGATACGTTGCTTAGTGACCAGATCTGAATAGTGAGGTACTTCCCCACCTTCCTCTTCCCAATCTCTTTCTCTTCCTCGCTACCTTCAGCCTCACAACATACCCCAATTGGGGATGCCATAGTCTCACCGACTCCAAATAGCAGAAGTTGAGACTATTGTGCAGGCGCGGCTGGCGCAAACGTTCAATGGTGCGCTGAACCGCCAACAAAATTGAACAACAATTTACCTTATTTCGGCTCGTTGTATTTCTATGTAATGTGTTTAATTATAAAATTGAGCACAATCTTTAAATATAATCACAATTAATTACCTATCTAACAATGTTTTGCGGCCAAATAAACGCAGTGTTCCCGCCCGCCCGCCCCCTAATACGGCGGCTAGGAACGAGGAACCGAGGAACCGAGGTAGGTACATACCAATCCGCGCGCCAGAACAAAGCGCCCCGTAGCTTGAATGAAGCTCGTAGTAAAAAATCCCAAAACGTCGAAATATGTCATACTAAACCAGTCATGGGCAAAGTACGGCCCGCGGGCCAAGTCCGGCCCTTCAGGCTAGTCAATCCGGCCCGCGACATTGTTTTGAATAACCCTACCACAATTTACCAATTGACGAGTTTTCGGACGAGTTTGGGATTTAAAAGACGACTCTTTCATGGAAGAAAAAGGAATGGACGAATGTGAACATATGGAAGATATTGTATGGCTTTCAGACTTTGCATTTTTACAGATCTCAGATACATCAATAAATTTAAACTTAAACTCCAAGGAAGAAATCAATTAATCAGTGATATTTGGGATCATATCAGGTATTTCAAAATGCAATTGAATCTATTTTCCAAACAACTAGTCAAGAAAGACTTTACTCAATTTCCAAGACTAAAAACTATTGCAGTTAGGGAGGACCAACTTAAGAACTATGTGTGGGTAATATTGTATGTTTCGTGAACACCTCACTAGGAGAACCTGTGCTGAGGTGTTGACGTGCTTATGATTAAGTGGGACAAGTATTTATGTGTGTTGTAGAAAATTAGTTATTTAATTATTATTATTTTTTTTTTATACATTTTATTATCGCATACACTGATTATTTAGAATGAAAAATATGTATAAAATACAAATCCATATATACACATTTATGCACATGTTTATATTTATAGACATACATACATATAAAGTTGCACACACCTACACATATTTATTAATTAAAATAACTGTAAATTGCATATTAATAACTACCTAAAAAATTATATTTAAAAAAAAAATTTAAAAATTCAAAATTATTAAACATTTTTGATTGATAAACTATACAAATCTTAAGTACGTTCAAATGTTTTATAAACCTAGTCTATTCCGTGCGAAGGAGAGCGGTTCATCTTGGTTCATGGGTTTAAAAAACAGTCTTTTCTGCCTCCTGTAAAATTTGATAAATGAAAGTTACTTGTTCTACAAATTAGGCCCATGATTTGTTAATTTTACCGTGTATTTTGATAATCATAAATATGTATTCAATATAATTATAATGTTCATATTTTTCACAAATTTTACCACAGTGTATTGGAGGGCGGAACTCGGGATTTATGAGCCTGACGCCCCTTGTCTATTATTGATTGTCAAGTTTTCTCAAGTATTTTATAATCCCTCGCAAAACAGACGATTTCGAATTTTTCAAGGACTATGGGATCACCTTAAGTAACAGAACAAAATGTGTTTTTATAAATTTGCGCTTTTTTCTATGGAGGTGTTTTTGTAATTACCGTTTTGGCTCAGTAAATGTATAGATATTATCGTCAAAAAGAACATAAAATTTTTTAAGAACTTGAAAACCGAAAGTGTTTAAAGAAAATCTATACCTTTACTTCCATACTAATATTATAAATGCGAATCTGCGTGTTTTGTTTGTTACGCTTTCATGCATAAACCAAAAAACCGATTTTAAAAATTCTTTCACCAATAGAAAGCTATATTACATGCGACTAATATAGGATGTAAACAATGGTTAGCTCTGGCGTTATGAAATTATAAATATGAATATATCATGTTTATTATACGTTTTCTGTCGCTAACAAAAGTGAGTTATTTCTAACGTCAGAAAACAAATCGTTGCAGCGGAAACGATGTTGATATGTTTGCGGAAAATCGTAGATAGTTAATATCTATCTATCTACATAAATAAAAATGGTTCTTTAAAATATTTGTACGCGCGTAATCTCCGAACGAATGCAGCAAATTGGAAAATTCTTTTTTTACTACTGGTGAGCTGTTGCATTATGAAATTTAGGTGACACGCGAACTGTTTGAAAACTCAATGTACCGGGAATGAATGTATGGAATGCGGAAAGGAGGAGGGAGAGGGAGGATGAGGGGGGGGGATAATTGATACGTGCAAGCGCTACAGTAATTTCCTCCGAATACCACGCGAGCGAAGCCGCGGATCAAAGCTAGTATGTTATAATATTATAAATGTATAATGATATTTTGTTATAAATCGAAAAAAATTCAGAATGGCCGCTGCGGGTCTGAACTAACCGGAACTAGCAGGCCTATCCCTTCTTCCCCAAGATTGTAAAACTAAAAGAAGTGAGAGGGGAAAGAAATGGAAGGTAGAAAGTATTTTGGGTAGTAAATAAAATTTCAGGCAAAATTTTAGTTTTTAATTTATTTCAACCCTGCCAAATGCCTTGGATTTGTGGTTTCACCACGAATACTCCAACAATTATTTGAGACACTCCGTATTGAAATAGCTGAAAGTCAAGAATCAGGAATAATGAATGAGGTGGCAGACTCGGGTCTGGAAGCAGTGGAAGAATCAGCAGCGGTTTGAATCATTCCCAAGTTATGAAACTTGCCATAAATATTCCTAGTTCATTCATGAAACCAAAATAGACCTCGGCATGTGCTCAGGCGCGCGGCGCGGTCGGAACTAATTCTGAACAGAAAATGGAATGAATCACTCAAACCAGAAATGCGGATTAAGAGAAATTATGCATTTTCTAAACGTTCTGCATTTTATCAATGTCTGCCAGTGTAGACTCCAATTCAGAACGGTTAGAATCACATACTTTACTACAGTGAAAAAGTAGTACAGTGACCTAGATAGATAAAAACACTCATATTTTTTGTTTCATTAAAATTTATTATTATAAAAAGGCTATAATAACACACCTCAATCCACAATAAACAGTATTAGGCATGTAAATATTTGTCTGCATGGTTTCTATATCATATTTTACTACAGATTCTAAACTACTTAAATCAGATATCTTAACCATCAGACAGAGAAGTCATAGCTAATAATTCTATTTTATTAAAAAAAAAAATTAATTCATAATTATTATTAAATCTCCTGGCAGCCCTAAAATAACAGAGCTAATTTGCCAACTACGCGTGCCCAGTCACTTCAAGCAATGTTAACTCTTAAGGTAACAATAAACTCTATACTAAATTGCTCTATTTATAACCAATTCCTAGATTTGCAAATAAATGTGAATGTATATGTATGTGGTTGTAACTCATAATTGTATCACATACCTATTTACTAGCCTTTATCACACATACGTCATATGGTTTTATATCAGTTCTTATATTAACCTAGTGTGTATATTATTTAAATATTGTATAACTATTATATTTTCTTTATTATTGAAATACTGTTACCGCCATGTGTACCACTGTATCTTGTAACACTTGAATGTAAAAGCCATTTTATGGCGTTGAAATAAATAAATAAATTATTTTTGATAAAAAATATTTCTCAATTTGAATTATTCCATGGCTAGGCATAGTTTTAAGCCGTTACTAAAATGCATTTTTCTCCTTTATTCTCGTATTTATTGTACATATAATGTGGATTTTTCTCGTCCGTTCTGTATAGACGTTTGTAAGACGGCCTCCGGATTGATAGTCGACCGCGGGCTTGTCATGATGACACACAAAACTGCCTACATGCTCAGTAGCGATAGTAGCAGCTAAAATAACGAATTTCGCACGAACCGATTCGGTCGAGATTTTGTAAAAACCTTGAACTCGCAGCTAGCGCCACACGCTAGCCAGTGGCGAGAATTACGGCTTCCGCGCGAACTAATTCTGACATTTACGAAATCAGCTGTTGGTAGGCCACCATCTTGAGCGAGTAGCGAGTAAACTTGACCACCTTTCAACTGCTGCTGTCCACAATCTGCTAGTTAGCAAGAAATACGATGACACTGAGCGAGTTTACTAACAGATAGTGAATTTTCCAAATAGTAGCTTGTAAACTCGCTCAATGTCATCGATTGTCGGGTCAGGGGTTGGGCGGTTACTCGACTGAGCTACCAATGATGATAAAAGTTTTTTTTTGTTAGGGTTTGAAGTTAAAAAGACCAAATTAGTTTTTAATCTTTACTCCAAATAATTTCAGAAACACCCTGTATATTAAATTTCGCAGTATCGCCCCGGTGTAAGGCCACCATTAAGAAAGGATGTGGCTTGTATGCTGGTTTAACGTAGTAGGTGACAGATCTGAATAGCCAGGTACTTCCTCACCTTTCACTTACCCATTTCATTCCCCTTCCCACAGCCTTCAGCCATAAACATACCCATAGTCTGGCTCTTGATGGTTGGGGACAGTTGGACCCTTGTGCGGTAGGTATTAACATTGAAAAAGTCATTTCAAAATTAGTGCTTTTACCAATCAATGCACATTAACAAAACGAAATGAAAAAAACAAAAGCTTTATATAAAAGTTGAAGTATTTTCGTTATTTTTTTAGAGAAAATAGAACCTACCTATTTTGCACGCTTGTTAAGAACGTTTATAGGGCTTCAGTTTCTGAGGAGTTTTTATATAATTAATTAGGTTGGTACGTACTACCTACCCACTTCCAGAGCTTCTTTTGTTTTTCTTTATGACTACATTTCAAAAGCATCTTTTGAGAAGTCACACAACTGCCCGAAACACGGGGTAACTTTCTTCCTACGACAGACGATGGCGATGATGTTTTCGCAAAAAAAAGGTTTCAGTACCTTTTCGAGCCTGGCCAGTAGCCGAGAGGGTTCGATGCGTTGCAATTTTGCTAATAAAGAAATTATTTCTCCCTGCGTTTCTTTTCCCATTCATCCCGTTCCCCTTTCGCCTCCCCTTCCCCTCCCACGTCCCCTCCCCTCTCCGAGTTCAACATATTCAGTCCCGGTACATTCAGATTTCAGCTCGCCGTAAAGAGTTTGCTCGAAAATCGCTCTTCGATTTGACAATGATGGTTTGCAAAATGCCATCCTCAAATTTCAACATTTTTGACAGTTTCGTAAGAGTTTTTGTAATGATTAAAAATCTTTTCTAATGCATTGTCATGTGGTTGTAATAATTCAGAAACCTTCGCGAGGGTGGAAAGAAGGTGTTATGAACGTTTCAAACATTCCTATGCTCACGAGAAATATAGCAATCCATAGACAACTCGCATACCCAGAAACGTATTGAATATTGATTTTCATATTTATGTAGATACTACAATACTCACATACGGGCTTCGCCATTGTGGGATTTTTCGTAATAACTGTCTTAGGGGTCGTCCATTAATCAGGTGAGGCTGGAGAGGGGGGGGGGAGGGGTTAAAAAAAATCATGAAATATCACAAGGAGGAGGGGGGGGGGGGATATAATGAGATATCACGTATATTTATTTTTCATTGAATGCACGATTTCTAAACCAAACAGCGGCGCATGGCCTTGACTCACCGTTGCCAGGCAACGATTTCTCCGCGCGTTGCGACAAACGCTCGGCTCATCAATCACCAGTAAGTCTGTGATTTTGACGCCGAATACATGCGTAATTCGTTGTCGCGTATGTTTTGACTTAAAACAATGTCTAAACTAGGAGATGTATAAAGACCTATTTCCAGAGTATAAAAAGGGAAAAAAACCTAGTGAAATCAGATTATACCTGTATTTAAAGATAATATTCTCAAAAATTTCAATAAACTTTGTACTAAAAAAAAAAACGTGATTTTAGTAAGGGGGGATAGTCTAAGACCTCACCACATATCACCAGGGGGGGAGGGCGTTAAAAAGTTGCTAAAAACATCAAATTGTACACAATTTTGTCACAAACCATTGACCGATTGTACATAATTTTGTCATCTGTATATATCAAAAAAACTACCCCAACAAAAAATGTGTACGGGGTGTATACAGCACGCACCCGAAGGATTTTAACCAGCGATTCTTGATCATATTAGGAATAAAACGTTTAGACGTCTTTTTCACCTCCTATGATATTTTTTTCTAATTAAAAACAACACAAATATTTATCCATCACACTTCGCACCTGAGTTAACGGTGTAGCCTAGCGGGTCACGTGTTAAGCACACCCTCTCATACCAGCAGCACGGTAACCCACGAAACGGCGTGCGTATTTCGTGATCCCGTCGCGACGTGTAATCAGTGGCGACGTGTGGTTAAAAAATATTGAATCACTGAAACAATTATACGCAAAAGATATTCTAATATACGCATTAAAAAACCAGGATAACTTTGCACAGACAAACTCGGGCCGATTCACAAGATCCACATTACAACATGTATTCCACCAACCAATAACTAAACCGACTTTTGGACAAAGAAATATACAATACTTTTCTATAAAACTATTTAAAATACTCCCTCTTGCAATAAAAACCGTAAAAAAATAAACGACTTCAAAATAAGAATTAAGATATGGATTATGGACTTAGGAAGGAAGAACACAGATACAATTTTGCAACCAAATGAAGATTAATGATTATTGTGCTTAGGTATAACTTTATAATTCTCCTCTTGTAATATATTAAAATAGTTATTAACTTATAATTCAAACACAAAACATGTACAATGTGACCTTAGAACGAGTTACCCCAGTAGGGACACATTCTTTTGTAAAATAATGTAAAAAAAAAAAATCTGTTATTCACCATTATAGATAAAAATAGGTACAAGAAATTTTAAAATAATTTATTTTTCAGGTTAAGGTTAATAATACTTGGTAATTTAACAAATTTTTGAATATAGGCACGCATTTATCTATTGGTACTTGCAAACAAATTTTGTTTTAAGCAAATTTTTAATTGATAATAGATCTGCGCGCTAGGTCATAGATTCTATCTTCTGGAATTTTTAACAGAATTTTTATTTTCTCAGCTAACGTGAAAAAAACGTAATAATAAGAAAAAAATAATTGGTTCGGGTTGGTCTTACAAAGCGGTGAAAGATTCAACGTAGATTGCCTATAATAGTACCTATATACAACTCATTGGTAAAGTATAAGGGGTGGTACTTTTCGTATACCTAAAGACCGAATAATTACGAAATTTAATTAAAATTTGTACTTCAAAATGAAATGAAAATACTGTGACATTATAAAGAAGAAATTAGGCATTTATTGGCGTACAACGCAAGTCATTGACTTCTATATTCACTTTTATTCAACCCATCTCAGAAAACTTTTCACAACCATTTTTATTTATTTATTTAAACACCATAAAATTTTTTACATTCAAGTGTTACATGATACAGTGGGTTTAAGTATTTTAATAATAATGAAAATGTAATAGTTATATAATATTTAAATAATGTACTAGGTTTATATAAGACCTGACATAAAACAAAATATATGTGTGAGAAAGGCTAGTAAATAGGTTTGTGAAACAATTATGTGTTACAACCAAAAAAAAATAATGTGAAAACTTAAGAAATAGAAAAGAACATGTTATAGAACATTATATTTACAAGTAAAGGTGATTTATTAGCAAGTAGAATCAAAGAATCGAGCAAAGTCAAGTTTATCTATTCATACATTCACATTTATTTACAAATCTAGGAATTGGTTATAAAAAAAGCAATTTAGTATAAGGTTTATTACCTTAAAAGTTAACATTGCTTGAAATGACTGGGCACGTATAGTTGGCAAATTAGCTGCTATTTTAGAGCTGTCAGTTGGAGATTTAATAATAATGAAACGGGCGGTCCTTTTGATAAATTCTTCCACCTTAACGAACGGATTGCAATCTTTAGAGCACAGGCGTCGCGTGGGAATGCTGTCCCTGTTCCACCGGTATTTCAAAAGAAGATGCTCTTAGTAACTAGCATCATTGATCCCTCCGGTACCGGTACATAGTCGGGAGACACGTCAAACGCGCGCCCAACATACGTACACGGTTGACATTTTTTTTTATTTTTTTTATTGAATATAATGGTACAGAGTTTACATGGTTTTTTATAAATTAAATAAAGTTTTTCTTTTAAAAATACATTAATTAATAAGTATTACACCTTTTTTTTGAGCAGAGCTCGTGTGAAAAAGGCGGAGAAAACGAATGTAAAGTACAATTTAACAAAGAAAAAAAAATAGTATTTTTTTTTTTTATGTGTAAAACAAAAGAAAGGAGAAAAATAAAAAGAGAAAAAGGATATCCGTTACTTGTGATGAGAAGTATAGTATTATAAGATGTAGTCATAATAATGTGTTTTTATTGATTTTTTGAATTTTTTATAATTAGTTTCCAATCTTAGATTAACTGGTAACTGGTTAAACCATTTCACTCCAATATATTTATAGAATTGTTGGGCAGTGGTAGTGTTACAACGCGGGACAGTCACAGAGCCAAGTATATTTGTTCTAATGCTGTTTGAAAAATGAGTAAGGTTCTCATTATTGAAGCAATCTTTGTGTATTTGTAAAACTGTAATTTTTTTATAAATAATGTGAAGTGAAGGTACTTTAAAATCTTGAAATAGTTTAATGGTGGGGTAATCATATGACTTTTTTTAAATTATTTTTATTATTGTTTTTTGAATGATTTCCAAAGGTAAAAGAGAAGTTTTGAAGGCACCACCCCAACCAACAATTCCATATTGTAGCACTGATTGAATTAAGGAAAAATAAATGGTTCTTAACATCGTAATATTTAAAATGTTTCGAATTTTAATGAAAATGAACATTAATTTTCTTATTCTCTCAACTGTTGAACTGATTTGTATTTTCCACTTTATGTTGCTATCTATAATTACACATGAGAACGGGTCGTTTTTTCGACTCGTTCTTGATTTCAACAGCTCGGCTATGGAACGATTTGCCGGCCTCTGTATTTCCTCCCCCCTGCAACATGGGTCTCTTCAAGACCAATGTTCATTCCTTCCTCTCCTCAAAAAGACCCTCCACACAGCATCCCAGATGACATAGGCCCTGGGGAAATTATTTTCCTCAGGGCCTCCCGTGTGAAGTTAATGTAAAATCTGACCCTTTTATTTTCCAGCTGGACCCATTGCGTTGCACCGCGGTGTACTATCACACTTGGAGACACTGATCCCCAGATTCCTTTCCACCTTTTATGTCTTTTTCCTTCCCAGATCTTCCTCTCCTTCCTTTTCTTAAAAAACCCCTATCCTTAAAGTTGACATTGGCCATGAGAGAAATTATTTTCTTCGGTGCCTCCTGTGTGCAGCTAATGTAAAAAAATCTGAAGTGCTGCTAATATAGTAAATATTTGAAACTTGCAAAATATTTGAAATGCTACTAAACTGTGTGTACTATTAAAGAATCTGCGAGCGGGTGATGGTTGAGGAATCCAGAAAATGAATCCCTAAATTGTATTAATAAAAATCACTGTTTTTATTTCAAACCATATTTATAAAAAATATATTTTCATTGTGGAAAAGAATCGGCATCCGAATAGGTCTCAATAATATTCACCAAAGGAATCAAAATAAGTAAGGTCAAACTCTTTGCAATAACTTTAAAATATTTAACGGTGAAGAATTTTTCGTCTTTTTTTTAAATTAATAATAATACGAAAAATTATTCTTTCAACTCTGTCTGGTTTAAAATTCAACTTTATTTGACTTTGCAACTTCTCAAAGAGTAGCTTTATGAAGAACAATGCGAAATAATTTATTGTACTTAAAGTATTAAGCATTTGAGAGGAGGTTTTTATTTTTGATTTTTTTGAAATGAAGAGGTTGTGTATTGGGGATGAATCTCGTAAGAGGCTCAGTGAAAGTTTTTAAGTTCTTAAACAGTACTTGAATAAAATCCTATGCTTTTTTCTTTATTCCGTTCTACGAATTTCTTTGATTTTTCTACAAGTGAGGAGTTGGGGGTGAAAAATTTTATAACGATTTCAAAATATATATGAATTAATGTGTACATTTTTTGTCAAGAATCAATTAAGGAGAGTTTTCAGAATGAGATTTTTTTTCGTTACTTGTTTTTAGGGGAATAATCACTTGGGGTGAATATTTTATGATCATTTTTAAATGCAAATTTTGACGTGCCTATCCATATAATGATGGCCTCCGTGGTTGAGGGGTATTGTTCTCGAAAAAAATCCGGAGGTAGGCGATTTATTTGAATATTTTATTTAATGAATTCGTGTTATTTCATAACAATTATTTTATTGAATGAATTCGTGTTATTTCATTATTTTATTTAATTTAATAATGATATTGTGTGGTTTATTTGAGGTTTTTTTTATGTGAATACCTCACAAGAGTCTCAGCTGCTCCTATCTGGAACCAGTGAGACCATGTCATCTCCAACTGGCATTGGGGTATTTTTTGATGCTGGGTTATGTTTTGATGCTGAAAAAGAAAATACTAAACTAAGATGTGATATCTTTGAATCACTTAATTTTAATGAACATGCAAAATAAATTGAACAAAGTATGTGAGTAATGATGGGTACTGAGGAGGGAAAGGAGATAGGGAAGAGGAAGGTGGGGAAGTACCTGGTTATTCAGATCTGGTTACCAAACATGGCTAAAGCCATTTCAAGCAACGTCTCAATTCTGAATGGTGGTCCTACATCAGGGCGATACTGAGAGTATCTTCCGCGTTGGAACGTGCCGCAAATATATTTCATATTATTTTTAAATGAATTAATTGTGAAATAACATAAATTCATCAAATAAAATTTATTTTCCCACGCCGGAATTCGATCCCGCGACCTTCGAATTGCGATTCAAGAGCCTTGCCCCTAGACCACGCCGGTAGTCGAATCGTTCCTAAGTTGTATCTGAAATTATAATTTGTAAATTAGCAACTAGAATTTTAGATTTACAACTTATCTCGAACTAGAATTAAAAAATATAACTATATATTCAAAGAAATTAGCTATGTATACACTGCTAGGGAGAACTACTGTCATTAAAAAAATACCCTTACTGCAAAAAAATGCTCTTCTTCGTCCAAACAGAAAGAACGCAACTTTCTGATTAGTCGACGCATGGGCGGCCGACTGATGGAGGCGGCCGACAAGAATGTTCTTATGTAAACATACGAAACCGCACACAGTGAATCCAGGTTGAGATATCCACAAAGCGTTGCAAAGAGCGCCGGTAATCTGAAAGCCGAAACCCGCGTTCTTTCTGTTTCTACACTATCGCTTGTTTCAATTCCGAATGGTGGTCTTACACCACGGGGCGATACTGAGAGTATCTTCCACTCAGGAACTTGCCACAAATATTCTACCTAGTGCCATTATTACCTATTTTAAAATTAAATAAATGTTGTGAAATATCACGAATTAATTAAATAAAATATTCTGGCCCACGAACCCGCGACCTCCGGGTTTTTTGTAATTTAAAATTATAATAATACTAGCTTTTTGCCCGCGGCTTCGCTCGCGTGGTATTGGAGGTAAATTACTGTAGACCTTGCACTTATCAATTATACCCCCCTCCCGTATTCCATACATTCATTCTCGGTACCACCTAAATTGCCACCTAAATTTCATAATGCCAAAGCTCAACAGCAGTAAAAAAAAAGAATTATCCAATTTGGTTCAGTCGTTCGGAAGTTACACACGTAGGTAGCACATTTTGAAGATTCATTTTTATTTACATATTAACTACGACGCCTGAAATAAAAAAAAATATGTATCAACATCGTTTCCACGGCAACGGTATGTTTTCTGACGTTAGCAATAACTCGATTTTGTTAGCGACAGAAAACGTATAAGAAATATAATATATTAGTATTTATATTTTCGTAATGCCAGAGCCTAACATCATATACAGCCCATAGTTTTAGCTTTATTTTGGTGAAAAATTTTTTAGAATCGGTTTATTGTTTTGTGCGTGAAAGCGTAACAAACAAACTCGAGCAGTTTCGCATTTAAATTATTAGTACAGATGAATTGAATGGTATACATTGAATAAAATATAAAAGAATCGATCTTACGATTTTCTGTCATCTGCGTTTTGGGTAAGAACACGTAATTTTGAAGTTCGCCCATCTTGAAATGGAGTCACGTAATTATGCGCGTAATATATATTCAGGTAAATGGGAGAATCATCGATATTCAAACAATCGCAGAATTTGAATATTTGATTTTCATAAAGATTAATGAGGGTTCGAGAGAAGTTGACGATAAAGTCGAATAAATACGAAGAAAGAATATATAATTTGATGACAACGTCTGTCATCTTGAAAGGATTATCAAGGAAAGGGTTATTGATTTTGAATGCCAACATAATTTTAAGTAACTAATTAAGTAACCATCACGGCGTTTCCCGCAGGGATAGGCAGAGAGAACGAACATCCAAACAGCTTGGTCCTGGCACACACTCTTTGCCTCATTCACATTCATAACATCATGTCATACATACTTTTCTATTATTCTGATGATTCGATTCAAGAATCTGATTCACTTGATCGTGCCATGTCTTCCTCGGGCGTCCCCTTCTTCTACTACTATTTACATTTGCATCATGTATTCTCCTCACACTCCTTTCTTCATTCATTCGCTCTACATGCCCAAGCCTTCTGAAAGTCCATTTCTTACTCTTATTCATTACGCTTGCATCAGCCTTGAATTCTTTGCGGATCTCCACGTTTCTTACACGATGTACATGGTTTTATCACACATTGTTGGATCTCATTTCTGTGGCTTGTAGAAAATGCGTTTAACAAAGTAAGCTCGTACGGACTTTTTTCGAAAAAAATAGCTCGTGTGACCGCTTTCGAAATTTCGAACGCGTGACGTATAACACTGCCACTTGTATTGCAGTTAATTCAAATCTCCCAGTGGAACATGGACTTCAAGCTACGTCACGATTTTTTATCGAATCACTACTCTAACCGCCCCATCAGCTAACCTTGTTAAACACATTTTCTATGAACCTTCATTCCGTGTATGAAATAAATTTAAAAAATGTCCAAAAACAAATATTGGTTAATAATTAAGTAAGCAGGTTTGAAAGAAACTATTTACGTATTATTTTACTATTGCAGAGGAAATTTGGTTTTTATTTAGATAATAAATAAGAGAAAATTATAAAAATGCTTTCTTGAACGAGAAGTCCGCTTTTTTCGTTATTTGTTTTTGGGGTGTTGTGCCGTGTTACGTGAGAGGTCCACTATTCACGAAACTGGTAAGCGTCCTCTAACTTTTTAATTGATATTGGGTCCTGAATTTGAACAGTAATGGTTGTTACATTAACATGTCGGTTAGGTTCTATCATCCGGTTTAGGGTTGACCATACAAGGTCTTTAAATTTTAATTTATTTAATTATTAATGTCCTTTTTAAGGGGTTTTTTCATAGGAATATTAAGAGGGGTCATCCTGTTTGCATTTATTTTTATTTTGTTTTATTGGCGATTTTTTTTGGCGAACTAAATAAAGGTACATCTGCAACCTTTCAGGTACACATTTATTAATATTTTGTGCATACTTCACAATTTTTTCAGGCAACTTAGACATCATTTTCAAAATTTCGGTGACCACTATTGCAAACAATGAAAAACTAGTTCATACTTCACAGACTAAAATACGCTTGATTTTTTTTGTTTCAGATAAGCGAACGAACACGCTCTAGAGTAGAAGCTGCCGAAATGGAGTAATTGAAAGGAGTGGCAGGGGTTACAAAATGGGATCATGTAAGTCGATGATCCGAGACGATACAAACATTGAACCTCTGCTATTCCAGAGGGTAGACGTCCAATGGGCCGCCCCAGACACAGCTGGGCGAGGCGACTCTGAGGAGAGGATGGGACTGCTATGAACGGAGGCCGAACAGTCAGCACAAGACCGGGACGTATGGAGGAGACTTGTCGATGCAATGGGTCCCCGACCCGAATAGGATAAAGGGATGAAAATGATGATGATGATATGCGGAACGTGGTCACCGCAAAACCCTATTTTTGAAAATGAGTGGCAAAATTCAGTGTACTTCAACAATGAGCGACGATTTCGGGCTGTGAAAATTGGAAAGTGTGCTCAAAATGTTAATAAACCTTTAGAGAAACATTTGCAGTTGTGTGTTTATTTAGTTCGACAAAAAATCCCAAAATAGCGAAAAAAAGGGCTTCCACACGCGATATTTCATACATTACCGAACTACCCCAGCAACAATCTTTTGTATTAATTAAGAGGTAAATTGAAGATATTCACTGACTCGGCAATGAGTGCATTTGACAAACACAGTGGTCCAAAGAGACGCCCTCAATAGAGTTAGTTGTCGTTAATTGAATTTCCTTTGAAGTGTGTTGAAATAATATCGACCAGGACTGCATTCAAAACCGAAGCAAATTCGGTTTGGGTTGGATTGGTGAATTATTTCCGATTTCCTTACATGACAGAAAATCTTTAGGTTAAAGCAGAACACTTCCAGAACGGTGAGTTGCAACTTCATGAAATTTGTACAGCTTTTTCGGTGAGAAATTTCTAGGTAAATGTAACTACTTACCGCTCACAAAATTATATTCATCCATTGACTAATTATATACTCATTCATCATAAGCAATGGATTGTCTTAAACTATATTGCTTTTGCCAATTAACTTAATTTGTATTAATCCTAAGGCGATGCACCACGTTTTGTAACATTAATCGGGCCGCTAACAACAACACTCCTTTATGCAGATGGCAATAGGGTTTAAATTCCAGCTTATCACCAGTCGCCTACTTTTATTTACGCAAGAAGGGAAAATGGCAATTAGGTGTGTTTTATTTTATTTTGCGAATTTTAGGCACAAATCTTTAAATGTTTTACTACCATATTCTAACGGTCTTAATTTGCCGCATAAAACAGTAAGACCATCAGTAAGCCTTAATAATCTTGAAGCCCATGAAATAAAAAAGTCATTAAAAATAAATAAAACCAATTGACTTATTATCCTGACGAAGAAAACATAGTTTTCGAAACATGTTGATATTGTTAATTAAATAGTGTTGTACACAAAGTTATTTGTTTTCATTAAATTAATAACGACGCCACAAAGTGAATTTGCGAATTTTGAAGAAATAAAAAAAAAACAATTTACTTTATAAACAATTAGATTTGTCTAACAGCCCTGATGAAGTTCAAGTCGAACCGAAACCGAAACGGTTGGATAAAGAAATAATAAAGTGGAATTAAAAAAAGTTATATTATTGTGTTCATTATAATTATGTATTCCCACAAAGTGTTCGCTACGTGTGAAAATTAAATAAAACCATAACCGAAATAAGGTTCATTAGTTAATAATTTTACAGTTTTTATAGGCCTAATACTTTATTTTTTCTGGAATTCATTAAAATTTTTCTTATTTTCGAATGATTTGGCATTTTTTCGCGATATTATGCAGATTGATCTTTTTGAGTGCCATATGAAAATTTTTATATGCATTTAATGAAAACAAATAACTTTGTGTACACCACTATTTAATAAACAATACCAACATGTTTCGAAAATTATGTTTTCTTAGTCAGGATAATAAGTTAATTTGTTTTCATTAAATTAATAATGACGCCACAAAGTGAATTTGAGAATTTTGAAGAAATTTTTATATGCATTTTTGAATTATAATATTAATATATTATAACAATGATAATTTAAATTAGAAAACTGGATGCTTTCAACAAATTTTTCGATTTTTTACAACTTCTTGATTAAACTGTAGATAAAAGATGTAAATTATAACTTTAAATATATTTGTAAGTAATTATAAGCACCTGCTGTCAAGCCAATTGCAATTGGCTTAGCGGGACTGGATTGTTGATTTATAAAATAAATAAATAAATTTAAAAAAAAATAATAAAAAAAATAAATAAATAAAAAAAAATAAAAAAAAAATAAAAAAAAAAAAAAAAAAAAACAAAACAAAACAAACAAACAAACACCACGCAATGGGAGAGATTGATTCATGCGTCTGTCCTTCCTAGGCATACTAACCCCCAGATTCCTACCCATCCATAATACCCTTTTCCTCCTCAAAATTATCTCTCCTTTCCTTTCCTTTCTTAAAAAAGACCCTCCACACAGCATCCCCAAAGATGACATAGGTCCTGAGGGGAAAAATTTTCCTCAGGGCCTCTTGTGTTATGTTAATGTAAAAAAAAGATTTATTTTAAGGTTTCAACGTCATTTTTTGATAAGCTATGAAACTTATCAAATTTATTATAAAAATATACGTGGCAAGTTTTAATGTAGTACGTTCCATGTATTAAAAAAACTTAGATTCTTTGGCGAAATTAAAAGAAGAACTAATATAGCAAATATTAATTATCCTACCCGGATTCGCCCGATTTTTAACCTATTTTTAAAATCGTATTGATGATATATTATTTTAACATGAAACGCACAGCATGACGTTTGATCTTATTTTTTATGTCTTTTGATGTAAATGACGTTGTGATGTAAAAATAGTTCATCCGATCTAGAAATTTCAGGAAGACAACGGTATGCAGTTTTAATGACGCCAAAACTCACCACAAAAGAAATTAACTGCTTTATAAATACACACACTATTTTTCTGTCTTGTACATATTAAAAATATTATATCTAGTTGGTTTATGGAAAATTATCAAGTCTAACGTATGACGAGATTTATAAAAATGAAAACGTGTGAATGGGGCCAACTGAAAAATTTAATGGGCGTGTGAGATTTTGCTGGAAAAGGAAGCCGGTTTAAAAAATAAAGTTTTTTGATTTTAACATTCATTAGAATATAACCCTAAGTGATTTAATAAAAGATTGTAATATAGTTAGAGAAATAAATGTTTTTTTAAAACATTTTTTTCGAGAATACGTTTCCTTTAATTATTTTAGGTACCCATTTAATAGTTTTATTAATAATTGCTTTATGAGAATATTGTAAAATCGATTTCAGATAAAATCATTGAAGTCAAAAAAAATATTTGTTAATTTAAATGAATTAACAAGCAAACCTACAAACAGCTGTTCGGAGCGCGAACTCAAAATAACTCTTAACGGGTCAGGGCTCAGATTCTCAGCTAAATACTCTGTCTATTAATACAAAATATGCACTTACCCCAACCTGTAATACTATATCACTCACTGACAGGAAAAAAACACCATAAAATATTCACACAATTCAAACAAACACAGAACTAATCCACAAAAATAGTTACAATAAACGATTTAAAGGGGGATGAAATAATTTGAAGGTGAAAAGAAAAGCGCGCGAACTTCGGAATAACGTTCTAAAAATTTGAAAATGATGGTTGCAAAACGCGTTAAGGCCTGACGTTTTATTTCTCGCGATTTTTTCAAACGGTGTACTTTTGAATTTCGTCGGCAGAGCGTGGGCGCTGTTTACTACGTCGCGGCGCTTTCAGCACTGTCGGGATGAGCTTCGGGATACAGCTTTCGACGCCCGACACAGCGACGCCAGTGTTCCCGTCTCACCCGACCTCCCCGTCTTACCGTCGGAGCGAGAGAGACGCCGTGCGCACTTTCCGCGGAAAGCTTGCAACGAAACGCAGGGATGCTCTCACGAGATATCGAGGGGGGCGTGTTACGGTATGCCGGCTGAAACTAAATCCGGAAATAAACATTCAATCGAACGAACTAACTGGGAAAATAAGCAACGCTCAAGAAAATGGCAAAGTCATCATATGAAACTCTTACTACGGAGCAACAACATTTTAACAGAAAACCTTTCTACTATTTCACTAATTGATTATTGTGCGGATTGCGACTATAGGCGGGCATGAAAAATCAAGCAAGCAAATGAAAATTGCGCAACCCTCAGCAAAATGCTTTTATTATTTAAAGGTTTGTTTGGATTTTTAATTTTGTTACGATCGCACCTTTTTAGGAATGCGTTGGTTTTAAATGATAGTCAGACTTCTTGTGAGGCAAATTTTTATATGGACCAAGCTTGATGGAAAAGTTGAGCCACTGGAGAAATATGTTGGGGCAGAACAGGAGAAGAAATGGTTTATTAATTTAATCCCTTGTATCGGGGGCAATTTATTATTATTGGGTAATTAGGGGAAGGAACTGGTACGGTTTGATATTAAATTTGCTAATTGGTTTGTTCATAGAAATTTAAACGATTTCAAATAAGTAATATTAATTAATTTTTAATGAGGTCGATCAAATTAGTGCTGCTGCCAATTGGGTTGGAAAATTACGTGACCGGACACGTGCAGTTGCTCTAAGTTGTTTCTGAATGAATTTTTAGGGAGAAAATAAAGTGGGCGAGGTCGCTAAACGGTAGGTGAACCATTGGTTTTGGCGCCATTCGAAATCTTAATTGGAATAATCCTTAAGTTATTTTCTATGGCATGGCCTGTCTAAAGTATAGAGTAACGACGTAGGGGTCTTTGCGTTTGACTTTGAGTCGGTATATTGCTCTTCATCTTCCACAAAATACAAACAAATGTATTAATTTCGGACTCTAAAGCAATGACAATAGTTTATTTGTTTAATAAGACTTACACAGTACATTATGATACAAGTCATAAGTAATATCCAATTTAAGATATTACATAGCTATACTACCGATTAAGTAAGTCCATGGAATATCTGTAAGTAATATCGCCTGAAATGATAACGGTTCTTAACATTTAACTAATGAATGTATGAGTAATAGTATTAAAAAGTAAGAAAGCGTGTGGAGAGATAAAGAGATTGTGAAATCAAGAATTATATGAACGCTGGAAAGGAAAAATGGCTCAAGCGCCGTACAGCTAGCTATACGGCGCGTTAGCAACTCTTCCTTTCCAGCTGCTTAGAGTTTTAGTCATGCTCGCGAATTATAATTGACTATTGTTAAAACTTGGATGAAAAATAAAGTGTACCTGAGTTGTTTTCAAATAATTTATTTCACGCTAAGAAATTGAATTAATCAGTTTTGTATGTTAGCAAGGAATCGTGAAAAATTTAGTGTAGTAATATTTTGTGGTAGGTACAGCTGTGCGGTGATGGTATAACGTACCGTGCTATGAAGGTCGCGGAAATATAGAAATATTAACCCTTGGTGATTAGTAATTATGTTTATTTATAACTTTGACTTATGCACAAATTAAATTGACAGATGACATATATGATCAAATCTAGAACCAAAACCGCAATGATATGCGTAACTTTATCCAAACTTCTGGAAATTTTGGTGTGGCCAGTGTATGGAAAATAATGATACCACTCCACAAATAGTCAACTCGCCACATACTGAGTGTAAATTGTGATGGCGCAAGTAGTTGGTAAATGTTTTTTTTATGTATATATATATATTTATGTTTTCATGTTAATTACATCCCCAAATAGAAAAAATCATTGGCCTGAAAGTGGTGGTGGAAAGGAGGAGCTAAGAAACGTTGGAAGTTTTCAAATACCTGGCTATTCAGGTTGAGTTACTAAATTCCACGTAAGCCATTTCAAGCACGGCGTATGGTTTTTTACCCTGGCGACTCTCCTATTTGTTTAACAATACAGAAAAGGCGAACCGCCCACATCTTAAATATAATTGTGATAGTCTTTTTTAAGGTGAATACTACACTAAAGTCCCAACCAACCGGAGCTATTGAAACTATGGCATCCCTAATTTTAGGTTTATTGCAAAGCTGAGTAAAGTTAAGAGGAGAAGGGGTCGAAGAAGGCGAAGGTTTGGAAGTACCTGAATTTTCAGACCTAGTCAATAACCACGGGTTAATCTTTTAAGCAGATACCAAGACCTATTAAGCTTAACCGTCGTCTCGATTAATGCTAATGGGGTGTTTGTGGATTTCAATTGCCTCCATAATTTACACACAATACACGTAATTTACGTGTAAATAATTCACACGTATGCCCTGATGATGCAATGTTGGCTAAAAAAGAATAAAGTGCAACTCGTCGTAAGACCCTAAAAACAAAAAAGACCCTCCACACAGCATCCCCTGAACGATATAATGATTTTTTTCTTCAGGGCCTTCAGTGTCAAGATACTGTTAAAAGAAAAAAAAAACCTGAACACCACGTTTCGTAAAATAATTATTTTTGCAAAATTTCGGGGATTTTCTGAAATTTGTAAATATTTTGAATATGTCGTGATGAGGCAGGCTGACTTGCTGAGCGTTAGACTTATTGGTGTTTAATCGTTTGGTATTATGAAGGCTGTTGGGAATTAGCGATGACTAGGCGTATGGCGTACAGCGTGTGGTGGGCGTGGATTACGTAAAGCCTAATATTATTTTAGTAACATATTGATTACGTTGGTGTATCTTTACACAAAACGTATTTGCTTCGCGCGATACATTTTGAAGTCTTCTCTAAATGAGTTCTTAGGCCCAGTTGTTTCGCAGAAATTCATGTATGACAAAGCCATCAAATGGCCATTAAATTCCATTTTTTGTGGCAGTTGAAAGGTTCCCGTCCAATGCCAATTCTAAATATCTTTATCAGTTTTTAAATAAATAACGATCAGCAAAAGTGAGAAACGATTGTTAACCCTTCAGGAAAATTATGAACAACTCATATAATTCTCATAGAAATCGTTATGTCTCCCTTATTTATCATAAAGAGAAATATGATATAAGCGGTGTTAAAAAGAAAAAAAATCTTTTATATCCATATGGTGCTTAGTAAGAATCCAAATAATCGGTCGGTTTTGGGCCGTAAGGCCTGAGTTAAGACCGAAGACAAGTGTAACAAAGCGCCAGTAAAGAAGATGAATTTTCATAAAAATTTTCTTTTGGAAGATTTTTTGATTGATTCGTATACAGACCATGGAAATAGGAAAAATTCCAAAATTTCAGTCGTTTTTGAGCTGTAGGGCCAGAGTTATGACAGACCCTCACCCGTAAAATGGAAAAATTTTCTTATGGAAGATTTTTTTATTAATTTATATAAAGGTCATGGTAAATGGTAAGCTTCCAAAATTTCGTCGAATTTGTGAGGTAGGACTAGATTAATGAAGGACCCCAAGTGTAACAAGACGTCCGAAAATTTAAGTATTTTCCAAAAATTGTTCTTATGGTAGATTATTTGATTGATTCGTGAACAGACCATGGTTAGAGGTAAGATTAAAAAACTCGTCGGTTTTATGCAGTAGGGCCGGAGTTATGACCGACGCTAAGAGTAACAAAGCTCAAGTAAAATTTAAGAATTTGCAAAAAATGGTTCTTATGGACGATTTTTTTATTGTTTCGTGTACAGACTATGGTTCTTGGTAAGAATACAAAATTTTAGTCGGTTTTGTGCCAGAGGGCCAGCATCAAGACCGACCCCAAGCGTAACAAAGTGCCCGTAAAATGAAAGAATTTTCTAAAAAAAGTTCTTACGGACGATTTTTTGATTTATTCGCTTACAGACCCTGGTTCATAATAAGTTTCCAAAATTTTTGTCGTTTTTGTGCCAAAGGGAACGAATTAAGACCAACCCCAAGAGTAACAGAGCCCCAGTAAAATCCATGAAATTTGTGAAAATTGATCTTATGGGCGATTATTTAATTGATTCGTAATCAGACCACGGTAAGAGGTAAGATAAAAAAATTTCATCGGTTTTAGGCAGAAGGTCCAGAGTTATGATCGACCCTAAGAGTAACAAAGCCCCCGAAAAATAAAAAAAATTCCAAAAAATTGATCTTATTGACGATTTTTTGATTTCTTCTTGTATAAACCATGGTTCTTGGTAAGAATCCAAAACTTAGTTCAATTTTGTGCCATAGAGCCAGAGTTATGACCAACCCTAAGTGGAATAAAGCAACCGTTACATACATGAAATTTAAATAAACTGTTCTTTTTGACGATTATTTGATTGATTCGTAAAAGACCATAAAAAGTAAGATTAAAAAATTTCATCGGTTTTGTGCCATTGAGCCAGAATGAAGACCGACGCTAAGTGGAACAAAGCAACCGTTAAATCTATGAAATTTTAAAAAACTGATCTAATTGACGATTAATTGATTGATTCGTGAAAAGACCATGGTTAAAGTTAAATTACAAAATTTCATCGGTTTTGTGCCAAAAAGCCAGAATAAAGACCGACCCTAAGTGGAACAAAGCAACCGTTAAGTTCATAAAAATTCAAAATAATGTTTTTATTGCCGATTATTTGATTGATTCGTGAAAACACCATGGTAAAAAGTAAGATTACAATATTTCAACTGTAAAAAGTGAGATTACAAAAGTAAGTCGGTTTTGTGCCGTAAATCCAAAATTAAAACCGACAATGAGTGGAATAAAGCAACCGTTAAATCCGAGATATTTTAAAAAACTGTCCTTATTTACGATTTTTTGATTGATTCGTGAAAAGACCATGGTTCAATGTAAGATTACCAAACTTCGTCGGTTTTGTGCGGTAAAGCCAGAATTAAAACCGACCATAGGTGGAATAAAGCAACCGTTAAATCCGAGAAATATTAAAAAACTGTCCTAATTGACAATTATTTGAATGATTCGTGAAAAGACCATTGTTAAAAGCAAGATTACACAATTTCGTCGGTAAGATGCCGTAGAGCCAAAATTAAGACCGACCCTTAGTGGAACAAAGCAACCCTTAAATATATGAAATTTTAAAAAATTGATTTATTTGACGATTATTTGATTAATTCGTGAAAAGACCATTGTAAAAAGTAAGATTACAAAAATTTGTCGGTTTTGTGCCGCAGAGCCAGAATTAAAACCGACCCTAAGAGGAATTAAGCAACCGTTAAATCCGAGAAATTTTTAAAAACTGTCCTTATTGACGATTACTTGATTGATTCGTGAAAAGACCATTGTAAAAAGTAAGACTACATAACTTCGTCGGTTATGTGCCGCAGAGCCAGAATAAACCAACCGTCAAGTTCATGAAATTTTAAAAAAATGTTTTTAATATCGATTATTTGATTGATTCCTGAAAAGTCTATCGTTAAATGTAAGATTACAAAATTTTGTCGGTTTTGTGCCTTAAATACAGAATGTAGACCGACCCTAAGTGGAACAAAGCAACCGTTAAAATCATGATATTTAAAAAAAAATGTTTTTATTGGCGATTATTTGAATGATTCGTGAAAAGACCATTGTAAAAAGTAAGATTACAAAATTTCGTCGGTGTAGTGCCGTAAAACCAGAATGAAGACCGACCCTAAGTGGAACAATGCAACCGTTAAAATCAAAGAAATTTAAAAAAAATGTTCTTAATGACGATTGTAATATGATTAATTCGTGAAAACACCATGATAAAAAGTAAGGTTACTAAATTTCGTTGGTTTTGTGCCATACAGCCAGAATAAAGAGCGACCCTTAGTGGAACAGAGCAACTGTTAAACACATGAAATTTTAATAAACTTTTCTTATTGACGATTAATTGATAGATTTGTGAAAAGACCATGCTTAAAAGATAAAATTAAATATTTCATCGGTTTTGTGCCTTAGAGCCAGAACGAAGACCGACCCTAAGTGGAACAAAGCAACCGTTAAAATAATGTAATTTAAGAAAAAATGTTTTTTTTGACGATAATTTGATTGATTCATGAAAAGACCATGGTAAAAATTAAGATTACTTAACTTCGCCGGTTTTGTGCCGCAGAGCCAGAATTAAAACCGACCCTTAGAGGAATTAAGCAACCGTTAAACCCGAGAAATTTTTAAAGACTATCCTTATTGACGATTATTTGTTTGATTCGTGAAAAGATCATTGTAAAAAGTAAGATTACACAATTTCGTCGGTTAAGTGCAATAGAGCCAAAATTGAGACCGATCCTTAGTGGAACAAAGCAACCGTTAAATCTATGAAATTAAAAAAAAAACTGATTTAATTGACGATTATTTGATTAATTCGTGAAAAGACCATTGTAAAAAGTAAGATTACAAAACTTCGTCAGTTTTGTGCCATAGAGCCAGAATTAAAACTGACCATAAGTGGAAAAAAGCAACCGTTAAATCCGAGAAATTTTTAAAATACTCTTCTTATTGACGATTTTTTGATTGATTCGTGAAAAAACCATGGTAAAAATTAAGATTACTTAACTTCGTCGGTTTTGTGCCATAGAGCCAGAATTAAAACCGACCTTAAGAGGAATTAAGCAACCGTTAACGGTTGGTTGGTTAACCGTCGGATTTAAATCCGAGAAATTTTTAAAAACTGTCCTTATTGACGATTATTTGTTTGATTCGTGAAATGACCATTGTAAAAAGTAAGATAACAAATTGTCGTCGGTTTTGTGCCGTAAAACCAGAATAAAGACCGACCCTAAGTGGAACAATGCAACCGTTAAAATCGAAGAAATTTAAAAAAAATGTTCTTTATGACGATTATATGATTGATTCGTTTTTTTTTTAAATATGTTTATTCAGTTTTAATTTTACAATATTTTATTTTACAAATCTTACGAAACTGATCAATCAGTTTGATTGTAAGAAATCTCTCATTTTTTTCTAATTATTTAATACAGTATACTTTTCAGTTTTACATAGTATATACTAAATATAATACTTAATATGAAAATACTAATTATTACGACAAACTAATTATCTCAATGTTTTAATGTTTATGAATTGCGTTGTAGAAAAAAAAATTTTCACAGTACAAACATACGGTGAGAAAATAAATATAAGAACTATTTTATTTGATTTCATGTTCTTCGGAGGTAGAAAGATTTAACTTTTGTTTTGATTTTTGAATAAGATGTCTCATTTTTAAAAGAAATAAAACACTTTGTATTTAAACCACGAATTTATTATTTTGTATATCGGTTATATATAAGTGGAATGACAGAGGGAGAAAGAAAATCACAAAAGAAAATAATTAGACAGAGACAAAATTAATATGCAAGGGATACAAAGGGTAAACAATTAGTGGGAGGGAGACAACAAGTTACATTATACAGAAAAAGATAAATTATAATACAAAAGAACATAATTAGACGGGAGCAAATTAATTTTTACCGGTTAATTAATTTTGAAACCGGTAGATATACAAAATAATAAATTCGTGGTTTAAATACAAAGTGTTTTAATTCTTTTAAATATAATGTCTAACCACAAAGTAATTGCTTCTTACGAAAAAAAAAAAAAAAAAAATCATCAATGTCTCATTTTTGATATTTTCAGGTAATGCGTTAAATATTTCCGGAATTTTATGACTTTTTGTTCTATCTCCGTATACATTTTGAGATTTATTGACAATAAACATTTGTGCTTCTCTATGCCTAGTAGGGTAGTTGTGGTTTACAGGTTTTTTGAATTCTGTATTCCAGAATTCATCTAGCGTTAATTGGTAATTTACCTTACTGTGTATAGAGAGGACATTACACAAGGAGAACATTTTTTTATAATCACATAACTGGACCTTTTTTTTGCCTGATATCAATTTTAGGAAACGGATTTGTAATTGTTCTATTTTATTTAAGTATGTTTTGTACGTTAATCCGTAACTATTTATTCCGTATCCTATATTTGATTCTGCTAATGCGTTGTATACACAGTATAATATATTTTTATTAACAAAATTTTTTAGGTGGTAAAATTTTCCTTATATGGATCTTAATCTATTACATACATTTTCAATATGATTTGACCAGTTAAAGTTGACATCTATTGTAAGACCAAGGTATGTATATTGGTACACTTTTTCTATATTCGAAATTACACTGCTAGAATTGGTTTTTTGTGTGCAAACAATCATATGAATGACTTTTTATATGTAATTCCTTTTCCTGACAATTTGCATATGGTGAGTGTATAAGCATATATTTGTTTTTTTTTTGCGTTAATAATAATTCCATTGTCGTGGGACCATTTAATTATGTTATTTAAGTCTGTTTGTAAAATTTCCTCAATTTTTAGTGGATCTTTGTCAGCACATATAATGCGAGTATCGTCTGCAAACATGTAGTATTTACAACGTTTTATTACGTTTGGTAGACTGTTTACTTGCATTATATAACATGTAGGCCCCGATGTCGACCCTGTTGCTACTCCGGTATTTGTTAACATTTCATCAAAAATTCCGTCAATTTTTACTTTAATTTTTCTATTTAATAGATAATTTTTAATAAATTTTTTTAAAGGACCTCTAATACCACATTCCTCCATTGCCTTTAATAATGTTTCGTGGTCCAATGTGTCAAAGGCCTTTTTAAAGTCTATAAAAATTATACCAACATAATATTTTTCATTTAAATGACAATTTATATGGTCAGTGAGTTTAGATAGTAATTGGGTAGTACTTTTTTCTTTTGGAAATCCGTATTGTATGGGATTTATGATTTTATTTTTTTCTATAAAAAGGTGTATTTGGTTGAAGATAGCTCCTTCAATAATTTTATCAAAACATGAGAGAATCGCTAATGGTCGATAGTTTGTGAAATCTTTGTGGTTTCCTGATTTATATATAGGTCTGATAATGGATGTTTTAAGTTCGTCAGGCATAATACTTTTACTTACACAGAGTTTAATTAATTTAGACAATATTGGGATTATATTATCAGCAATTAACTTCAGGTCTTTAATTGTGTTACTTTAATCGTGAAAACACCATGGTAAAAAGTAAGGTTACAAAATTTCGTTGGTTATGTGCCATACAGCCAGAATAAAGAGCGACCCTTAGTGAAACAGAGCAACCGTTAAATATATGAAATTTTAAAAAACTTATCTAATTGACGATTAATTGATTGATTCGTGAAAATACCATGGTTAAAAGGAAAATTAAAAAATTACATCGGTTTTGTGCCTTAGAGCCAAAAAAAGACCGACCCTTAGTGGAACAAAGCAACAGTTACATCCATGAAATTTTAAAAAACTGATCTTAATGACGATTAGTTGATTGATTCGTGAAAAGACCATGGTGTACAAAAAGATTACAAAACTTCGTCGGTTTTGTGCCGTAGAGCCAGTATTAAAACCGACCATGAGTGGAATAAAGCAACCGTTAAATCCGAGAAATTTAAAAAACTGTCCTCTTTGACGATTTTTTGATTGATTCGTGAAAAGACCATTGTTAAAAGTAAGATTACAAAATTTCGTCGGTTTAGTGCCATAGAGCCAAAATAAAGACCGATCCTTAGTGGAACAAAGCAATCGATAAATCTATGAAATTTAAAAATAATGGTCTTATTGACGATTATATGATTGATTTGTGAAAACACCATTTTAAAATAGTAAGATTACAAAATTTCGTCGGTTTTTTGCCATAAACCCAGAATTTAGACCGACGCTGAGTGGAACAAAGCAACCGTTAAAATCTTGATATTTAAAAAAAATGTTTTTATTGACGATCATTTGATTGATTCGTGAAAAGACCATTGTAAAAAGTAAGATTACAAAACTTTGTCGGTTTTGTGCCGTAGAGCCAGAATTAAAACCGACCATAAGTAAAATAAAGCAACCGTTAAATTCATGAAATTAAACAAAATGTTTTTATTGACGATTTTTCGACTGCTGCATGAGAAAACCATCATTTGATTGATTCGTGAAAAGACCATTGTAAAAAGTAAGATTACAAAACTTTGTCAGTTTTGTGCCGTAAAACCAGATTAAAGACCGACCCTAAGTGGAACAATATACCGTTAAAATCGAAGAAATTTAAAAAAAATGTTCTTATTGACGATCATATCATAAATTCGTTCAAACGCCATGGTTAAAAGTAAGATTACAAAATTTCGTCGGTTTAGCGCCATAGAGCTAAAATAATGACCGACCAAAAGTGGAACAAAGTAACCCTTAAATCTATGAAATTTTAAAAAACTGATCTAATTGACGATCAATTGATTGATTCGTGAAAAGACCTTGGTTAAAAGTAAAATTACAAAATTTCATCGGTTTTGTGCCTTAAATACAGAATGTAGACCGACCCTAAGTGGAACAAAGCAACCGTTAAAATCATGAAATTTAAGAAAAAAAAAATTTATTGACGATTATATGATTGATTCGTGAAAAAACCATCGTAATAGTAAGATTACATAACTTCGTCGGCTTGGTGCCATAGAGCCAGAATTAAAACCGACCCTAGGAGGAATAAAGCAACCGTTAAATCCGAGAAATTTAAAAAAACTGTCCTCTTTGACGATTTTTTGATTGATTCGTGAAAAGACCATTGTTAAAAGTAAGATTACAAAATTTCGTCGGTTTAGTGCCATAGAGCCAAAATTAAGACCGATCCTTAGTGGAACAAAGCAATCGATAAATCTATGAAATTTAAAAATAATGGTCTTATTGACGATTATATGATTGATTTGTGAAAACACCATGGTAAAATAGTAAGATTACAAAATTTCGTCGGTTTTTTGCCATAAACCCAGAATTTAGACCGACGCTGAGTGGAACAAAGCAACCGTTAAAATCTTGATATTTAAAAAAAATGTTTTTATTGACGATCATTTGATTGATTCGTGAAAAGACCATTGTAAAAAGTAAGATTACAAAACTTTGTCGGTTTTGTGCCGTAGAGCCAGAATTAAAACCGACCATAAGTAAAATAAAGCAACCGTTAAATTCATGAAATTAAACAAAATGTTTTTATTGACGATTTTTCGACTGCTGCATGAGAAAACCATGGTAAAAAGTGCAATTACAAAATTTTGTCGGTTTTGTGCCGTAGAGCCAGAATTAAACCGACCCTAAATGAAATAAAGCAACCGTTAAAATCATGAAATTTAAGAAAAAATGTTTTTATTGACGATTTTTTGATTGATTTGTGAAAAGACCATTGTAAAAATTAAGATTACTAAACTTCGTCGGTTTTGTGCCATAGAGCCAGAATTAAAACCGACCCTAAGAAGAATTAAGCAACCGTTAAATCCGAGAAATTTTTAAAAACTGTCCTTATTGACGATTATTTGTTTGATTCGTGAAAAGACCATGGTTAGAAGTAAGATAAAAAATTGTCGTCAGTTTTGTGCCGTAAAACCAGATTAAAGACCGACCCTAAGTGGAACAATATACCGTTAAAATCGAAGAAATTTAAAAAAAATATTCTTATTGACGATCATATCATAAATTCGTTCAAACGCCATGGTTAAAAGTAAGATTACAAAACTTCGTCGGCTTGGTGCCATAGAGCCAGAATTAAAACCGACCCTAGGAGGAATAAAGCAACCGTTAAATCCGAGAAATTTAAAAAAACTGTCCTCTTTGACGAATTTTTGTTTGATTCGTGAAAAGACCATTGTAAAAAGTAAGATAACAAATTGACGTCGGTTTAGTGCCGTAAAACCAGAATTAAGACCGACCCTTAGTGGAACAATGCAACCGTTAAAATCGAAGAAATTTTAAAAACATGTTCTTAATGACAATTATAATATGATTGATTCGTGAAAACACCATGGTAAAAAGTAAGGTTACAAAATTTCGTTGGTTTTGTGCCATACAGCCAGAATAAAGAGCGACCCTTAGTGGAACAGAGCAACCGTTAAACACATGAAATTTAAAAAAAACTTTTCTTATTGACGATTAATTGATTGATTCGTGAAAAGACCATGGTTAAATGGGAAATTCGAAAATTTCATCGGTTTTGTGCAATAGAGCCAGAAGAAAGACCTACCCTAAGTGGAACAAAGCAACCCTTAAATCTATGAAATTTTAAAAAACTTATCTAATTGACGATTAATTGATTGATTCGTGAAAAGACCTTGGTTAAAAGTAAAATTACAAAATTTCATCGGTTTTGTGCCAAAAAGCCAGAATAAAGACCGACCCTAAGTGGAACAAAGCAACCCTTAAATCTATGAAATTTTAAAAAACTTATCTAATTGACGATTAATTGATTGATTCGTGAAAAGACCTTGGTTAAAAGTAAAATTACAAAATTTCATCGGTTTTGTGCCTTAAATACAGAATGTAGACCGACCCTAAGTGGAACAAAGCAACCGTTAAAATCATGAAATTTAAGAAAAAAAAAATTTATTGACGATTATATGATTGATTCGTGAAAAAACCATGGTAATAGTAAGATTACATAACTTCGTCGGCTTGGTGCCATAGAGCCAGAATTAAAACCGATCCTAGGAGGAATAAAGCAACCGTTAAATCCGAGAAATTTAAAAAAACTGTCCTCTTTGACGATTTTTTGATTGATTCGTGAAAAGACCATTGTTAAAAGTAAGATTACAAAATTTCGTCGGTTTAGTGCCATAGAGCCAAAATTAAGACCGATCCTTAGTGGAACAAAGCAATCGATAAATCTATGAAATTTAAAAATAATTGTCTTATTGACGATTATATGATTGATTTGTGAAAACACCATGGTAAAATAGTAAGATTACAAAATTTCGTCGGTTTTTTGCCATAAACCCAGAATTTAGACCGACGCTGAGTGGAACAAAGCAACCGTTAAAATCTTGATATTTAAAAAAAATGTTTTTATTGACGATCATTTGATTGATTCGTGAAAAGACCATTGTAAAAAGTAAGATTACAAAACTTTGTCGGTTTTGTGCCGTAGAGCCAGAATTAAAACCGACCATAAGTAAAATAAAGCAACCGTTAAATTCAGGAAATTAAACAAAATGTTTTTTTTGACGATTTTTCGACTGCTGCATGAG